>OY748286.1:22657081-23257081 GCA_963556515.1 Nudaria mundana
AAGACAGGGCGACATATTGGTGCAGCTAGTAATAAGTGACAAAGCGCAGGGGCTAGACTTCGTCTGGAACCGTTGTGGTTAGGTTGGAGCCGACCCCGCCGGACGGAAGGGCTACCAACCCCCCTGGTGCAAGACCGCCGCTATCCCACACCGGTTACCACCCGGAGCGGCGATCCCACATCAGGATTATGGCCGAGAACATTGTGGGGCAGCCTCCTGGTAAGGTTTGTCCCAGGCGGGCCCCATGACTGTGTTGCGGGCGGCCGCGGCAACGCCGTTGCTAAGGGTCTCCCTGGCCGGCGAATCGACCCACACCACCCACACTAGACTCCACTTTGCCCCCACTGGTCCCATGCCTGCTGCACCATACATGGCCCCGGGCCTGGCGGTGCAGCTGTTGAACCCCTTACGCAACCAGCCTGTGCTTTGTGGGGCTTTAGCACAGCTGCACGGTGGTACTCCCCGGACCAACACCGTTGTACCACCTGGTACCCACTTAGGGACCGAAGCCACTTCATAGGTACTGTAAATTAACGAGTCTCGTCCGTTGATCAACAGGTGCGCCACTAGCAGATGAGATCGCTGGAGCCCTAAATATGTTGGTAGAGCCCCTTTGTATAGAGGTCAAATGATTTTGATTAGGAAAAACAATTTGCCCTCGCCCCTCCTTTGAGAGTGCAACGACAGAGGAAAGGTAAACGAGTTTTGATTACGGGATCATACGAGTATAGAGGGTCTTTTCTTGAATTTAAGGACAGAAATAACTGCAACATAATCTAGTTTTTCAAAACCCTGTAAATATTACTAACATTCAGTTTATTGGCTGCTCTGTTTGCTGAGATAATTATATAAATAATAAGACTTAATAATATGTCAAAATAACATTTTTTGTCATTATGTTGGAGCACTAATATAGCCTTTCAACCTATAGTATAGCAATGCACACAGACATAATTCAAATAAGGAGTATTATCTCACATTCGATAATAAAATATTTCGAAAAAATAAGCGATATATTTTGTTGGAAGTTGCCACACTTTGATAGAATTAGAGCTGGGACAGCATAATCACCAATATTGATATTAATATTTCAGTACCATAATAAAAATTTTATAAATGTTAATTTTTAGCCATTATATTTAAAGTTGCCAAAAGAACTAGTACTTCGTACCGCTTGGGTTCAATTTTGTGGGAACCATGTTTCGTGGGTTCCTAAACGGGCGAGTACAATTTGCTCACAGCATTTTAAAAGTTCCTGTTTTATAATATAATCAAACAATAAGAGAAAATTGATTCAGGGCGCTATACCAACGTTGATATTATTTTACTAGTTCCTGATTTTCAGCTTAGTAGTTAACCCTACTAATATTAGGTATACATATGAAATTGGCGTATTATATGGAGAAAGAAAAACAATTTTTTTTACAGTTTTTTTTATTTAATCAATCAAAGTTTGTACCGTTGTTAACTATACACTTTTGCCATTTTATAGGCAGTTCATTGATTCCTTTGCTGAAAAAGTTGCGGGAGCGAGAATCAACAAATCTTTGAAGTCGTTTTATTTTGGACTGCGTCATCTGAATTGATTTTTTTTCCAATTAAGAAACCATCCAAATTCCGAAAAACGTGGTAATCAGTTGGAGCAAGGTCCGGGGAGTATGGTAGGTGATGAGGTAATTATTCCAACATTCCTCCTCTACTTTCGCGACCGTCTATTGGTCTGGTGTGGTCTAGCGTTGTCCTGGCTAGCTATGCTGGTTTTTGGAGATCAAACTAGCCAGTTCTATAAAACGCCAATTTCATATCTAAAGACCTAATATTATAAAGGCGAAAGTATGTTTGGATGTTTGTTACTCTTTCACACAAAAACCATTTGTAGGTAAATATTGACAATTTAGAATAAAAGTATTAAATAAAATAAAAAACCTTATATTTATCCCTTATTTAAAATTAATATAAATAATTAACCTATTTATTGTTGGTTTGGTACCCTTATTTCATACGAGTCGGGTCCAACGACTGATTAAAATAGAATAGAATTTATTTTGGACAACTTTTGGTCATTTTAAAGTGCTCAATTTACAAAGACTTACAAATTATTATCAAAACCCCTGTACGCCTCATTAAAGAATGCATATTCTATTTAATAAATATTATTTTAATGACGTTATAATACGTAAACAAAGTCATCACATATGATAATCTTCACGCATTTGAAACACCAAAACATCGATACATAATATCGACATAGTCAAGCTCTAGCTTGTTTACATTAATGAGATGTCACTGATAGAGGTCCCTGTGTGTGAATGTGAGTGTGTGCGTATAGTTTAAATTAGTGTTCAACATTTTTGTTGTGTGAGTGCATAGCGACGTGATTCAAAAATGCATTAGTAGTTAACAATTAAATTAGTGTGCGTCCCCCGTCCCCCGCTGAAAGTGGCAGACTTGTTCGTACAAAATAGCGCGCGTCTCTTCTCCCGTTTGTTTAATGCTCTAAGGCACGCATAGATTATCAGTAGAGTAACATGTCCAACAATGAAACACTAAAAGTTTTGAGAGTCGAAACTCAGTTATTTATAACCATAAAGTTACATTTTTTTTACACAGTGGTCAAGAATTTAATTGACTAACGAACTGTGTACTCAGTTTTTCTCAAATAGTTATAGAAAATCAACCAGATGTTTTGTTTTTAAATGAGAAATGTTTCATCGTCGTGAGATATTAAATACGTCCGTGGTGTGTACACAATAAAACACCGTGTGTTCATCAATGAAACAGTAAAATTATTGTTGAAATTTCACTTAATTTAAAAATAAAAACCAATTAATTGTTATTAAATAGATTTCTTTATTATTACAAATAAGTAATATTACCCAGAGATTTTATGGTCACCCGACGACGGTGAGTGAACGCGACGACTGGAAATGCCTACCTACCAACTGCGCGCTTTAACACGTGCTGTGTAGGTTTAAACTGCAAACAGACGTTTATATAGAGACATTGCTAAACGCCTAATCGATGCTTCCCAGGACCAGAAGGCTGGCTATTTTCTGGCCCACAGAATAAGTATCGCCATCCAACGTGGCAACACAGCTAGCATTCTGGGAACCTTCCCAGTCGGCAATGACGCGGAGGATTTTTTAAACGATATTTTGTAATGTATTTTTTTATGCATACCTATCATTATGTATATTATGTACATTTTAATTCTTGTTTCTATAATATGTAAAGAGATTTAAAGAGATAACTAATTACCAAAGTAATTTTACTTTAATTTATCTAGGTTCATTGAATGAATCCTAGTACTCAATGAAACAGTTTCATTGTGTCCATGTTGAAACGTGTCATCGTGGACCACCTCGGGTTTTGCTAAAAAACCTCAAAAAAAAGCACTAAATATGAACTCTTTGGTTATCAAAGTAGGCTACAAGAATCTTAGATATATGCTTAATCATACGTAATACACAAAAATAGTAGTAGTACATACACATTAGACTAGGGAAAAATTCAAAGTAAAAAAAAAAGGTACTTTTTTCTATGAAAATTGCAAATATGTTCCGCAAACATACTTCCGCCACGAAGTGCGGCGCCTGACTAGGTCAGCGGGGGCGCTCATAAAGAGCTACTTGCACACTGATTTGCACGGTTTGGTTTGATTTGCACAATAAAATTAAAGTAAAATTACTTGTTTCATTGTTGGACATGTGACCCTACAGATGTGCCGGTTTTTGCGCCCGAGGCAAAGGGCCCGAAGTTGCACGAAGTGCGTTTACGAAGTACCTCTCTACACTACTCGGCCGACTTCGTCGTTACTCGTAATACGCGAGCGTGCACATTGCAACAGCAGCTGCTACTTGAGCGTCCGTCCATTACAAACGTGCGCAGGCTATCGGCACCTTAGCACCTTAGTGCGAATGAGCTCATCGCGAAGTTAAACGAGTGTGTAGCCACGTACTTCGGACTTCGGTCAACTTTCCCGAGTACTTCGTCGAGGAACTTCGCGAGTAGTGTATAGGAGGCATTATAGGTATGTATAGACTGCTGGATCAGATTTGAGGAGTCGGTTACTATGAACGTAACATATCTTGTATAAAATATCATTGGTGTCATGTGTATCCAGTGACTTGGGATGGCGCTCGCTTCGCTCCCCTATATCTATGGGCATGGGTGTATCAGATACTATAGTGTCATTTGAAAAAAGCAGCCGAGCGGCGCCCTTTAAGTCTCCGTCTTGTAATTTCTTCTCAACTTTAGAGAAGGAGTCTTTAGGTTTGCTATGCGGAAGCCTTGGGGGTACCACTGGGGGTAATTGAGTGTTAGGGCAGTGTTATTTTTAATTTGTTGAGTGAGTGAGGTTTTAATTTCAGTGGTGGCGTGTAGAGTTCTGTAAGCGAATGCCAGGAGCTCATGCCAAGAAGCCGGGTTGTTGTCGCGAGTACATTTTCGAATGGTAGACAAAATCGGGCACCCCGGGGTATACGTTTTACGATGCTAGTCGAATGTTTTAGTTGGCTAAGGTGTGAGTGTAGGGGTATGGGGGATAGTGGTGAGTTGTTGACAGTCAGGGGGTCGAGGTTTTGGCTACATGGAGGTGAATTAATTATACGAGCGTGATGACTACGTAATTGATGTACATCAAGTCCTTTTGTGCTACTGAAAGATTGTGAACACACTTCACAGAAGTGCAAACGGCTCGAGGAAAAGGAACACTTACAATAAAATATTAAAACAATTACTTAAACTATTAGAAAAAAGTTAATAAAGGTAAACAGTTGTTAAGGGCTAGTAGTAGAAAAAAAAGGAAGACATTCAAAAGGCATCAGCTTGATTCACTCATACTTATGTCCTGAAATTTATGATGGCATGTGTCCCATAGTGAGTAGGTACGCAGGTTGATACCGGCTTCCATCCAACCATATCATAGTTCAAACACGGCGCGCACATAACAGCGGCTGGTTACCACGCAAATGAGAAGAACTCTATGACTTTGGAAGAAATGAAATGACTTAAGACTAGGCAGTATGGTCTTAGGACTCTAGACTATCCCTTCAATGGGCAAATTTACAAAAAAAAATATTTTTAATGACACTTGACATAATTGACTTGACTTGACACTAGTAAAGTTTTGTCTGTCAGTCTGTCGGTCGGTCTCTTGAACTTCGATGGATCGGCATTTTATTAACTGGAATTTTAGAAACTTATAGTTGTGTTATAAATTGTACGATATAAATAAAATGATTATATTTAATGAATTCAGGTTGCCATATCTGAGGTTACAGTATCCGCATTGTGTTCTAATTAAGACGTGATTACTCACACTTATTTGAAATATGAGGGTTGGTCGTAATAAGCTTTGTATTAGTTTATTGTACCTTTGTAGTTATTTACTCCCGTTATTATTTGCCAATGAGGAGCTGTTCAAGGCAGAAAATCTGTGCAACGCTACGGCTTCTGAACTGGTTGACTATGAGTATAGTTCTGATATTTTGCCAAAGCAGCACATAATAACTTATAAGAGCTTTTATCCAAGATCAACCAGGGAGAACTATGTCAACGCTGCATTGAAAAATGCTGGGGTAATTAGCCTTTGTTATTTTATTGTAGTGATTTCGAGATTCAACTAAAGAATCAAATTTATTAGACATATAGGTGACAGAGGACTCTTATGCAAGTCATTAAGAATGATGCTACATATACATTTACTGCCTGATTCACAAAGCAACAGCTAGAGCCTTTGAGTGAGAATCCGGCTAGAACTCTATAGCCACTCTTTTTCAAAATATCAGTTACAAAGTTGTTAGTTATCAAAATACAAACCAAACAAATTACACACACACATATCACGCCTATATCCCCGAAGGTGCATTAGACGCCCACAATTTACCAGTATTTTTGGTTCCACATAATAGGGGGCAAGCCTAAACAAATTAGGTACATAAAACAATAAATAAATTATCTACTAACAACCCATACCCATAACAATTCAACAATCATGTCATGATCTAAATTATTTTACTTCTACTTTACAACAGTAAATAGCTCAATTCCATGCTTCTGTAATATCTAAATATTAACTCTTGGTGTATATAGTAGCCTTTTCCTAAAAATTGCTCTTAACAGCATTTATAAATTTAGTCAGAGGTAAAGCCAAAATATACTTGGGAATTTTGTTGTACAAGCACACACCAATACCCACAAAAAGTTATTAAGAACTAATGTTTATTTCTAGAATTAATTGAATGTTCCTCACAACAATTTTACTGTTGTTTCCACATTGAAAGTATGAAGGTATGTTGTTATAGTATTATTGGTGTTACTCACAACTTCAATATCGTATATGGGTTTTGGAGTTCAGATGGCAGTTGCTTCACCGAAAATATTGAAACCACAATATCACTACATATTATAAAACAAAGTCCTCCGCAGCATATGTCTGTTTGCGATAAACTTAAATACTACTTCACCTATTTTCAGGTTGCTTCCACTAATGGAAAGAATGATTCTTAAGGAAAGTTTCAGTATATAATGTCACGGGCAAAGCCGTGAGCGTCCTCTAGTTAAATATATTATGTTTGGTTAACTACTTTAGTGAAAGTTGTTATACTTTGTTTTAGATATCTAACTGGAGTCTAGTAAAACGCGATAACCCAGCGAAGGAGTACCCAAGTGACTTTGATGTCATAATATTTGAAGAGGTAGCACGTAAAGCTATTGATGCCCTGAAAGATCACCCTGCTATCAGACGTGTAACTGCCCAAAGGCAGGTCACACGTACCATCAAATACATTAATGAGGTATACTACTAGTTGATGACTTGCTTTACCCAATACTTTTGTTTCGATATCCTGACAGAAACTTTATTATTATTGATCGAGGTGAGAGAAAAAATGTAATCAAAACTTTGGGAGTTTAAAACATTTATATTTGTTTAATTGCCTATTATAATCGCTGTTGTCTGTATTAAACATAGATGATTCGTTGGAAGAGTCCGAATCAGATGGACTTATGGCAGAACTATCTATTTTATCATCAACTCAGTAACAATTGTCAGTTTTTGATAAAAATCTCTCGTTCCATCATCCTTACTTTATATACCAAATAATTAACTAGGTATCTGTATACCAAATTTTCATGAGATGCTCTGAAATAAAGTTGCTAAGATGGCCTACGAGCATCTCCAAGGACCAAGTCGTCCTCACCTGTGACATATTTAAGTACGAGGTTCTGGCGAAACTATGCCAAAGTGCCTAGAGATCAGGCAATAGGCTCTATAATATGCATACATGAGTTTTAATCCTGGAGTCATAGCGTGTTTTATCTGTGAAAAGGAACTTTTATGAATTACAAACCATAAATCCTTCATAGGATGAATGCGGTTCAGGTGGATGCTTATATGCTGGGTGGCGTAATCACAGAATTCGAGCACTGCGTTCTCTGAGGAAACCACATGAGGTAATTACTGTGCTCTTACAAACAATGTGCTTTACTAATTTTCGCGTTTCATCATCTATACTTTAATACGGGAATTACGGCGCAGATGTGCATAGTTACGTACCTTTTATTGCCAGAAGTTTCGATGAGGTTACAACGGCCGCGATCAGAGGCTCTTGTTAATTTCTGTATTAAAGTAAAATATATAGACAATGAACTTTGTTACATATTGTTTGATATAATTTTCACTGCTGCTTCTCTTTGTTTATTAGTGAGATGATCAAGACATAGATATAGCTGCGTTTTTTAGAACACTTGTAAGATACTATAATGTAACTCGCCAAGGCTCGTTTCATTGAAACCTACTCGTGTAATATATCATAGTAGTTTATGAAACTGTTGCAGTTTCCTAAACTACTATATTTCCGTTATAAATAATGAAGAGAAACTGTATGTGTAACAAATATAGTATATTTACCCTACTTCCAAAAAAGTAGGAGGTTCTCAATTCGACTGTATTTAAAAAAAAAAATTTTAAGTTATTTCAACTGAGAGAACCGAAATTGTAATTTTTTTTTAAATTCAAAGCTACTGTTCCTACGTGATCCGATTTCAATTTGGTCGCTTTACGACAATTATTTGGTCCCATTCCGGTAATTTGATGAAGTCGGTTTTTGACGTGTTTTTTTGTTCTAGAATTCCGGTTACACAGCTAGGAAATTATTGAGGACTGTACCACGTCAAATAACGTCGGTTTTAAAGGCTGATCTACTTTGGGCCCTTGGTATCACTGGTGAGTTGTTATAAATTACTGGCCGAAACATAAATAAAAAAAATTGTGCGGTCGGGGTACCCCCGTCAGCAACCAAGTTCTTTACGCAACTGCAACGCAACCAACCCAATTGGGTTTTGGGTTACTTTTCTTTACTAAAATCGACGCAAAAAAAAAAGAAAGAAAAAGAATGCGGACCTTATTTTGTCTTCTGCGGAGCACCGGTTGGGAATCACTGATAAGCGTAACGTGACGATTTCGCGTTAGAGAACTTCGTTCCAAAAGTTAATAGTCCTGGGGGCCTAGACAAGATGCATTCGCTTCGAAGCGATTCGTTTGCGACAGTCGCCATCGCTTTGAAGATAACGATGTCAATTGGTAGACAAAGTCAATTGAGGTTCGTTTTCGTCTAGGCAATAGCGTTGGTCGTCACTTCTACCTTTTCTCTATGATCTGGAGATCTTGTCGCTGTCACAACAGTGTCAACAACTCAATGGTGTCACATCAGTTTTATTTATTACAAGCGGGATTTGCTAAACAGTTTATAAATAATATATGGAGGAATAATACCTAATTGTATTGGATATTACATTGAATTAAAAGTAAGTAGTTATTCTATTAATATTACAAATGTGTTTGTGAAGATGTTATAAATAAAGTCTTGACTTATTCCATGAAAAGAATTAATATTTTTTCCTTTTTCAGGAATAAAATCTAGTGCAAGGGAAATATAATAAACTAATAAAGAGCAATTCGCTACCCTTTTGAAGTTTATGGAAAGGTGCAGTACTTTAATCAGTAAAATAAAGCGATTTTACATAAAATTTAACATGAGCAAGAGTAACAATGGCGCAGTTTACAATTAAATATTCCATTCATATTCCAGCCACGGGGATCTATCAAGACCTCAGCCTGGGTTTCAAAGCCTGGCACAAAAACGTTCCTCGGGAACAACTCAATCCATTGGTGAACATTGCATCAAAATCCATTGTATAGTTTTAAAGATCTAAGTATACATAGGGAATGGAAGCGATTTTGTTTTTTAATATGTTATTATGAGTGTGATAGATATGCTTATGATTTTGTAATGGTATATCACCCCCCATGGGTTAAATCGTAATGTCGCCAGGAGACCCGTGAGGGGCTCTTGGAGGGTACCCTGAGCCTCTTGGTGAAATGGTAATGTCTATCGTCTATGTATTGTAAACAATAAGTTGGTTGATTTATGCTGGCACAGTAACTTAAAGAATTGTTTTAGGTATAACCTATCATCATTCACCGAGCCTTTTCCCAACTCAGTTGGGGTCGGTTTTCCAGTCTAACTGCGATTTGGCTGAACTTCGATATTTTCGTGAAGCGACTGCCATCTGGCCTCCACAACCCATGGGCGATATCGAAGTTCTGTAGTTAGAACGGTCGGATTTTTGATTTAGGGCTCCAACCACCCCTAACGACTGCCATAGATGTTAGTATGACAACCGGGACTGACGGCTTAACGTGCTCTCCGAGGCACGGAGGGGTCTCAATGTCTTAAGAAATGGTCACCCATCCTAAGACCGGCCTGAGTCGATGTTGCTTTGCAATGTGTTAACATTGTCGGTTACCACTAGACCACGAGCCCCAGGTATAACCTATAACTAGGTATAATATTATTATAGTATTAGTAGTAGGTTTCATGGCTAAGTTAAGGTTATAAATAAACATTATTTTATAACCAGGCTACATTTTTAATTTAATATTCTATTTAGGTACCTGACATCTATATCCTAACATAGTATGATATCTATGCCACTGAATCCAGACTACTTCTTTAATTTAATATTCTACTTAGGTACCTGACATCTATATGTATATCATAACATAGTATGATATCTATACCCATGAAACTAGGCTACTTCTTTAATTTAATATTCTACTTAGGTACCTGACATCTATATCATAACATAGTATGATATCTATACCAATGAACCCAGACTACTTCTTTAATTCAATATTCTACTTAGGTACCTAACATATATACCTATGCGGATGTGCATCCAGGCCAAAAGTTGCCAGCTTGCATAATGTTTTGTTTTTTTTTTTAATTTTTTTATTATTTTCTTTACCTACATAATGTTCCTTTTCTTTATTAATGTTTAACTATGTTTATTTAGGTGTTTCTTTTTCTTTATTCTTTATTTTTTTCCTTGTATTTCAATGTTATAGTATTTATATTCTCTCTCTTTTTTTTTGTTTTCTACCATCAGGCCGTCTCTGAAAACCAGTGCTGTCTGCCTTGCACCACGCAGACAGCATAACGCTGAGAGACGGCCATTTACTCCACATTGTATTATTATTATTTTATTTATTGTTATATATACAAAGCTGTTATTGTTTACGTTGCGTTTGTTATTTTATATTATTAAGTAGAGTAAATAAATGCTTTTTCTTTCTTTCTTTCTTCTAAATCATAACATAGTATGATATCTATACCAATGAATCCAGACTACTTCTTTAATTCAATATTCTACTTAGGTACCTAACATCTATATCATAACATAGTATGATATCTATACCAATGAACCCAGACTACTTCTTTAATTCAATATTCTACTTAGGTACCTAACATCTATATCATAACATAGTATGATATCTATACCAATGAACCCAGACTACTTCTTTAATTCAATATTCTACTTAGGCACCTAACATCTATATCATAACATAGTATGATATCTATACCAACGAACCCAGACTACTTCTTTAATTTAATATTCTACTTAGGTACCTGACATCTATATCATAACATAGTATGATATCTATACCAATGAACCCAGACTACTTCTTTAATTCAATATTCTACTTAGGTACCTAACATCTATATCATAACATAGTATGATATCTATACCAATGAACCCAGACTACTTCTTTAATTCAATATTCTACTTAGGTACCTGACATCTATATCATAACATAGTATGATATCTATACCAATGAACCCAGACTACTTCTTTAATTCAATATTCTACTTAGGCACCTAACATCTATATCATAACATAGTATGATATCTATACCAACGAACCCAGACTACTTCTTTAATTTAATATTCTACTTAGGTACCTGACATCTATATCATAACATAGTATGATATCTATACCAATGAACCCAGACTACTTCTTTAATTCAATATTCTACTTAGGCACCTAACATCTATATCATAACATAGTATGATATCTATACCAACGAACCCAGACTACTTCTTTAATTTAATATTCTACTTAGGTACCTGACATCTATATCATAACATAGTATGATATCTATACCAATGAACCCAGACTACTTCTTTAATTCAATATTCTACTTAGGTACCTAACATCTATATCATAACATAGTATGATATCTATACCAATGAACCCAGACTACTTCTTTAATTCAATATTCTACTTAGGTACCTGACATCTATATCATAACATAGTATGATATCTATACCAATGAACCCAGACTACTTCTTTAATTCAATATTCTACTTAGGCACCTAACATCTATATCATAACATAGTATGATATCTATACCAACGAACCCAGACTACTTCTTTAATTTAATATTCTACTTAGGTACCTGACATCTATATCATAACATAGTATGATATCTATACCAATGAACCCAGACTACTTCTTTAATTCAATATTCTACTTAGGTACCTAACATCTATATCATAACATAGTATGATATCTATACCAATGAATTGAGATACAGTGTCTCGCTGAAGCTCGAGAGTGGCTGGACCGATTTGGCTGATCTTGACCTTGAATTGATGTGGTAGTTTTAGGAAGGTTCAACCAATTGTAGTAGGTACCTATGCTACAATTGGTTTAGTACTAGGTATGATACTTAGTACTAGGTACAGTACTCGGCACAGTAGTGGAGATACTTACTAGGTGGGATGAATCGTCATCACACAAGTAATTGTATGTAGTTGTCTTTAGTTTTATTAAACTACCCACATTAAAAAAATACTGTTAGATTTTATGTTACCGTAAATACCACGTAATAGGACATAAGTGTAACAGTACATATATTTCTATACATACATATATATTATCATAGCTCCAGCCAGAGCTCTGCTCTACCCCATAAATCTAACAAGTGCATAGAGTAATTATAACGATAATAAGGTTGATATAGTCACCCTCTCTTTCCCATTAAAGTAGGCAGACATATATCCATAATATGGCATACTATTATGTTTTGTGAGCCCTATAAAAAAATCAACATTTTTTTGCAGACTTAACCCTTATTAACAAGACTTATTAAGAAAAGGTGTTAAAGTAGAGAATCAAAGACAGATTTTTGTAGAATCAATAAACATTGTTTAATGCTGAAATAAAACTTGTTTTTTACTTTTGTGCAACTAGAGATATTTTTCCCGACATAATAATATTATAGCCTGTTATGATTGAGCATCGATCTTCTTTGGATTATTTAGCTAGGAGGAGCAGCGGAGTATGCAGGTTGTCGTGCATCCTCGTGCGTCCTCCAATGTGCCTTCAGCAAGCCCAAGCATCGCTCTATTGTGTTTCGAGTTTGCACATGGGGCGACGTAGGTATATGTTGATGCTCGAGACCCCGGTGTGGCATCTAACATGGGCTTCGTCAGCCAAGGCCGCTGTGAATCACCTGCAACAATCACATAGCTCTTGATATATATTATATAAGTATATCTTTTATCAAACCGGCGACGGGAAAAATAATCACGCGGACGAAGTCGCGGGCGACCACTAGTAATACATAATTACTAGCCGTCCTACCTTCCCTGAACTGGCTAATTTTGGTCTTGAAATAGTCGTTTAAGACCAAAATTAGCCAGATCGGTCGGTACGATTGGCGGTATGAAGTTCACCGGGATAGCTTTCGACACCTACCAGGTTCTATTGTAAATCTAAACTTATCTCAAATCTATCTATATCTAATAAATTTCTAGAATTGATTACTTGCTTTTAGGGTTCCGTACCCATAGGGTACAACGGTAACCCTGTTACTGAAACTTCATCTGTCACTATTTTTTAGATTTACGCTGGATGTGTCTGATACTCAGTTTACCTAGGTCGCGTTATGCCTAACCAAAAGTAGAAGTAGGCATAACGCTAGTTAGACTTACTTCGATACAGGCCAACAGCTATTAAGACCAAATAATAACCAGACCAACTTAGATTTAGTCTTTTAGCGCTTTCTTTCGAAAGTACTATTTTATGCGGGTGGAGCCATAGTCATCAACTTGTATATATCTATAGGCATTTTTTTATTTTTTATTTATATATGCTTTATTGTACTCCAATACAGTATTAATGTATACAGAGCTTACTATATCTAAGAGCAGTACAATGGGCGGCCTTATCGCTTAAAGCGATTTCTGCTAGGCAACCTTTGGATGGAAAGATCTTGTAGAACGAAAAGGTAGTGGTAGAACATAACATAGCATCACGCCTTTTTCCCCGAAGGGGTAGGCAGAGGTGTGCAAACACCCACATCTCGCCAGCTATGTTAGGTCCCATGTAATAGGGGGCGAGCCTATTGCCATCTACCGGGCACAAGTTCCAGACTCTGGGATAATTATCTGGATAAAATTCTAAAGAGAATTATACATTATCCACCAGACCCGGGAATCGAACCCGAGACCTCGAGTGTGGCAGTCCGTACATAGTACCATTGTGCCACCGAGGTAGTGGTAGGCGTAGGTAAATATGCTTAACTAATATAAATACTTAATACATACATGTAGGTATATACTTAAACACACACACACACATAAATATATATGTACATATATTATTATATTTAAAGATCATAATGTCAAACGACTTAGGCAAAATGGCGACTTAGGCAAACAGATACTTAGGCTAAAAGCTAATCGAAAATGAAGTTTAGGCATAACGCGAGCTAGGTAAACTGAGTATCAGACACATCCAGCGTAAAGCCTAATAACTTCGTAGATGTGTACTTTTTTATGGCAGGATTATACATGCATTTAGTATAAATTTATACAAAATATCGATGTGTTTGTTTCAAATTTCGTTACAAGTATAAGTAAATTAGAGGCAAATATATTTTTTAAGCATCTCAATTGAGGAGCCATTTAAAATGTGCCATATCTCCTAATCTACTCATTATTAATTACTGAATCTTGCCCTACAAAACTAATATACTACTAAATGACGAAGAAATTGCGCATTAATTGAACTACTGCTTCTTTGAAAAATGACGACCCCTAAGTAAGGGTCTGAGGAGCCACATATAATGTATGATAACTTTTTTAATTTTAATACTACAAACTCATATTTTGTCTACTAACTACTCTCGAATGTACTAAATCATACCTAATTTTGATAAATATTTATCCATGATTTTCCTAGTTTTGACGAGGCTCCTCAATCTAAACATTTAGATTGAGGAGCCACCTTTATGGTCTTATAACTTTTGAAGTACCTACCTATTATACTACAAAATCGAGGACTGAGGCTACAACATTTTTAAACTAACTACTAAATACCTAAGTATCAATTTCATACGCCAAGTGGCTCCTCAATCTAAACGGACATTATTATTATACAATGTATATTATATTATAGATTGTATTGCAATAGATTTATGAATGATAAATTGACAGACTATTCTTAATTTCTTCATAATAAAAATACTACGTAAGTACTTACCCTCTGAACATTTAGGGATGAAATTCTTTTCGGTTTAAACTACAAGTGCTCGTCGGATTGATAACAGCAACATGCGTGAAATCTATGCACACGTAGGTAAATGGCATCTCCCTTAGAATCTGTAAAAAAACATACATATTGCTATATATATCTTGCAAAATCATCAACTCCTTGCCTGATGCAATGACTGGTGGTTCTTTGTGTCAGGTGTTGTGGGGGAACAGGGAAAACAGAGGGAACAAATTTTACTTGGAATTGGAATAACATAAATTAATAAGTTCCTTTAATAGGTAAATTTAAACCAAAACAATAAAACTTAACAAATGATATTAATCAATTTCTTATTGTCTTACCTTTAATTCCAAAGGTATCTCTCGAGACCCTCTCTATCTCGTAGGTAGCTCACAAATTTATAAAAGATAACTTTTTATCGTCTCAGACAAATATTGAATATTTTCATTATGCGATGTCCACAGTAAGCGCAGTGTAAGCATTTTATTCGTTTATTTATAATTAAATCAAATAAAAACAATCTTGTTACTTGTTAATTTATTATTCTTACTATCAATCTCAATTCTCAGCAACTATTTACACACAACATCGCCATTTTGTTCGCTTGCGACAGGGATCTAGCGTTCGCTGCCTTCAAGAAGACAACATTCGGTAACGCGCGCTGGCGCTTGTCATAAAGTGCCACTTGGCTAAGCATTTCTATAGAATTAATCATTTGACGATGTCGTTTCTATTGATAGAATCGACTGTTTACGACATTGTCTGTCAAATTAGCGATCGCTAAGCGTCGATCACGTGACTAGGCGACAACTACTGTCACTCCCATACATTATTAGAACTTTCTATTGGCGTTGTCGCTAATCGATTGCATCTTGGCTAGGCCCCCTGATGTTAGAGAATGCTCAGATAAACTTAACAATTTTATTATATTCAGAGATAAGACAATATAAACCTCATGATCACGTAATCAGATACTTTTGCACTGTCTATTATATTATGCAAGTATTGCATGCAAGTTGCAAATGTATCCAACCTTAACATTTAAGGAAAATAGTGGGATGTTTGCCATGTAATATATTGTATTTTAAAGCAATGAGTTTGCTTAAACTATTCTTAAAATATTAAGAAAGAAATTATAAATAGATCACAAAAACTGATGTCATCGGCGGGATTCGAACCCACGGCCTTTCCCTAACAGGGGGACTGCTCTGACCAACTGAGCTACGATGACCACTACCGACAACATCGAATTTTTGCTTCATATCATATTCATAATTTCTACATCGCGCTATAGGATTCATCTAAATTTATTTGGCTGTTACATTGATGGGGTATGTGTTAATAACGTTAGTGACGCCGATGATATGGTTCTGCTGAGTGCCTCAGTTTGTGGTCTTAGGAGGCTGGTGACCATCTGTGAAGACTATGCTAGGCTTCATGGATTGATATATAATGTAAAAAAGAGTGAATTTATGGTCTTTGGTGCCGGCGGCGGGAGGGGTCCAGAGACTATACCCTCGGTTACTTTGAATGGTATACCCCTTACGAGAGTATACAAATTTAAATACCTTGGACATTTCTTGACCGCCGACATGAAAGACCATGAAGATGTTGTGAGAGAACGGAGGGCACTGTCGGTTAGGGCGAATATGATTGCTCGCAGATTTGCACGTTGCTCACAAGGTGTTAAAAAAACCTTATTTCGTGCATACTGCAGTTCTTTCTACACGTGCAGTCTGTGGGCGGATTATTCGCGTGAATCGTACGGTGCCCTTCGAGTGCAATATAATAATGCGTTTAGGGTGCTGATGGGGCTGCCACGCTTCTGTAGCGCCTCAGGGATGTTTGCTGAAGCTCGTGTAGATTGTTTCTACACGACCATGAGAAAGCGGTGCGCCTCCCTAGTGCGCCGGGTGCGTGCCAGCCCCAACATCATCCTGCGCTGCATTGCGAGCAGGCTAGACTGTTTATATGTGAATCACTGCTGCAAACTGTCTACCTTAGTGATAAACGTGTGGCGGTGATGTACATATTAAACAGCTGTTTTGTTTGTTTTCTTTGATAGGTTAGGATTGGATAGGTTGATATAGGACTAACATAGATTTAAGTAATATTGTTACTAACACAATGAGTCATAGTTACTTTGCAAATAAATGAATTTAATTTAATTTAATTTTAATTTAAAATACAAAAATATATGGATTTAGGTAGGATTCATCTAAATTCAGTGTTTAAATATCGTTGTAACAAGATACACTGGTACCGTTAGTTCGTTAGAACGGCGGTAGGTGGATCCAACGCTAACCTTAATAGCGCGATGTAGAAATTATGAATATGATATGAAGCAAAAATTCGATGTTGTCGGTAGTGGTCATCGTAGCTCAGTTGGTCAGAGCAGTCCCCCTGTTAGGGAAAGGCCGTGGGTTCGAATCCCGCCGATGACATCAGTTTTTGTGATCTATTTATAATTTCTTTCTTAATGTAATATATTGTCCTTGAGTTTCCGATATTTCGGCATTGTTACGTTCCATCGTGATCATGGCGTAGACTACTACGCTATCGGATATGGTCACTAGACCATGACAGTTTAAATAACTGTATACAACTTGATTTCAACTTGCATACAGGACATCATAATTGCATGGACGAGTTGTATAATGGAATAGCGCCCTAAATCCGGAATTACTATTTTAGGTGAAGGCATAAAAGTTGCTGTATTCGATACTGGGCTTGCTCGAAATCATCCACATTTCGATCATGTTCGCGAACGCACTGATTGGACGGGAGAGAATACGCTCGACGATGCACTGGGTCACGGAACATTTGTTGCCGGCGTCATTGCATCACGCGCTGACTGCCTCGGGTTCGCTCCTGACGCTGATCTTCACATATTCCGTGTGTTTACCGACAATCAGGTATGTCATTTTACCACTGTACGTGCAGCGACCGAATGAATTAAGTATGTAGGGAGCACTAAAGTAAGAACACCGATACGAGAGACAAAATGTAAACAAAACTTCGGGTGTTTCAAACATTTTTATTTGTTTAATTCCATAAGGCTTATTCTAATCGCTGTCGTCTGTATTAGACATGGATGATTCGTTGCAGGAGTCCGAATCAGACGTATTTATGACATAACTATCTATTCTTTCATGTTCACATAGTGGTTGAGAACTACGTAACTAAATGTTTACCTGTATCATGAAACACGCAACGACAGCAGCTCTCGTCGTCATAACTGGGTACAAGGGATAAGGACAAAGATAATAATCGCTCGCTATCGCGATGTAACTCAACAACGATCCATTTGTTGACAAAAATTCTCTCGTTTCGGTACCTAAATTTTCCTTTTGGAAAAGTGCATAGGGATCACACGAAGATCTTAGATGACCAAGCCAACCTCACCTGAAAGTGATGACCTACCAATAAACGGATAAAGCTCTATTAAAGAGTTTCCGGTTAGACGCAAAAAGCTCTCCCCCTTTTACTTGGACACGTAAATCGACTTTGTCTACCTCTTAGGGGAAAATACATATAACTGTTTAAATGTAATTTACGTAAGCGACCATTAAGTTATTTCAATACTTCTACAGCTAGAAGCATTTTGAAACGGTTCTAGTTAAATCTGATATACACACAGACGCACATACACATACACAGGCGCTGCCGTTAAAATTATTGACGTTATGTCATGAGATTTTATTCCTTTTTTTTATGTATTTGTTTATCGTTAAGGTAATAAAAACGTCTATACGGTGATGATAACAGGTGAAACTAGAATACTCGTACTAGAACATACCTAATACTTACACAGACAATTTTATTTATAAACTACCTGCTATAGTTTTCTTGTTTCCAATTCCCATGGAGTGTGGAATGTGGTAATCTATGGTCTAGGGTGAAATTGCGGCAGTAAGCAATAATTAAATCTCAGATCGTTTCAGCCGATTGACATGCGCCCACTGCTGGACATAGGCCTCCTCCAACTAACGCCACAACATTCGGTCTTAAGCTTCCCGGCATCGGCTGGGCCCCGTGGGCACCACTGTCAAGCTTGAATCACTTCATACAAAAATGATGCTTTATTAGACTCTAACCACTGCTTATGTCTGTTGCACATTTAATTACATTACGTTACTTTCTACACATACCTACCTGATGTGTTGTGTGTATTGGGTACGAGAAATACCTATAGGTATTCCACGGAATTCTAAGACCTAAAGCAGTATATTTTTTTAGTTTATTTCAAAGTCCGAGTCAGATTTCAGATTCGTATTTACGGTATAAGCAGATTTGTCTCCATGTAACGTAATCAAAATATCATTAAAAAAATTACCTCCCTAAATTGTTTTTATTTTACTATATTGTGTAAATTTTTCAACCGATGTTATTTTAACAGGTTTCAATTATTTTATTTGCAGGTGTCGTACACTTCATGGTTTTTAGATGCGTTCAATTACGCGATTATGAGGAAGATTGACGTACTCAATTTGAGTATCGGTGGGCCGGATTTTATGGACCATCCTTTTGTGGATAAAGTATGGGAACTTAGCGCCAACAAGGTAAGTGTGGCGATATCTTATGTATTGTCCTCATAATAGGTACTGTCTTCGGGCCTTATCGCTAAGAAGAATAAACAAAATTATCTACCTTTTTATACTAATCACTACATATTATCTTAATATCATATTAGTGGTGGTTGAATAGGGATTCGGTTCGATAAACGAGGCATTAAAGCGGCAACACACCAACTTTTACTACACACACACACACACACACACACACACACACACACACACACACACACACACACACATACACACACACACACACACACACACACACACACACACACACACACACACACACACACACACACACATACATACACACACACACTTTAGATAGTACTGTGTGCTATGAAAGTGGCCCTCGGTTTGCCATCAGTCGGGCAGCGCCACTCGACTGTAAAATAAAACAAATGAATCGTATTCGGCAAACAGGTGTGATTATTATGTAGGCTCTTAAGTTATGTATGTGCCTAAACCAATTCGTGCCCTTATTCGTTTCAGTCGTAAAAATCGTTCGCAAATCGTAATAGGTACTTCCAACAATGAACGGTTTAGTCGCGGTGGTGAAAAATATTGTTTGCTTATTGTTTCTGCCAAGAATTTCTTTTTCATTGTTAAATATTATGTATAATGGTCTCGTTGAAACATTCTACAACGTTAAACTGGAATCTAGGATGAGAGTTCGACACCTTGAAATAATGGCACGATCGGTTAATAATAATCGACCTCGTAGTTATAGTAGGTACGAGTATAAATGTCAGTTTTTTTAATTGTAAGTGAGTACCGTGACAGATGAGGTTGACTTCTACCTCTTAGATCTTTGAAATATGCAACTACAGTACAACCGAATCTTAAAGTTACGTATGACAGCTCAACCACTGGTCGCTGTAACCTTGTTACGTCGTCATCTTTTCAAAATAAAATTCTATAATACCATCATCATTCACCGAGCCTTTTCTAAATTCAGTTGGGGTCGGCTTTCCAGTCTAACTGCGATTCGGCTGAACTTCGATATTTTCCGTGAAGCGACTGCCATCTGACCTTCACAACCCATGGGCGATATCGAAGTTCTGTAGTTAGACCGGTCGGATTTTTGACTTAGGGCTCCAACTACCCCTAACGACTGCCATAGATGTTAGTATGACAACCGGGACCGACGGCTTAACGTACTTGTTGTGTTGTGTGTGGCAATATTATTTAAAGAACTTATTACTTTGCGCGAGTCTACAGCGGTATCTAGGTCACCACCTAACGCCAACATAAACATGCGTCGTCAAGCTGACCTCAATGCGAGTTTCGCTTCAGCAGTTTTGTCGCCGTCATCGAGTGCTGAGCGCGCAATACCCCGCACTGCACCCGCCCCCGCGGCCCCTACCTGTAAGGCCGCGCGAACCCCGCGCCCCGCTCCGCTGCCCGTACCTACAGCCCCCATGAAACGACAAAGTTTCGTCACCATCAGCGCAACGACCGCTCCACCGAAGCCACTACCACAGAAGGTACCGGATGTGGCTACTGATGGTTTCGTGACAGTGCAAAGGAAGCGCCGATCACGAACCAAAGTGAACCGTTGCGGCACAGATGCAGCGCAGTCCAGCCCAGCGCTGCAGGCCGCAATACCGAGTACACCCGTGTATGTCTCCCGCCTACACTACACCACTAAGGCGGATGACATCGGACAGTACGTGCGCAAGAAGGCCAACTTCACGCCGAGAGTGCAGCTGTTGGAGGCGAGCCGTAACGTCAGTTTCCTGTCGTTCGTGGTGCGAGTGACCTACACTAGACTGAGCCTCGTCATGGAGGAAACCTTCTGGCCACAGGGCGTGGTGTTCCGTCGCTTCCGCGGATCGCTACCACTGGTACGCAAAAAGACCGAAGTGCGATAGTGAAGTGTGTACTAACAATAGTCTTAAGATTCTATTACTAATATACATTTTGTAATATCTATATGTATTCTTAGTTTTAAGGTATTTATCTATGGGCCGTAGAATAAGTTTATACCAACTGTAACTTTTCTATTTGTTGCCCGAAATAAATAAATAAATAAAAAATAAATAAATAAAATATGTCAAAACGCACGCGTGGTTTTTCACTTTGAATAGCCAGAGTCGTGAGTTAATAATAAAACTTCAAAATTATTTTGAACGCGAATACTAAAATGGCGGACCCTTGATACCACTAAATCGTGTGCAAGATCGAGTTGCTGACGCGCTCGAAATTTCAAGACAGACAGTGTCGAAAATAAATAAAGGAAAGTTCGGCCCATCGGGAAGTGAAGAAAATAAATTACACACGCCCAGGAAGAAGTGGAGGAAGACGTCAACCATGTTGGATATCCACAATTTTGATTCTGATGCCATAAGAAACCATGTCTATGGCTACTACACCCGTAACGAATTCCCTACAAGAGCAAAATTACTTGCGTCTTTGAAAGAAGCTGGCCTTTTTAATGGCGGTAAGACTACGTTGTCAGCCTTACTGAAAAAATTGGTTTTCAATATTGCACTACAAATAAACGCAAAATTTTGATGGAAAGATATTACTGAAAAGATACGACTTTTTGCGCGAAGCGAAGAGAATAACAGATTGGAACAACGTGGTCTTTCTTGATGAGTGGTTAAATGCTAACCACACACGAAGCCGAACATGGACGGACAATACTAGTGCATCTACGTCAAAAGCGCCCATGGGCAAAGGATCAAGGCTCATAATATGCCACGCAGGGTCAGCTGGTAACGGGTTTGTTGAAATGGGTTGTTGGAAAATTTAATCGTATCCGATTTTGATCAGAATCGATAACATTATTGAAAATTAAATAATTATATATGTCACTGATGACAACAGTGATAGCGATAGTTCCGACGATGAATCCGAATAATAAAAGGATTTACATTATTTTAACTCGTTTTATTTTATGTACAAAAACCTGTAAAACAAAATATAATAAAATTAAGCCAAATAAATTAAAATAACCTGTTAATTACGTACTTAGTATCAAATAGTCACAGCGATACAAGTAGATATAGAGTATGTTTAGGTACATCACTAGTAATGCCAAATTGACATACGTCATACGTAACTTTAAGATTCGGCTGTACCTACTGTAACCAATTGACACGTAAAAAACCAGCTAAGTCCGAGTTGGACTCGCGCACATAGTTCCGTACAAAAACAAAAAGTATAGGATTAGAAACGTGTTTTTTTTTATGTAGTTTTATATGTTTATAGAATTCCGAGTGTGAAATCTTAGCTGTTAGCCTCAACTTGTGAAGTTTACTTGTAAGGTTTACATGTACTTTGTACCTACATGTTAGTTTCATCCATTGCTGATAGTCAAGCAATTTAGTAAATGTAGGTAACTAACTATTATGAGTAGCTATAACATAAAGTACTTTGTAGTTGTTATCGCGTGGTTTGTGTATTATTATTCTCAATACTAGGGTGTCAGTAGGTCGCTATTCTGAACTCTGGCTGAATGTGACCTTTGAATCATACACGCGTGTCTTGAAAGCACAGTGATATACATAGTACAAACCGCAAAAGTACCTATTAAATATACTACAATATGTATGTATAGTATACCGCTGTATATACTTCTATTGCTCCTATTACCTTTGAGATCTGTACATGATACTTTATGTTCAAATCTCTACATTTTTAATGAAATACTGTTAATGATTCATAAGTAGGTAACGCATGATTTAACTTGAAAGTCAATTCACCTATTAGATTGATAATTTTATCATACCTACTAGAAATGCGCATCGCGTCTGTGGGCATTTCATTTCAAGAGATCAAAAATTGAATATGACGTGAATCGGTGTGAACTCATGAGCACGACGCGACGGTATTGCATCGTGACTGACGCTGGCTGGCATCTATTATTAATTTTTGTATGAAAAAAAATAATTCAAAATTTTGCAAACTCGGAAAACAAAACGTGCTACATATGACCTTCAGAAGGGGTATCTTAAAGGTCTGGGGTACTTTTAAAATAACCCTGTATAATGTTCACAACACACATTCACAATATTGTATATATACAGGGTTACCTGGTAAGTCGTGCGAACCCCGTTCAGGGGTGGTAGTTCCCACCATTTCTGACAAATTTCACCTTGGACCCCTGCCCCCCAACCTAACCCTTTTCAAGTTATAAGGCTTTACAGATTTTTTTTAAAAATGCCGATTTCTTGTCTATTGGCCTATCTTTTTCATTTATTTTGTTCAAATTTTTATTTTTATACGATTTTTGTGTGGCAGATTAGTTTCTTCATCATTATGAAAAATAAAATCAGAGTTACCTCAACTAAATGGGTCGTAGATAGGAGATTGATAGTTATAGCATCAATAAAAAATCAGTACAAATCAAACTTCAACCAGCAATAGTAAAAAAAAAACTACGACACCTAGGCTGCAGACACGCTTAAAAATATCTACATTTCATTAGCTATTAAACAAGGTATAACAAGCTAGGCTGCTATTGGAAGTCTTGGGATAATCTTTGATAAAAGTCTTGAAAGTAGTAGTAAAAATTACCGTAAAGTTGATCAATTAGGTTACAAAATAAAATAAAACAATTCAAATAAGTACAACAAAGGTAGGTAGGTATTTTATTTTATCTTTCGTGTTCAATATGTTCATCTCTGTTTTTTTTCACCTGGTTTTTTTCTGTTTTTTTTTCTCCTCTTCTCGGGCAACGACAGTAGTTGAAACTGTAGGATCCGATCTAAACCGTTGAACTATTTCACTATCTTCCAACGTATCTGCATCATTATCAGATACTCTTCGTCTACCCAAGTCTGATCGTCGCCTTGAAACACAGCGTTACCGCTAGGGGCGCTGGTGTGAAATGTATGGGGAATACGAAAACGTATTTCGAGCAAATTAACGTAAGGAACTGGTACTAGACACTCAGCACGGGCATGTGTGGATACACAATCACGGTACCCGTAATAGATCAACGTATCAGCATATTCCTCGTTCGTGTAGGTTGCCATCTTCAACAGTTCCAAATCACAAGCACAAATCAGAGTCCAGTTTACAAGCAGGGTCACAGAATAAGAAGATACAGTCCAATAAATCCAAGCCAAGTCAAATACGAAAATAAAGAGAACGGAATGCTTTTGTTGTTAATACTACCTGGGTAGCTTTTATCAAAGTGTTTATCTAAGACCTTCAATAGTAGCCTAGCTTGTTATACCTTGTTGAATAGCTAATGAAACGTAGATATTTTTAATTTTTAATTTTTAATTCATAAGGTCTCCAACATATTTTTCAAAGTACCCAAATGGTATATTTTCAGGTTATAATGGTATCAGCGATCGGCAATGATGGCCCGTTGTACGGAACACTGAATAATCCCGCCGACCAAATGGATGTGATCGGTGTAGGGGGCATCAGCTTCGACGATAGAATAGCTAAATTTTCGTCCAGAGGCATGACCACTTGGGAATTACCGCATGTAAGTACGCATGGATTTTAATCGCTATAGCACGTCGATTATTGCCATTTTCAATACGGAATATTACCAGGGCCTCTTCCGTCTGATAGCAGGTATCCAGTCCAGTGTATCTAGTACCAGTTCCTTACGTTAATTTGCTCGAAATACGTTTTCGTATTCTCCATACATTTCACACCAGCGCCCCTAGCGGTAACGTCAGGGAACTGTGTGTATGGAGGAATACGAAAACGTATTTCGAGCAAATTAACATAAGGAACTGGTACTAGACACACAGGTGACATGTTACTAATCTATTTGTCTCCCTAAAATTCGAGCATGCCTGAACCGATTTGGATAATTTTGGTCTTAAAATAATTCGCACAAACTCAGGGAAAGATAAGGATTCCTCTAGGAGTAAGCAGTGCCCTTGTACTATGCTCACTGTATTGTTTGTACTACTGTTTTTGTGTTCTTGTTTCTGTGTGTTGTACATAAATAATAAAATAAATAAATAAATAAGGAAGGTTTAATTATTTTACGTCACTGGTTATTTCTAATAGAATACCGCTTATAAATATAATGCCATTTAAAATTATGTAGGTACAGTGAGATATTGCTTTACTTATATCGGAATAACATTTCGATAAGGACCCGTAGTAAATTATTATTAATATATGCGGATCGTTGCCCTTACACACCACCTCAGTATTAGATAACAAAGTAGCTATCTACGTACTATGACACGAACATACTTCTTGTTAACAAACGATAATATTTGACCTTTTGTATATTGACTAAACTCTGAAACCATTAAACTGATTTAGAAAATTGTTTTATTGATATGATGTTGACTATTTACAATAAGCATTACAATATACATAATTATATACTAAAAATATTTACATTACAAAATATCGTTTAAAAAACCCTTTGCGTCATTGCCGACTGGGAAGGTTCCCAGAATGCTGGCTGTGTTGCCACGTTGGATACTTATTCTTTTTGCCAGAAAATAGCCAGCCTTCTGGTCCTGAGAAGCATCGATTAAGGGTTTAGTAATGTCCTAATGTAAAGGCGGCGCGCGCTCGGACCCCATGACCCCAGTGTCTCAACCCCAAACGGCTCAAATATGTAATCACTGCTAGGTAAGCAAATATGCTAACCTAGCAGGTGATTACATATTTGAGCCGTTTGAGGCCTTCAGCCGATGCAGCAGCAGCGCCGGCACGTCCGGATGTGCTTGGAAGGTAGTAGTTGCCCCTAAGTTTCATGGGCTAGGCTGGGGGTGTCAACGCCCTTGCCCTGTATAGTTCGCTCCCTCTCAAATACCACAAATAGCCTTTTGTAAGTAGAGTTTCTGTAAGTCAATCAGTAGTGAGGTAATTGATTATTTCTAACATCCAAACGCACAACCCTTGCCTCGCTATATGTATATTATGACATGACTAATAGTAGGATAGAAATAGGCGTCTTTGTTTTATACTATGGAAATAGTATGTATGAAATATTGCGATTTTTTTCCAAAAATGTTAAGCATGTGGAATGTTTTTCAGGGCTATGGTCGTATGAAGCCGGATATAGTGACTTATGGCAGCGGAGTAAGAGGCTCTAGCGTCGCGGGAGGATGTCGGTCTCTGAGCGGTATGTCACTTAGTCACTATGTACTTACTAGAGAACTATCATTCACCGAGCCTTTTTCCAACCCTGTTGGAGTCGGCTTTCCAGTCTAACTGCGATTCGGTTGAACGATATTTTCCGCCAAACAACTACCAACTGACTTCCACAACACATGGGCGATATCGAAGCTCTACAGTTAGACCAGTCGGACTTTGTTTTAGGGCTCCAAATATCCGTAACAACTGCCATAGATGTTCGTATGACAACCGGGACCGAGGACTTAAAGTGGTCTTCGAGGCACGGAGGGGTCTCAATGTCTTAAGAAATGATCACCCATCCAAAGACCGACCTGGCGAGATATTGCTTAACCTTTGCAATGTGTTAACCTAGTCGGCTACCACTATTAGCCACGAGCCACATGTACTAGATAATACAAGTATATTGAATATTAATCTAGTTGTAGAAAATATCCGTTAGAACATTTGACAAGAACGCGTATATTCCCAAACAACTACTACTTTAAGGTCATTCTTAGCTAACATATAAGCTAGTGGTTGCCCTATGGTCGAACAGTGGATCTCGCTAATATTAAAACATTTTTTGGGACCCCCCCAGTTCCCCCTTCACCTCATCAATAAGATACCACAAAAAAAAATTCAAGTAAAGAATGCTTTTGCCAAGTTACGTGAAGATCGGATAATAAATAGGCCCGGAAAAACCTTATTGAGTTTTATTCCCCCATTTTCCCTCCAATCCAAAAAAGCTCAGCGATGGACGAAAGCAAATTTGTCCAATCTCGAAATATAGACGCTTCGCTCACTCGGTCAATTATATTTATAACTCAAAACCGATTTTAATTACTTACCTATTTGTATCGGATAACAGAACTACTATTAAAATATCGGAAAAAGACCGAAATATTAATTCTTTACATTGTATTGCAACAGGGACATCAGTAGCCTCGCCGGTAGTCGCGGGTGCTATCGCATTACTGGCAAGTGGCGTGCCACGTCATAACTTAACACCGGCTGCCGTCAAACAAGCACTTTGTATGACAGCCCAGAGGTTACCTGGACCAAATATGTTCGAACAGGGACATGGGAAACTTGACCTTATTAGTGCTTATCAGGTAAGTGATATTAAAAGTATTGGTAGTGAAAAAAATGCCTAAATACTAAATACTAAATGCAAAATGATTTACTACCTTATTATTAACATAATAACGTAGTAAAACGTGTTGACCTTTGACCTCTAATATAAAGGTCAAGGTCAAAACGAGGTCAAATCGAGAACGGTAATAGACTCAAGACCAGCTGCAATCAACTCAGCATGGTCAAAGACCTCTAAAGTGATGTTGAACTTTTTAGATTTTATGGAAAAACTTTCGAAAACTCTAAAATATATGGCAAATTTTTGCCATATTTTTAACTTGTTTTATATGATATTTAATCAAAACGTCTTTGGTGTCCGGTAACGGCAATAGTCTTGTCCCCTATTACGTGGGACCGACAAAATTACGGGTTAAGTGTGGGTGTGTAATGCACCTCTGTATACTCCTTCGAGGATATAGGCTGTCTGCCCATTTTTCACAGTTATTGCTTCTAATGTTACAAGTTTGTAAGGGTCAATGTAATACTTTACCATCAAAAAACCCTTGCCGTGTTCTGGTCACTTCTTCTTCGGATATACCTATTTGTCAGAGCTTCGTCCGCCTGTCGCAGGTGTCTCGCGTGCAGGTGAGGACAACTTGGATCCCCGTATAAATAGGGCCCCGTAGACCCCGTATCAGATGTGCCTGATATGACGATATTATTGAACAATAAACCGACGACTTCGAACGTCGCAAATTTCGAAGTCTCGAGCTAGTGGGTCTTGATTTAGTTGGCATTGAACGTTCTTTGCGTTCGAATACAGCGAACGACGTTTTATTAATAAATATAAATAAATTGTAAAAAATATATTTTATAAGCTTTGGTCTCACAATAAAAGTTTTGTGACCAAGTATCGGCGATGTCTGTACATATAAGAATTATACTTCCAGTTCCTGAGAAAGTACGAGCCGCAAGCGACCCTATCGCCAAGTTACATAGATCTGACGGAAAGTCAGTACATGTGGCCGTATTGTACGCAGCCGTTGTACTTCAGCGCTCAGCCGACCATAGCCAACGTTACTGTCATTAACGGACTCGGAGTCTCTGGCACTGTGGTATGCATACATTTGACATTATCTGTGACTAACACATTACAAGGAAAAATAAAGAATTTCAAAATCGGTTCACCCACTTAAAGTTTTGAACACAAAAACAAGCAAGGCGCCCTTCACTATCGCAGTGAAGGCATAAGACGACTTCTTACTATTATGTGATATCACATGTTTGCAGGCAATACCATTTTCACCTTTATCTACGTAATTTTTTAAAATACTTAAAATCAATATCAAAGTTGAAAATTTTACAATGGAATTACACTGGAACTTTTTTTAAATGTCGTAATGTTGCAAAATATTTTAATATTTTTGTTTATTTATTTTATGAAATTTATTGAAATATTCTCACTCGCCTAAAGTTTTGCGACATTAAAATATTTTATAGAGTTCTATGGGAATTTCAGAAACTTTAGGTCCATGGTTCTCAGGAACCACTTGACCTCCGATCGAAATTATTTCGGCTATGGTGTTTATTCGGTACCAAAATTCTATGTGCCAAATCATAACTTTCTAGCACTTGTAGTTCTCGAGTTGAAAAGTGCGGACAGACGGACAGGACCGGACTATAAGACTTCGCTTACATAGTATACTTGTCAGTATAGTAAGAAGTCTAAAATCAGTCGACTTAAGAACCTTATCCTATTAAAGTCAGTTAAAAATAGTAATCCAAGAGGTGTCATCTTCCATACCAAGTTGTATCAAAATTGATCTATCACCACATTACGAATTGATTTTCGTGGCTTTTAGTTAATAACTGTAGTAAGTATGTGACAGTTAATGACGCCGCGCGCCGCTACCTTGTTGTATTAGTAACTGCATTATTATCTTCCAAGAACTACAAAATTCCAAATGCATAATATGCCAGCTACGATCATACACGAAATCAATTTATAATAGACTAAAATCACAAGATTCACATTTCACACGATCATTTGCGTAAAGAATTGCGTTTTATTTATTTTAGATGACATCACAATTACTTTTTATAATAAACATTTACAAAATAATATTAGATCCGTTCGTCAACAACAACTTTTTTATGATTGCTAAATTTTACATAAAAACAATATTGCTATCTGTCATAAGTCCGGTCATAGTACGATTTGAAGGAACTTTTTGATGCGACGTCACCAAAATTGCTAAGAAAACAATATTGTTTTATGATGATTTTATACTTATTTAAGGGGGGTCATGGTACCAAAAGTCAAGGTAATATTATAATAATATTGCTTTAAGACGTGGTGGTAGGCCCCCTGACCTAGCAGATCTCTGTGCGGCCTTAAATCGTGTCCGGAGACTCTATACTCGCAGCCGGTGCCGTCACCGTGATGGGGATAAAGTGTAGTGAAACGCGAAACACCTTCAAGCTGGCAATTCAGCGCGCCAAGGAATAAAATAAAAAGGAGATGCTGGAGAGTCTCAACCGAACCGGTCGTCCATTCCGTGCGGTGCGTGATAAGCTTCGCGCGCTGGGTACCCCCTTCACCGAGGTTCTGCAGCCCAGATTACTACGTGAAGTTGTCAAGGGTCTGTTTCCGGAGCGTGCAGAACATCCGCCCCCGTCTATGGCGCAACCTATTGATTACGGGGGCGATGAAGAAGAGGAAATTCCGCCCGTCACAGACGGAGAAGTGAGTGCGGCTGTTCTTCGGATGTGGAGAAAGACGGCATATTGAGACGGCGACTCACATCGTGCGGTGTTCCTCAGGGTTCGATTCTAGGGCCGTTCCTGTGGAATATCGGCTACGACTGGGTCCTACGTGTCCCTCTACGCCCTGGACTGGATGTCATTAACTATGCGGATGACACACTAGTCAATGCTTCGGGAGTGAATTTCGAAGAGGCGGTGCGTTTGGCTACCCTCGGAGTCTTCCAGGTGGTTAAACGTATTGAAGCGCTGGGCTTGCGGGTGGCCTTCGAGAAGACAAAGGCTCTTTTATGTCACGGACTACGTCGTGGACCACCTAGCGGCGCAAATTTAGAGGTCCGCTTGGTTCTCGTACCGATCCGGCCCCAGATGAAATATCTGGGTCTCTTATTAGACGGGAGGTGGCGCTTCGACAAGCTCTTCATGTATGAAGAGCTTGTTGAAGCTGTAGCTTACGCCAAGGCTCGTCTGCGCTGCGTCTGCCCTGGGACGGCTTATGCCAAACCTGGGGACCTAACGTTGCCAGCCGCCAGTTGCACGCGGGGATTATCCGGTCAATGGCCCTGTACGGTGCGGCGGCGTGGGCGGCGGCCTTGAACGCCCAAAATAGGGCTCGCCTTTGGCGTCCACAGAGGGTTATTGTGGTAAAATCATACGTGGCTACCGCACCGTGTCGACGGAAGTGGCGTGTACATTGGCCGGAACTCCCCCGTGGGATTTGGAGGTGGAAGTGCTCGCCGAGGTGTACGGGCGTACCACGGAGCACCGGTTGGCGAGCAGCATTCGGCCCCCATCAGAGGTCATTTGCAGGTGGCGTGAAGCCGCCCGCCTCCACGTGCAGGCATCTCTACCGTGGAGGCGCTCCGACCGGACCTTGGTGAGTGGGCGGGGCGGCAGCACGGAACCCTTACCTTCCGACTGACGCAGGTGCTTACCGGGCACGGTTGTTTTGGTAAGTACCTGTGTCAGATTGCAAGGAAGGAGGTGAGTTTTACCTGCCATCACTGCGACTTCGTGGAGTACACGGCGCAGCACACGCCTGCGGTCTGTCACCAGCTTGGGACACACAGTGCCGTGCCCTTGTCGCAGTTATTCCCTCACTGGCAGCCATCATTCGTTGCATGTTTGCCAGTGAGAAGTTTTACCGCGGTTGCGTCCTTCTGCGAGGAGGTCGTCTCGCAGAAAGAGAGCGTGGAGTGGGTAAAGGAGATCAATGCTCTTGCTCGCAATGACCCACTTCGCGCGAGATGCCCAGGATGGAATAGCCGTGCGTACGCGCCTCATGCCGCCCTGATCGTGGTAGCGGGTGTGAGAGTCGGGGCTGCACTCTACACGCGAAGTAGTGATGTCCTCGTGTGCCTGGACGTCACTAGTAGAGAGTTTTTAGTGAGGTAGAAGTAGAGAGAATACCCCGTCACACCTGGGGTACGCGCTGAGGGGGGCTGCTGAAGTAGTAGCAAAATTGTTCCAGCCCCCCCCAAGGGCGCAGAGTACGGCGCATCGCAGGGGTTTTAGTGTGTGCGAACCATACATCACCGCGCGGTGTCCTCGCATCGTGCGGTATTCGTAAAGAATCTCCTCTGTGTAAACAAAAAAAGTCTTGGTGGGTGATGAATTGACCTGCTATTAGAGATTATGGTAGGCAACCTGTTGGTAAAAACTACGCACTTGATCTTTGCAAACAGATGAATTATAACTTTATTGTTTCCAAAATTTACAGAAAGATGTGTCTTGGCACCCTCATCTACCTCACGGCGTGATAATATCAGTGTCGGTGGACTACAGTCCCATACTGTGGCCCTGGTCAGGATGGCTGGCACTCAGCTTCTCTGTACTTGAACAGGGGGCTGACTTTGACGGCATTGTAGAGGTAAGATGTAATTTGACCCTTGATTGCTTTTAAAGTAAAACATCTTTTTTTTTTCAATGTTGTTTTTGAGGCATAAGGGTTAGTTTTGTCTAATTCCGTGTGGTTAGGTGGAAGCCGACCCGCCGGACGAAAGGGCTCTCAATCCCATTGACCCCGAGTCGTTTGTATATTGATCTCTCAGAGACTCCGCCCGCGTAATATGGTTTTTTTATTCCCAATTCCCACGGGAACACGGGCGTTACATCCTGTTTAATATTCTTTTATCTGTGTCTTTAGTTTACATAGGTTATTTTATTTCCAGGGCCACGTGAACGTCACTATAGAGAGCTACGATGATTCCGGTGAGAAGACCACAAAGAATGCAACACTCACACTACCTATACGGTAATTATTATGTTTAATTGTTTAGAGTTTAAGCCGCGCACGATGACAGTGGGATGGAACCTTGTCACAATAACCTATGTTTTTTTGTCAGTACTGTTTTAGCGATCGATGACGTCACGAAGTGGTTATTGTGACAAGATTCCATTCCACTGTTATCGTGCGCGGCAAAAAAAAAATGGCTAGCGCCTTGGATTTATACATGGTGGGAATAAATTGGAAACAAAACGTAGTGGACCCACGACCATCAGCCAATCAAAGTGGGCATAGGTTTTTGATTAGTATGTCTCATTATTATTGGAGAGGTCTAAGTCCAACAGTGGACTGATGTGGGCTGATAATGACACGTTATTATAAAATGGACCGATTTTGATAAAACTTACATTATTTCATTATCACAATTTAAATTCTAAAAATAAGTACAACAAAAATATAGATTTCTAATCTGTGATTCCCAGCGCTCGCGTGATCCCCGTGCCAGTACGTTCCCGTCGTCTCCTGTGGGACCAATTCCACAGTCTCCGATATCCCGGTGGCTACTTTCCCCGGGACGACCTACGTGCCAAACACGACCCATTGGACTGGCACGCCGACCATGTCCACACCAATTTCCGTGATATGTACCGCCGGCTTAGAGAACACGGTTTCTATTTGGAAGTTATGGGTAAGCAGTTTATTTGTTTTTCTATAGGTACTACTAATATTATTAGGAGGGAAGCTTTGATTTGTTTGCTTTGAATAGGTTTCGTAACAAATGAACCGATTTTGAAAATTCTTTCACTAATGTGTAGGTACCTGCCTCCGAAAGACTTGTACTTGTAGACATAGGCTGTTTTCCGCAATTCCACGACTAGGGCGCGGGTTTTGCGTGTGGGTGAGAAGCTCCTACTCGCGCCACCTGATCTCCTCCAGGAACGCCAGAGGGGGGGGGCTTATCGACAAAGAAGCGACGCCCCCGAAACACATAAGGGGCATCGGACTCCTCAGGGCCATTCACGTGAGCGGTGGCCCCCCCCCTGACCCACCGCCCGCGGCTCTATCAGTCGGAGGCTTGGGCGTAGGCAATGTGCCGTCCCCCCTCCCCTGTCTGGTGCCAGCCGGGGCCGCAGCGGCCTTCGCCGCCATCACCTCCCAAGCGAAGGAGGCGATGGCGGCCCAACATTGGTCGCTGCCAGCCATGGATTGTGTCAAGGCCGGCAGCAAGTCTACTCTGCCGATTGTGCCCGTGAGGGTTAACGTCTCCGCGTCCCAGGCGGCGCACACGAAGAGCGTGTGCTATGCCACGGCGCCGCCGGCGGGCGCAGTGAAGACAATCGGGCTCTGACAGAATCGCCACCACTTCCCACAAGAATTTCGCTAAACATCCGTGACCTGTGAGAATTGGTAGATCCGTCTGTAAAAACCCATAGCTCTTTGGTATTCAGGCCTTCGACGTTGTCATATTCGTATAACTGGATCTTGTACGGCAGCGGCATTTCCACCTGTAGATCACATCTTATCCACCGATTCTGAACAATATGGTTACTCCGAAACGTGACAGTTGGTGATGAGATCTTTGATCCTGTTCGTGGACAGGGTTAAGTCGATAATGGTATGACTTCATATCGTTACGAAGGTGGATGTTGATCCTATGTTAAGGATGTTCAGTTTGGTGCTGAAAAGATAATCTACTAAAGCGTTACCTCTGTCATTGCACCTGTCCATGCCCCATAGGGTGTGGTGCGCATTTGTGTCGGTCGCCAGTATAGGTCCGTGTCTGTTCTTTCGCAGTGGCCGATGAGCCGCATCAGGTTGTGAACCGGCAGTTCTTCATATTCAGGCATGTAGACTGAAGCGATGACTAGTTCAGGCACGGTGTTGTTTGGAGTATTGGAGATCCGGATGGCGTAAAGGTTTCTGGAACAAAACTCAGTGAGAAGGGTGCACGTTTATGTCTCTAGTGACATATATGCATGTTCTTGTCTTGTCTAGGGGGCCTAACACAAGTAACTTACATCCAAGATTGAAGAGTCCGTGCACGCAACCCCCTTAGAGCCACAGTTCCTGGATCAGGACAACAGCTGTGATTTGCCTTCAACCATTTGCGCATTGTCGCCGTTGCCGCAGGTTTGTTTGTAGTCTTTTCAGGGGTCTTTGTGGGGATGCAGCCATGGGAAGCTTCATCCTGTTCCCTTCTTTTACCGAGCTCCGCGAACAGACCCGAGATCTCCTCCTCTGAGTGGTCAGGCGTGCCTACCCTCTCAACTACCTGTGAATATCCAGGCTGAAACTTCGTGCCGTCGTCGGGGGTAGTCCTGACCGCACGTGTAGTTGCAGGTGTTGATGTCAGGGCAAAATCAGAGTTGGGTTCTGGTGGTGTGGGCTTCGATGTCGACGTCTGAAGAATTGTTCGTAGATTTGTTTGATTTCCTTTGATTTATGTCTTGAGTAAAAGTTAGTTCTTTCTCTTGGCTTCCCTCCCTCCTTGGAGCCGGCAACTATTAGGATTTTTTTTTGGTTGAGTGTTTTTCCACAACTCTGCGTATTGCGAAGCCTTTTAATACGCTTTAGGATTACCGAGACAACATAGGTACCTACAGAGGGCTTTGGGTGCGACATCAGGCTCTTGGTCAGTGGCTGGAGAGAGAAACGACGGGTAAAACGCCCGCCTCCAAACTGATCACTTTCCGCGAGCCTTCAGCATGGTCCTCCCCCGCATCTACAAGTACCTCGTCATGTCCCTCTGATGGGACATTTGACCGTTTAATGGAGCGGTCTACCATCTTTCGTGAAATTGGGACCAAATGGAGCGTACAACCATGACCCACCATAGCCCCGCTCCCCAGGACTCCGTAATCCTCGATTACGGGAAAGGCCCTAGCGCAGGATGGATTAGGATAGTTCACTGGTCATATCCATCGCATTTCCAGAACGTCGTTGTAGTCTAGCGTCCTCCCCCCCTCAGCCGCGAGGGATCTGAGGGATCTGGGAGGGATAAAGGAAAAGGTTGCGGAAGAGGTTTTGTGGACTATGGAAATTGTGGAGGGGATCAAGACGGGTTGTGATTGGTTGACTTCTGTTACGTCTGTTTCCAAGGGAACCAGACCAAAAACAGGCGACACCACGTGAAGGGATCAGGCCAGTCTTAGTTTGAGGATCTTGGTAACTGTAGTACTACTCTCAAACCCATCAGCCTATACAATTTCAAATTAAATTCATTGATGTCACAACCGATATTACAAATATCTGTCCGAAATTGTTGAATAAAAACATTATCAATTATATTTTTTCTGAGCAATGAAATTTCCTTTCTCTCAAATAATTTAACAATATGATGATGGCGCTGTGTATTGACGCCGTATAAGTCCCACACTGATAATATGATAGGAAGTTCTCAGTTATTGGGTGGTGTCACGGTCACTCCTCGTCACTTGGCACAACGTATACGGTATATAACGGTAGACGGAGCCGACGCTAACCGTAATAGCGTGATCTAGAAAAATATGATATGAAGCAAAAATTTAATCTCGTTGGTATTGGTCATCGTAGCTCAGCGGTGAGAGCATTCCCACCTGTAAGGGAAAGGCCGTGGGTTCGAGTCCTGCCGATGACATCAGTTTTTGTGATCTGTTTATAATTTCTATGTTATTATTTTAAGACTAGTTTAAGCAAACTCATTGCTTTGAAATACAAGAATATATTGATTGGTAAGGATTTATCCAAAAAATCAGTGTTTAATTTAAATATCGTTGTAACACGATACACTGGTACCGTAGTTCGGCAGAGTTCCATTAGATGGAGGCAACGCTAACCGTAATAGCGCGATCTAGAAATTTTGATATGAAGCAAAAATTGAATCTTGTTGGTATGGTCATCGTAGCTCAGTGGTCAGAGCATTCCCACCTGTAAGGGAAAGGCCGTAGGTTCGAGTCCTGCCGATGACAACAGTTTTTGTGATCTTTTTATAATTTCTATGTTAATATTTTAAAACTAGTTTAAGCAAAACCATTGCTTTGAAATACAAGAATACAATAATGACTGCTTCGGTGGCATAGTCGGTCATGCTTTGGCTTTCGACCTCGGAGGCTCGGGTTCGATTCCCGATTTGAGTCCAATATTTTTGTAATCCACAAATGTTTGTTTCGAAGTTTGGGTGTTTTCAATGTATGTTATGTATATATTTAGAAATATGTAAGTATGTTGATCAGTTGTCTAGATCCCATAGCATCAACTTATAGCTTAGTTTGGACTAGAAGACGTGTGAGAAGGTTCAAAAATATCTAAATTTATTTATTAATTTTTCAGGAACACCACTAACCTGCGTGGATACGTCGCTATACGGCGCCCTGTTACTGGTAGACCCAGAAGATGAATACTTTCCCGAAGAGATGGCGGCTCTTAAGAAGTCAGTCGACGCAGGCATGTCCTTAGTAGTGTTCGCCGATTGGTATAACGCTTCGTTACTGAGACATGTCAAGTTTTATGACGAAAATACTAGACAATGGTAAGATATTTTTGTTCTATCTGGATACTGTGTACCGCATGCGGCCAGACATAATATATACTTGGAGCCTGTAACTGATTGAGACTTACGTCACGTTATAAATGCTAGAAATTTCTCAGAGCATGTGCCCAACACAGGTAAGAACGGTCAGTGAGTATGAAGTGTCGGTTTTGGTTACTTCAAAGGTGGTTAATATAGTACCTTACTTCGCTCATTTTATAAAGCTTCATTTTTAGATATTTTCTTCGGAATAACAATAGAAATCACGTCACCAAATCCCAGACTCCTGGCACGGTTGCAACTCCCTGCCAGAACGCTTTGTCATTAAGACATTTGACATCTTGAATTCAAGGTAAAATTTTTATTTATTGAATTTCTTGTTTATTTTTTGTTTCTAGTAGAAGGTTTCTTCCAAAATTTGCAAGAAAAAGTCACTGGCAGTCCAAATTCAGTTTTGCGTGGTATTTGGTTCGTTGAGCCGTTCGTTCCGCCATCTTGAATTTAAGTGTGAGTTTTGTTAATTGTATAAATCGTTTGAATTTTAATTTAAGTAGCAATTTTCAAATATTTTAGAATATCAGTGACCTCCCCAAATCGCAACAAATTTTGGGAAGAAAATTAGTACTGAAAACAAAAAATAAACAAATAATACTAAAAACAAAAATTTTACCTTAAACTTCATGAGTGCGGATAAAGCAACGAACCGAACACCACATAAAATGAAATTTAGACTATCAGTGACCTCCTTCAACGAATTCCGGAAGAAAATGGCTACTTAAATTTTTTTTCCGTGTTTGGTTCTATTTGGGTTACCTTGACTGGACCATGCTTTGGTACTATTTCCATTGTAGCTTCTCTTCCACTTTCACGCCCATTGTAAAACTTAGCAAGGACGTTCTATACAGTATCACCTATTTTCCAACAAAAAAATAAAAAATCATAAGTGAAATTTAAGAGTCCGTATGCAGAATCGAAACGGGCGGAATTAGGTATTTGACACATTTTGTGCGTGAGTCCGGAGTTACCGATGGTGGTCAGCCAGTAGGTACGGCGATTACATGGTTTTGATCTTTTTTTTTTCATTTTATAATAATAGTGTCTTGTGTGGGGGAGGTGAAAAGAGGGCTAGGAGGGGGAGTGTTTTTTTTCTCTCCTTAAATTCAAGAAAAGACCCTCTATACTCGTATGATCCCGTAATCAAAACTCCTCTACCTTTCCTCTGTCGTTGCACTCTCAAAGGGGGGGCGAGGGCTATTTTTTTTTCCTAATCAAAATCATTTGACCTCCTCTATACAAAAGGGCTCTACCAACATATTTAGGGCCCCAGCGAACTCATCTGCTAGTGGCGCACCTGCTGATCAACGGACGAGGCTCGTTAATTTACGGTACCTATGAAGTGGCTTCGGTCCCTACGTGGGTACCGGGTGTTGGTCCGGGGGGTGCCACCGTGCAACTGTGCTAAAGCCCCACAAGTAACCCAGCCCAGGCTGGTTGCGTAAGGGGTTCAACAGCTGCACCGCCGGGCCCGGGGCCATGTATGGTGCAGCAGGCATGGAACCAGTGGGGGCAAAGCGGAGTCTAGTGTGGGTGGTGTGGGTCGATTATCTGGCCAGGGAGACCCTTAGCAACGGCGTTGCCGCGGCCGCCCGCAACACAGTCATGGGGCCCGCCTGGGACCAACCACACCAGGAGGCTGCCCCACATGTTCTCGCGCATAATCCTGATGTGGGATCGCCGCTCCGGGTGGTAACCGGTGTGGGATAGCGGCGGCCTTGCACCAGGGGGGTTTGGTAGCCCTTCCGTCCGGCGGGTCGGCTCCAACCTAACCACAAGGTTCCAGACGAAGTTAGCCCCTGCGCTTTGTCACTTATTACTGCTGCACCAAATGTCTACTAAAAAGTAGTCTTGCCGCCCCACTGATGTCGCCTTCCCTTACTTTATTCTCTACAAGTTTTAATCGCCCTGTCTTCACGCTTCTTCTTCAAATTTATAATGGCAGTGCAACAGAAATAAGTAAACGTTCCACAGTGGCCCCAGGAAACCCCACAGCTTCACTTTTCGAGGTGGAGTTCACCAACATCCGTGGACTCCATGCGAACCTCGATGCCGTCCACCATACCTTGAGACGGCTCGCCCGCTGTGACGTTTCTCACGGAGACACAAATACGCCGCCCTGACAACACGCCTTACCTGTGTTGCCCCGGTTATGTATATATGTATCGAGGAACAATACCGGGGCGCCGCAGGGGTCCGTGCTGTCACCAACTCTTCCTTCTGCAAATCAATGATATGCTATCCCTCGGGAACATTCATTGTTATGCAGATGACAGCACATTGCAGGCGTGTGCATTTACAGCGAAGAAATCCCCTTTCCTTCCCCTACCCTCTCTTCAGAATGCATTATTACCAATGAAGGGCAACCTTGAGATCCTTGACATAGACGTTCGTCAAGAGCTCAATAATAAAAACTACATCGAAAGATGTATAGGGCTAGCTTCGTGGAAACTAGGAATACTGAATAAGGTAAAGCGATTCTTTACACTGCATCAGAGGTGTCTGCTGTACAAGACGCAGATTGGACCCTGCGTCGAATACTGCTCTCACTTCCGGGACGGCTCCGCGAAGTATTTACTGGACGCTCTCGACGCTATGCAGCGTCGAGCTATCCGTATTATAGATTGTCCGGAGGTAACGGGAAGCTTTGAGCCGCTAGTTCAGCGCCGAACAATAGCTTCCTTGGCCGCATTCTACCGTATTTACCACGGCGAGCATTCTGAAGAGCTCTTCAATCTGATCCCATCTTCCTTCCGATCCCGAACAACGCGTGCCGGGCAGAGATGCCACTCCCACACAGTAGGTACATGTTCGCGAGAACCGAACGTTTTAAACGTTCGTTTCTGTGCCGAACGATACTGGCCTGGAACGCCCTGCCTGTGCACGTGTTTCCTCCCACATATAATCCTGGGTTCAGTAGGTCGTCAAGTTGAGGGCCACTCTCTATAGTATAGTGTGCTGTGAGTGACCCACAATCGCTTGACGTCGTCACGACTTACTACCAGGCGGGTGGCGTCAAATTGGCGAAACCAATACAAAAAAAATAAAATAAAAAACTACCTCTATAAAATTATTACTTACTATTTTGACTCTACTCAGGAGCCCCCCTTGGGGGACTGGAGGGCAAATCTCAAAAACTCGGAATTTTCCCTAGGTCCCCGAACCCCCTTTACATTTCTGCAAAAAAAACATAGGTACCTTCCCCTCCACCATCAAGGAGAACAATAAAATTGTGTCAGTGAGTGAGTGAGTAATCCAGCTTTATAAAATATAACAGCTTTTTTTAACAAAAACAATGATAAATACATTCTACATAATCACTTGTTGTATTTAAAAAGAAGCCTAATCATCACAAAATAATAACTAATATTACCAAAGTATCAAAATCTCACGCCACGCTATATTCGTCTGTAGACGGCGTCAAATTTTGGCGCGCAGAGCGACACGTCCTCTCCCTGTAAGCGCTTGGCGCGGACTGTTTACTTGAGGCATGCGTCGAGTATTATAAAGCGAAATTTAGGTGTTTTTAAAAGATTATTTACAGCCTATTTTTTATTATTTAGCTTTCTTTTTTTGGAAATGGATTGATTTTGAACCAAGGTTTATTTATGTTGTTTTAATTTTATGAACGAGAGTTTTATGTAGCCGAAATAAGAACCAATTCATTGCCCATTTTCTCTAAAATTTGACTAACTTAAATATTTGTTTACTCAATTTTTTTTTATGAAAGTGATAAAAAGTAATCCATACATTTGATAGATGACTTTTACAAGAATACACTGTATTTTTGTAATACTTTTTAGACGTCAAAACGATTAGTGAATTTGTGATATTCTAGACCTCTTCCAGCAAAAGATACGAAAAACTACCGATTGTTTTAGGTCGATTAATCAAAATTTAATGACAAAAATAAGAAAGTAGCTCACTTATTAGATCATTATTGAAATGATATTTCATGTTGTGCATTAAAACTTATAAAAATACAGTATTTTCAGTGAAAAAACACGTCTGTAAAATCAGCGAAAACGGTAAAATTTAATAGGAGGACTCTTAAGAAAAAAATAAAATAAAATTTTTATGAAAAAAATTTTTTTTTTTGTTTCCAAAATACAGTTAAAAAGTTCATTAAAGCAAGTAATAAAACTAATGGTTTAATGATTTTAATCTACAGTTTTAAGACTTGGTAATTGACTTTGAAGTACTGCTAATTTCTAAGTCCCGTAACTCCAGTGATTATATTCTAAAAATATTTGTTCCATGTATCAAAGACATATATAGGCAGAACATACTCAAAAATTACGGAAATCGGTTTTTACCTGTCCGCTTGGCGTGAATGAAATATGTATGTTCTTGGGCCGTTGCCTAGGGGGCCTGACACGAGTAACTTACCTCCAAGATTGAAGAGTCCGTGCACACGACCCCCTTTGATTCATGGTTCCTGGATCAGGACAACGGCTGTGTTAATTGCCTCCAGCCATTTGCGCATTGTCGCCGTTGCCGGAGGTTTGTTTGTAGTATTTTAAGGGGTCTTTGTGGGGATGCATCCATCGGAAGCTTCATTCTGATCCCTTCTTGTACCGGGCTCCGCGACCAAGCACGAGATCTCCTCCTCTGAGGTCAGGCGTGCCTGCCCTCTCAGCGACCTATGAATATCCAGGCTGAGACCTCGTGCTGTCGTCGGGGGTAATCATGGTCGCGGGTGTAGTTGCAGGTGTTGATTTCGGGGCAAAGTCAGAGGAGAGTTTTGGTGGTGTGGGCTTCGATGTCGCCGAAGTTTCTAGCAGTTTTCCTGCTGCGTCCCCCCTCCTGGTGTGTCGTAGTATCTTCCGTCTGGCCCCAGGAAACGGATGAAGACGCTTCCGACTTCTGCGGTCAGGCAGGGACCGTTTTCCATTATGACTGGCAATAGTGTTTCTGAGATGGAGGCTATAGATAGGCCAGGTGTCCACCGGCGCCCATGGGTTCTACCAAGCCAGTAGAGCCCCTACTATACTGGCGTGTTTGTAGTCCTCTATTGGATCTGGAACCAGTACGCAGCAGCGAACTCGTCTGGGCATTTCGTCAAGGTTCTTAACAAGCAGCTTTCCGCCAGTGCTAGTGGCTGACTTCAGCCAGTCTACCGCGTCCTGGTCGCCGTGCCACACCCTCAAAGAGCCGTTGTATAGCGTCGGCTTACCCTTGAAGGGTGGGCCTGTATCTCCGTGTTTACGGCCAAGTGCCCCTTGAACTAGCTGTTGCACTATTATAAGATTTGTGGCGTCCGCCATGACCTGTGACAGGTTTAGGCCCGCCTAAACCTTCGGTGGTCATACAGATGGGCTTTTTAGACGCGTTTGAGAAGTTTAAAGGGGACAACCGGATTGTCCACCCTGATTTGTTTTTGGGCGTCGTCGATGAAAACGACACATCGTGTCGCTATCGTTTGGTTGCTTTTTCCCCCCTCTTCTCTTCCTTCCTTCGGTATGGGGCACCTCCATAGTATGTGGGACCAGGTTTACTGTACGGGCCTGGTCTTCTGTTATATTTCGTCCCATCCATGGGGGTATTGCCGTAAGCGTAAGCAGGTTGAGGGGACGATCCCTCCGCCCGACCACCCCTCAACGTACCTGGCAGGTTAGTGACAGTGGCGCTATTAACTTTTTATTATATTATTCTAGGTGGATTCCCGAAACGGGAGGTGCAAACGTGCCAGCTTTGAACGACTTGCTTAGCATGTATCAGGTATGAAACATTATTTACATATAGCAATTTATTGAGTAGAACACTAGGTTTACTAAAGTTCACTAGCTGTATTTAAAATGAGGATTTCTTGGTTAGGTGGGTTTTTCGTATTGATATAACTGATGAAGTTACTTTTTAGAGTTCCATAACGGAAACATATTACTGAGGTTCATCTGTCCGTCCGTCACCAGGCTATACATGAACCATGATACTCGTAGCTAGACAGCTGAAATTTTCACAGATGATGTATTTCTGTTGGATGAAATGGCGGCAGGTCAAAGCCACTATATGCGACCCCCAATTTCCTCCGAAACTTAAGGGGAAAATTTACAAGACTGTCGTCAGACCTGCCGTCCTGTATGGACTTTCATGTTTGGCCGTAAAAGCGACGGATGAAAGACAATTGCATACAGCGGAAATGCGAATGTTAAGATGGATGTGTGGTGTGACAAGAATGGATAGAGTAAGGAACGAGTATATTAGAGGAAGTTTGAAAGTTGCACCAGTGAATGAAAAATTGAGAAGCGAGCGGCTGTCATGGTATGGACATGTTATGAGAAGAGAGGAAAGCAATGTCGTTAGAAAGGTGCAAAGTATGACTGTAGAGGCTTTAAGAAGTAGAGGTAGGCCAAAGAAAAGATGGATGGAATGTGTGAAAGAGGATATGACAAGGAGAGGAGTGAATGAAGAGATGACTTCTGACAGAGGTGTGTGGAGGAGAAAGACTTGTTGCGCCGACCCCAAATAATTGGGATAAGGGCAGGTAGATGATGATGATGATGATGTATTTCTGTTGCCGCTAAACCAATGATACTAAAAATACAGAGTAAAATAAATATTGAAGGGGGCTCCCATACAACAAATGTGATTTCTTTTGCCGTTTTATAGATAATGGTGCGGCGAGTGCGAGTAAGGCTTGCACTCGCACTTAACCGGTTATTGTAGTAAAAGCTTCTACTTACATCATTTTAAAATACATATGATCACGGCTCTATCCTCCACGGAGCTGGCATAGGTGCTTCACACACCCACAATTTGACGTTAGTTTTGTTGGTCAGTAACAGGGGGCAAGCTTTATTTTCGTTACCGGGTACAATAGAAAACATGTCAAACTAGAAGTCTTCAAATTACCGGACCAAATAGAAATGTGGCTTTCAATTAAAACAAAACTCAAAATCGGTTCACACGGGCGAAAGATTTAAGGTCAAAACAAAAATAAAAAAATTAAAAACCCGAAACCTCCTTTTTAGGGTTCCGTTGTTCAAATCTCGTAACCCTTATAGTTTCGTCATGTCAACGGTGCGTGGTAAAAACATGAAATTTTGCATGGATATGTGTATTTACTACATTGACGAAGTGCTAAAAGAAAATTACGAAAAAAAATATTTTTGGGGTACCTCCCCTACATGTAACCAGAATTTGTTTTTTTTTCTTGCGTCTACCGCCTGTGGCTTGAAAAATCTGAACATACTTATGATGGTAGTCCATGTAATGAACTTTCAAGGAAAACTATAACGGATTAGACAACTTTGTTTGTTCAGGAGTTATAGATGCTAATATGGGTGACTACGGAATCCTATTCTATGCGTGACCTGACACGCACTTGACCGTTTTTTTTTTCATTCGGTCAAAAATCAACAATAGTTATCTGTTGGAACTTGAATTCCAACAATGGTGTTACAAACCTACCATCTTGCATTACGTGCAAGCCTCCAACAATTTGATACGGATTTATAATTTCTACTAGATTTTGCTTCGGGTTTCGCCAAGTATTTTGGAGCTCAATTCGGCAAGACGGCAATAGACCCGCCCTTTGATACGTAGAACCAACAAAAGAACTTCACGTAATAATAATTATTTGTTTTGTAAATAATGGTAGGTGGCATTGGGCGACCGCGTGTTCGAAGGTTCGTTCAAGCTTGCCGGCCACCCAATGTACTACGCTAGCGGCACACATATACACAGTTTCCCCGAACACGGCATTCTTGTTACTGCACCACTGGTTGACCAGGGGCATCAAGTAAGTATCTGTACCTTAGATTATCTGTAACTTTTGGGCGACCTGAAAAGCTTTAATGGGGTTGGCTAGTAACCAACATGCTAGCATTTCCTTAAAATGCTATTGTGACAGCCTTTTTGAAATGCTAAAAAACCGTAAATATTTATTAAAACATCTGCAGCATAACTGTCATTCATTTATTTTCAATATCTAGAAAGAATAAAACCACACATAGAAATGTATTTCTTTTTTCCAAAGTCAATCGTTTACTACGACGCAGTGTTTTGAGTAAAAGATCCATTAATTTACTTTACAAAACAACTAAATGAAAAACAAATACAATCAAAAAACGCAAAGAAAATGAGATTAGACAAAATAATTTGATATTTTTATGACAACCTTCGAAGTCCAATAATATGAGAAGGGTCAAATTTGGGGTAGGGTGTTTAGTAGTCAAATCAGTCAGAAATTATGGAAACTACCCCTAAAGGATTCAGGTCGTCTTAACCAGTAAAACTAGATTAAAATACAAGAAATAATTAATTGCGCATTAAAAATATACTTCAGTTATAATTAATTTTGATATATCAGATAATGTCTGGCGAGAAGCCGAGTGGTGGTCCTGGCGCAGCGAATCAAGGTCCAACCGTCGACGTTCCCATATTGGGTCTACTGCAGACTGACGGGGAAACCAGAGACTATACTAACGACACTATAGACAAAATGCCCAAGGTATGTTTAAGATTTTTTTTATACCATTACAATCGCACATGACGTGTTACTTGCTTGCAAGTTAATCCCCCAACGTAGTAAGTTAGTATGTCAGCGACCTCTCGCTAGAATTACTTCTGCCGAAGATTGTTTCACTGGTAAATTGAACGAAATTTTCTACAATATTATTGATTGATAGACTGAAGACTGAAGTCGACACTGCTATGTTAGGTCTGCAGATAAGTTTAAAGTGTAAGAAATGCGTTCAAGTCCAACCCACGGTATTGCCACCATTACGGGAACCATAACCACAGACGTAAAATAACACTTAAAATAAATACAAAGTACTGATTTTTTTTTTGCATATAATACAAAATTTACACAGACTTACTTCACTTATTATGCCCACATTTCGTCAGTCACTTTGTGAACCCCCACTGGGTATATTTGCCAGAGCCTCGCTATAATGTATGTTCTAAATTACCACCAGACGAAGTCGCGGGCGACTGCTAGTAGGCGACTAGAAAAGTCGCGCACGATGTGAGTGGGATAGAACCTTGTCACAAAAGCTCCATGACATCTTCAATCGCTGAAAAGTACTGATAACAAAACAGTATTGTAGGTTAAATCTACGTCACTATGACGTCACCAACATGGCCTCCAATCCCATTGTCATCTTGCGCGGTTTATATATAATTGTTGTTTCAGTCGGGTCGCTTAGTAGTATACGGCGACTCGTCCTGCCTCGAAGGCGGTGCGGCCCGCAACTGCCATTGGTTGTTGTTAGCGGCCCTCCAGTACGCGCTAGTGGGGCACCTGCCGTCCTCCTTGAAGGATGCCGCAACGCCGCAGGCACATCGACTGAAGGATGTACATATTATACCTTCAGGTAAGAGTAGTAAGCTACTGCGCAAATTCAACTGCTACTAGACAGACAGATGAGACAGTATAATATATTTGCAGTAGTAGATATATAAATTACCCCTGTATCCCTGTATTTTTTCATTATTTTATTGTAGCCCTTGGTCACCGTTATAAATACCTACACATATTTATGCAAAGTTTCATTTTTCTAGCATTAACCGTTTAGGAGGAAAGCCCAGAATGAAACAGACGGACGAACGGTCATGACAAAACTATGTTTCTTTAAGTTAGTTCAGCATTTAAGATATTATATGATATTCATAATCATGAAACAGTTCAGCTTATATAGCAGATTTCCACGGCACCAACCGTTTCTTCTTCCCAATTCCCACTGAAAGTGTTCCAGTTCCATTTTTGATTGACTCATGGACAATTGTAGCTACACATTAGAGAAAGAATGACAACATGATTTAATGCTAAAATAATAAGTCGTTAAACATTAAGGCTATTTTATTTAAAATAAAACAATATTGCATTATGGGGACAACGCCTTTATGCAACAGAAAAAAATAAGTTCTGTCTTTATTATTCACAAAAGACCTACTTAATTAACCTTCGAAATAGCGAAAAAGACCCCAGGTTACGTCAGTTACTTAAGAATTCAAAACTACAGACGAGCCAGAAATTGTAGGAAAAAACACCATGGATATGTTAATATATGCAATAATTCCCGTTGCGATGAAATCGAAATTAAATTAATTCGGAATTACCACGCTGAACCACACGTCATTTTATACGATGCTTTAGTTAGACGAATGCAGGAGGAGGTTCTTAATTTGACGGTATTTTTATGTTTGTTACTTCGCAGCATGCAATTGGGTGAACCGATTTTAATGATTGTTTTAAGTTTAAAATTAAAGAATGAAAGTTCGACTAGCAGCACAATTACTTACAATCCCTTAATACTTACATACCTTAAAACCCTCAATTTGTTAATTTCCCTATTATCAAGGACGGTAGACTTTCTTTTTAGATAACATTTTTGACACATTTAACTTTAAAGGTACTTACAATATTTATTTACGATAATAATTACAATATTACAATATACATATGTAATTATATACTAAAATATTTACATTACAAAATATCGTTTAAAAAATCCTCCGCGTCACTGCTGACTGGGAAGGTTCCCAGAATGCTGGCTGTGTTGCCAGGTTGGATGGCGATACATATTCTTTTGGCCAGAAAATAGCCAGCCTTCTGGTTCTGAGAAGCATCGAATAAGCGTTTATCAAGGTCTCTATAAAGGCGGCGAGCACTCGGACCCCACGGCTCAAATATGTAATCACCTGCTAGGTTAGCAGCGGCCCATGCGGATGTGCTTGGAAGGTGTGACGGTGCTAAGGTGTCAACGCATGTAGCTCTAAATAAGTTTGGTTTTAAAAACCATTGTGTCCGAGCAATAAGCGAAGTATATTTGACAAAAATGATAAAGTTTACGAATAATTCCAAATAATTGAAATGTGAAATTGGTAAACTTGTTACAAATACTGTTACGAGCCAGGGTTCTTTGCAATTAAACTGCCGATAAAACTACCACAAAACACTTTATTTATAACACACACTAATTTACAATTAACTATAAGCTTCACTTAAATTCACTGAACACTTTTATTCGCACTGGAACTCGCAGGTATAACTCGTATTATCGCTCTCGAAATACTGTTGTTGTACCGCCAAGGCTCTCCGCTTATATAGCGCAGTCTTCGCTTCTCGAATTTTCTCGAAGAATCGTCGCGAACGCTCTCTCACTCTCTCGCACTTTCTAGATGCGTCGAGAAAGGCGTCACGTAGTAGTACCGTGAGAGAGCATTCGCGAAACGCGTTACGTAGTAGTACTGCTACTTGCTCTAGATGGCGCTTCGCTTTGTAGTCTTACTACTCGCTACTAGATGGCGTTAGTAGCGCTTCATCTAGTTATTTCGATGGCGTAACACTGCTCCCTCCTAAGACATGCTCGTGCCGAGCATTGTCAGGCCCATAATATCGCGCCAATCGATCCACATGAACTATCTTTGGCGCACTTCTTGGACTCCTCTATATTCGGTAAGTGACATCGTTAATCTTGGTCACAACTCGGTATGGTCCATCCCATTTAGCTTGCAGTTTAGGAGACTTCCCTTGTACGAATTTCATATTTAATGTTTTAGTCAGAGAATTGGGATGGAGCTCGCTTCGCTCACTTAATAGACCTACAGAGCGTGGGAAAGAGAAGTCCGGAGAAGTCATCATCATTCGAACATTGCCTATGAGTAATAAAGATAGGCGATGACGTACTTTTATCTATGTGTGTCAGTGTCAGTGCCAAAAATTTTCCGTAGTTATCAAAATAACAAGAAGATCATCTATTTTGTAAACTGGCGAAAATTTGATTTATAAAATATAAGCGAATCCTTGTGTTGTTTTCAATAAAAGTGTATTTAAGAGCCATGGTGTCTTGTTGTATAAGTAATTGTAATGTGACCAAACCGACAATCCAAATAATTACACGTTTCACAGGTAAATACAAAATTTTCCAGCAATTCTTAAATAACAGATTTGTTTATGTCTTGTATTTATGAAATAAGTAAAAAGTTCTAATCATACTACATTGACTACCCTTGCATTGTGCAGTAATATTTTCTATTCACAATGAAGAATTAATCTTAAATAACGTAAAATAGAAGAAAGTCTTTTTAAGATAGGGCTTGAACACCTGATGACGTCACGATTATCGATATATCGATAAACCATGTCAAATAGAAGTATAATGTTATACGTTCCCGCCTGTTTTTCAGAATGATTATTTTAGATTAGATTAGACAAATTTTTATTTGGATTTTATAAAATCATAACATAGTATAAAACAAAGTCTGTCCGACCCTCCCTATGTAAGCATAGATCTTTAAAACTACGCAACGGATTTTGATGCGGTTTTCACCAATGCATAGAGTGGTTCTGAGGAAGATATATAATTTGTCAAGCAGGCGAAGCCGCGGGCGTTTGCTGTTAAACAAATTTTTGTAAAGGTAATGATTCTTAAACATAAAATAACTGTTACTGGCAAATACGATAAAGAGCATTTTAAGTTTATTGATAAAATATGAATCAAGAAATTACGATACTCTACGCTGTAGAGTAAATAGTGATGACATATTTTAATATTTTTAAGGTTTCCTCTCAATCCCCAAATGCGTGATAAATGGACACAAATTGCAGCTAGACAAAACTGGACTCCTAACATAAACTGCTCTGTTTGCAGTAAACATTTTGAAAAGAAATGTTTTATACAGCGGAAATGCCGTCGCGTTTTACTTAAATATTGTTAAGAACCTTTAAAGTTAAATGTGTCAAAAATGTTATCTAAAAAGAAAGTCTACCGTCCTTGATAATAGGGAAATTAACAAATTGAGGGTTTTAAGGTATGTAAGTATTAAGGGATTGTAAGTAATTGTGCTGCTAGTCGAACTTTCATTCTTTAATTTTAAACTTAAAACAATCATCAAAATCGGTTCACCCAATTGCATGCTGCGAAGTAACAAACATAAAAATACCGTCAAATTAAGAACCTCCTCCTGCATTCGTCTAAAGCATCGTATAAAATGACGTGTGGTTCAGCGTGGAAATTCCGAATTATTTTAATTTCGATTTCATCGCTACGGGAATTATTGCATATATTAACATATCCATGGTGTTTTTTCCTACAATTTCTAGATCTTCTGTAGTTTTGAATTCTTAAGGTTAAACTGACGTAAACTGGGGTCTTTTTCGCTATTTCGAAGGTTAATTAAGTAGGTCTTTTGTGAATAATAAAGACACAACTTATTTTTTTCTGTTGCATTATAATATAATAAGCAATGCAATATTGTTTTATTTTAAATAAAATAGTCTTAATGTTTAACGACTTATTATTTTAGCATTAAATCATGTTGTCATTCTTTCTCTAATGTGTAACTACAATTGTCCATGAGTCAATCAAAAATGGAACTGGAACACTTTCAGTAGGAATTGGGAAGAAGAAACTGTTGGTGCCGTGGAAATCTGCTATATAAGCTGAACTGTTTCATGATTATGAATATCATATAATATCTTAAATGCTGAACTAACTTAAAGAAACTTAGTTTTGTCATGACCGTTCATCAGTTCCGCGGCCCTAGGCCGCGGCCGCTCTAACGTCCGCTGCCGGGCGTCTCTGGTTACAAGCAGAACGTATTTCCAGTGGCGCCTGGCGGCGTTCATCCGTCTGTTTCATTCTCGGTTTTCCTCCTAAAAGGTTAAAGCTAGAAAAATGAAACTTTGCATAAATATGTGTAGGTATTTATAACGGTAACCAAGGGCTACAATAAAATAATAAGAAAAAAAAATTTTAGTTGCCTCTCCTACACAAATTGAAAATATATTTTTTTCTACCGTCAACCCCATCGTGTATAAATAGATAGGTCTTTTAAAAATATTTAGAAGTTGAGATGACAAATTTTTGGTTTAAGAATCCGTTTTCGAGACATTCAACTTTAAAGCCCATATTTTCGTTAAAACAAAGCTTCCTTAAGTAAAGTTTAATCTAAAAGCTAAACGGCTGGCTCAAAGTCTTAAAAATCATGATTCTATGTACTCGTAATTTAAACCTTCAAGAAAAACTATAACAGATCATATAAATTTGTTAGTTCAGGAGTTAGAGGCTAATAACATAACTACGGAAGCCTATTCTTTGCGTGACACACGCACTTGGTCGGTTTTTTTTAACTAATGCCAGAGCGAAGTAAGCGAAAAGTATAACGGATTAGTGAGATTCAATCAATCAATCAATCAATCATTTATTTATTGCTCCTTTATCTCCATTGATTCTATTGACTATCGATATTTTGCGTATTCCATAAATGTACACAACACTATTACACCCACACATTTTCATTTTGTTTTTGGGATCGCCTCTGAAATTTCTATGTGTATCTTTCTACATACTATATCTATGGTTTTAGTAATGCGATGTCATAATTAAATTACGCCACATCTGTGTGGTTCAAAGGTCTTTCTTTTTTTAATCCCGTATCACGTAGTAGTACCGTGAGAGAGCATTCGAGAAAGGCGTTACGTAGTAGTACTGCTACTTGCTACTAGATGGAGCTTCGCTTCGTAGTTTTACTACTCGCTACTAGATGGCGTTAGTAGCGCTACATCTAGTTATTTCGATGGCGTTACAATACTTAAGGACGCTTGGGTTTTCTGGGATTTATTATTTACATAATTTCTTTAAAATGGAGGAAGCCCGTTCGTAAATCAATTTCCGAGAAAATGTGAACAAAAGATGATATATGATGATATGATAAATATTTTTTATTTTATTTGGTTTTATTTAAATGTGTACGTAAAGTTTGTTTATCTAATTTTAACAATCTAGTCTCGTGCTTTAAGCGTAGATCAAAATATGTTTCGATAATGCATTTCATTAATAAATATCTATGATTATCTAATGGGTCTTCGTCTAAAATATGTTTATTTAAACTATTGAATAGTGTCATGTTGTTTAGCACCTTTAATACGTTTGTAGCAAAAATTCGGTCATCCATTTGTTTTTTCTTCATATTTTCACTAAAATTTATTTCAGCACTTCCACACAATGTAACTACGTCATAGGATGGATAGGTTAGACAGCCTTTATTTGCTTTGGAATAATCCCTTTTGCTGATCAATGAGTTGTATAATATTTCTGAAGAACTCGACAACAGACTTTGGGAACAGACACTCTCTGACTGACGAAAAAACGGCACGATTAGTTTATTTTAGCTACTTTCATAGCGTTATGTCTTATGGTCTGCTGCTGTGGGGCTCAGCTGCCGATATTGAGACAATATTCATATTACAGAAACGAGCTATACGAGCAATCTATAGACTCGGACCCCGTGACTCGCTGAAAGAATTATTTAAAGAAATTAATATTTTAACAGTTGCTTCTCAATATGTTTACGACAACATCTTATATGTACGGAAGAACATAGATCTCTTCAAAAAAAATTCCGATAACCATAATTTTAATACAAGAAATAAAAATAAACTGGCAATGACAAAAATTAGACTTCATAAAGTTGGTAATTCGTTTGTTGGCAAATGTATAAAAATTTATAATAAAATTCCTCAGGATTTGGTTGACATGCCTCTTAATAAGTTTAAAATAGTAGTTAAAAAATGTTTGATGATGAAAGGCTACTATAATGTAGACGAATATCTTAATGATAACAATGCATGGTCACCCTAATCTTCTGTTTTTGGCCACTCGTATAATACAATAGAAACTAATTGTAACAATGTAAACAAAACAATATTAAAAAAGAAAATGGATAATCTACCTGAGTTTCTTGCTGGTCTCTTCTCAGGCGAACCAAATTACCGAACCAGCGAAAGAATCATTTTCTAATGGTTATTTATGTACTTACTTAATTTAGTATTTTTATAATATTACTTGACAAAATTGTAAAATTTTGACATTCATATGTGCTCTTTATGTGCCTAAACTGAATAAATGAAATTGATTCTTTGATTCTTTGAGACATCACATTTAATCTTTTTAACAATTTTTTTATAACAAATCCAAATACATATGAGATAATTTTAGATAATCTATCTTTGTCTGTCGTCTAAAATGATATTCATTTTAGACGACAGACAATTTCGACAAGGAAGCAGTATTATCTAGTAGCAAAATTTGCCCATCGAAATCAGTTTCTTGGGGTTGATTATTGGCATCTTGCAGTTCCTTGAATATGGAGTTATACGAGTAATTAGATGAATAATTAATTTTATCCATAGTCGACATGTGGAAGTAGACAACACTGCTATTTTTTCTAACTCTAGGCAATTACCACTTTCACTTATTTTTATTTTACTGTGACAAAGCAGTCTCTTGTAAGCAGCGATAAAGATTTTCACTGTATGATTATTGTTAAAACCCCCTTTGGACCTAATGGCGCCAAAGAAGGTTTCCAAATGATCTTGCGACAGTTTGTATGTGGGAAGAAATTATAGGTGTTGTTTTTCTATATAATTGACAATCACCCATTTAAGCGATAAAATATTTGTTACAAATCCTGAAAAGCCAAGACGCCTTGGCGTATTTATCAAAAGGCGACCATCTTTGCATTTCAATGATTGAAAGTAATAATGAAACTCGTCGAGTTTTAGAAAAACATCCGCCTTATTGCTGGAGCACAGAGGCTTTTTTAATCCATAGTTATTCAAGTTTCTTGTATTAAAAATATCAAAAACATCATTTACATGGTGAAGAAACTTCACGGTTGCCTCTGAATGCTGAAATTCAGCAAATTGAAGGACTTGGTCGCATTATGTTAATAGCAACACCCACAGACCTACTTAATAGCTGAGCAGCTAGTCAGACCTTCATTTTTTTAATTTTGTGTCTTGCATATAATTTGTTGGCAAGATGTAGACCCTCATTTTTCTGAAGCATGTGTAACTGCTCCACAAATTTAGATTATATTTTGTGGCCCATATTATCGTATAATATTTGTTATTCAGCGAATAAATTCCGAATTAATTTAATTAGATGACATGGATCAAATAAAATATTATATTTTGTCCTTATAAAAGGAAAATTGTCTATATGGTGGTTTAGTCACAGATACACCAAGTATTCGCAACATATTAATATTAGATGCAATGCCGTCAAATGTGATCGCAACCACTTCACATTTTGCATCTCTCAATAAATCCAAACATATTTTGAATAGCCTAGCCTTTTCACTAGCAGTAAAGCTTTTAGCTGGAAAAAAACCAACTGGCAATTTCCAGTAGGTACACATTTCATCACCGCATAAATCATTGCCATATGTTACAAATGTTAACCTTCCCTTATAGAATCCTACACGTAAAGAAAAGGCCGTTGACATCTTTGACGGTCCAAATCAAAGAAAATTGTACAAACAATTTTAACATTTTAAATTCAAATTCAATCCACATTTCGGCCCCTGATTATTCTCAGGCCAAGAAATTAAAACTTGTAGAGAATAAAGTAAGGGAAGGCGACATCAGTGGGGCGGCAAGACTACTTTTTAGTAGCGACGTGCTGGCTCCTTATTCTGTAGAAACTTTGACGGGCTTGCAGAGTAAGCACCCACCATCCGCAGCTGACCTCTCTTTCCCTGATCCTCCGAACAACGATACAGAAAATCATGAGACTACTGCCAAGGATGTGCGCACAGCTGTTTACTTCTTTCGTTTTGGATCAGCTGGTGGACTTGACGGTCTGACACCACAGCACCTTAAGGATCTGTTGTGTCCGAGCGCTGGGGAAGCTGGTGATGCACTTCTGAGGGAACTAACAGCTCTAGTCAACCTCATGCTCTCAGGCAATGTGGACAGTGGCATCACAGATATTTTGTATGGGGCCAATTTATGTGCCCTTAACAAGAAGGATGGTGGCATTCGTCCCATTGCCGTAGGTAGCACTTTGCGGCGTTTGGCAGCCAAAATTTGTTGTCGTTTTTATAGTACGGAGCTTACCACCAAATTTCAGCCATTTCAATTAGATTTTGGTTCAAAAGGAGGTTGTGAGGCCGCAATCCATGCGCTTGCAACATACCTTGACAGTAGCGAAGATGGAGAGGTCATCTTGAAAGTTGACCTGAAAAACGCCTTCAACTCTGTAAACAGGGACACCTTGCTGACACAGCCCAAATTAGAAACCCCCAAAATTTTTAACTTTCTTTGGCAATGCTATAATAGTCTGCCAACAAAATTAATTTATAAAGACCACCTTTTGAATTCAGCCGTAGGATGTCAGCAAGATGATCCGTTGGGACCAGTCATCTTCAGTTTGGCCATTAACCCAATAATTCAAAAAATAAAATCAAAATTCAACATTTGGTATTTAGACGACGGGACTTTAGGGGGAAAAGTCGAGACAGTTTTACAAGATTTAGCCCTAATAAAGAACGAGTTTCAGTCAATTGGCTTAGAACTGAACCCGAATAAATGTGAGATTTTTATATCTGAAAACACAGATAAATTAACAACAATCTCCAAATTCAACTGTTTGGCCCCCAACATAAAAGTTTTGGACAAAACTTCTTTACGCCTCCTAGGGTCCCCGATTTTAGAAGATGGCTTCTCCACTTTTATCGAGGAAAAAATTCATAATTTTGATCAGGTTATTGATAGTCTATGTAATATCAGTATTCATTCAGCTTTCACTATTCTTCGTTTTTGTCTTTTCGTACCCAAATTTACACATGCCCTCCGTTCAGGACAATTTTGGAAAAATGTAGAAATTTTGGGCAGACTAGACAGCTTAATACAAAATTCTTTGTGTAAAATTTTAAATGTAAATATTAATGACCGGGCCTGGGTCCAAGCGTCTCTTCCAGTTCGCTTGGGCGGGCTAGGTATTCGTAGAGTCACAGATGTCAGTCTGCCAGCATTTCTGTCGTCGGTCCATAGCACCGAAGAATTAGTCAGGAAAATTTTGTCAAATACACTGATTGATTCCGAGGTGCGATGCAAGACCGATGCCATAAATGCTTGGAGGATGTCTTGCCCCGACACTGACCTGCCCTCACGCCTAGGCTCACAGCGACTGTGGGATTCACCGCTCTGTAAATTGAGAATAAATACACTAATTGACACTTCTGTCAATATTTCAGAGCGTGCACGCCTACTAGCTGTTGGAGAGTGGGAGTCAGGGTTATGGATCCAGGCGCTCCCATCGCCCAACATCGGTACAATGTTGGACGACACAACCTTCCGCATTGCCACTTGCCTTCGGCTGGGTACACCTTGTGTATCCCCCGCATCATTGCACCTGTGGAGTAGCCGTCGATATTCTGGGACACCATGGCCTTTCTTGTAGCAGAAGCGCAGGTCGTATACCTCGGCACGCTATTCTAAACGACATAATTCGTAGGGCTCTGTCCACCGCAGGTCTTCCGGCCGTACGTGAACCAAATGGTTTAGCACGAAGCGATGGAAAGAGACCGGACGGTATGTCGTTGCTACCGTGGAAGATGGGAAGGCCTTTGGTGTGGGACGCTACATGCGTTGACACCTTAGCACCTTCACACCTTCCAAGCACATCCGGATGTGCCGGCGCTGCTGCTGCATCGGCTGAAGGCCTTAAACGGCGTAAATATGCTAACCTGGCAGGTGATTACATATTTGAGCCGTTTGGGGTTGAGACACTGGGGTCATGGGGTCCGAGTGCTCGCCGCCTTTATAGAGAGATTGCTAAACGCCTAATCGATGCTTCTCAGGACCAGAAGGCTGGCTATTTTCTGGCCCAAAGAATAAGTATCGCCATCCAACGTGGCAACACAGCCAGCATTCTGGGAACCTTCCCAGTCGGCAATGACGCGGAGGATTTTTTAAACGATATTTTGTAATGTAAATATTTTTAGTCTATAAATATTTTTATTTTGTATATTGTAATTCTTATTGTAAATAAATTGTTATATCCTCTTGCCATATAGATATGTTAACATATCCATAATATATTTTCCCTACAATTTCTGGCTCTTCTCTAATTTTGATCACATCGAAAGTTAAACTAACGTAAACTGCCTTTTTTTTGCCATTTCAGAAATTGTATTTTTTGATTTTTTTGTCAATACTGGCTCACAGATTAAGAATTAACATGAGGTAAGCCTAAACCAAATTTATCCCTCACATACACATATGTTCTAGGACTATAAAAATGAATAGTTAAAGCGAACTTTTTGAGCTCTTCTTCGTATTTGGCCGTCTGACTAATTCTTCCCGAAGCTTTTCCTATTACCCTGTCAACTAATTTTTTAAATAAGTTATTGGGACATGCTACTTCAACTTCAGCTCGATAATTTATTAGCCCTGGCCTATTATTTAAATCTTTTACAACTTGTTCCAAAGAAATAATGCGCTGTGATATTCTTTTTGCTTTTACTTTTAATTTTTTTATAATTCTGCTTTTTTCCGCAATTTTTTGTTTTAAACGTATATTTTTGTCAATAAATTTTGAAACAATTGCACCTGAAGCTTGTGGTGAGTCCGTACCATCAGGTGTGCCTTTGTTGGGCGGAGAAATAATATGCCTATGTACATAACAAGACACAGATCTTGTTTGAGGCAGTTTAATCTGTAGGTAAATTAATATTAAAATTTAGTTAACTATAGTCTTTATCACATAGGAAGCGTCCTGTGAAGCTTGCCATATATTCAGGAAGCGCGCTAGCGCGCTACTAACCCATCACGGCTAGGCTAGGCTTGAAATATGACGTCATCGATATACGGCCTCTCGATATACGTCAGACGCTTTCAACAAATGCTCACCGGTCAAGCCCCAGATTTAGCATTCCCCCTGTAAGGGTGTTCAAACACATCCTAAGACTTATGTTTTGCGATTTATATTGTAAACTTGTACATTTAATTCTGATGTATGGCTTTGTTACTGAACCCACGGGCCCTTTTCATCATACTGAAATAAATAAATAAAATAAAATAAATAAATAAATAAATAAAAATACTTACAGGGATAAATAATGTAGGAATCGAGCCTTTAAGTAAAACGCGACGGCATTTCCGCTGTATAAAACATTTATTTTCAAAATGTTTACTGCAAACAGAGCAGTTTATGTTAGGAGTCCAGTTTTGTCTAGCTGCAATTTGTGCCCATTTATCACGCATTTCGGAATTGAGAGGAAACCTTAAAAATATTAAAATATGTCATCACTATTTACTCTACAGTGTAGAGTATCGTAATTTTCTTGATTCATATTTTATCAATAAACTTAAAATGCTCTTTATCGTATTTGCCAGTAACAGTTATTTTATGTTTAAGAATCATTACCTTTACAAAAATTTGTTTAACAGCAAACGCCCGCGGCTTCGCCTGCTTGACAAATTATATATCTTCCTCAGAACCACTCTATGCATTGGTGAAAACCGCATAAAAATCCGTTGCGTAGTTTTAAAGATCTATCCTTACATAGGGAGGGGCGGACAGACTTTGTTTTATACTATGTTATGATTTTCTGAAATCCAAATAAAAAATTGTCTAATCTAATCTAAAATAATCATTCCGCAAAACATCAGGGAACGTATAACATTATACTTCAATTTGACATGGTTTATCGATATGTCGAAAGTCGTGACGTCATCAGGTGGAAGCCCTATCGTAAAAAGACTTTCTTCTATTTTACGTTATTTAAGATTAATTCTTCATTGTGAATAGAAAATATTACTGCACAATGCAAGGGTAGTCAATGTAGTATGATTAGAACTTTTTACTTATTTCATCAATACAAGACATAAACAAATATCTGTTATTTAAGAATTGCTGGAAAATTTTGTATTTACCTGTGAAACGTGTAATTATTTGGATTGTCGGCTTTAGTAACATTACAATTACTTATATAACAAGACACCATTACTCTTAAATACACTTTTATTGAAAACAACACAAGGATTCGCTTATATTTCATAAATCAAATTTTCGCCAGTTAACAAGATAAATGATCTTTTTGTTATTTGGTTTGTTATTTTGTTATAAAACTACGGAAAATTGTTGGCACTGACACTGACACACATATATAAAAGTACGTCATCGCCTGTCTTTATTACTCATAGGCAATGTTCGAATGATGATGACTTCTCCGGACTTCTCTTTCCCACGCTCTGTAGGTCTATTAAGGGAGCGAAACGAGCGCCATCCCAAGTCTCTGTGTAGAGCTTTACAATGAACACTTATCTAACACCTTTGATAATGCTGTACAGTGAAATTGACCAGGTTAAGGGTGCCTTTGTTTTCAATGAAATGATTGTGCTATGATGTGCTGTGTAGACATATAAATATGATTGGTAGATGTCGAACGTATCCATGGCAACGTAGCATAACATATCTCTACCAGAGATATGGCAGAGATATAATATATGCCAGAGATATAATAAATTATTCAGCGCTTAGCGTTCGCGTGCCTCATAATATCGTTTGCGAATACGGGTGTTAGTGTCGTCGCATAGCACACGCAATGTCACACACAGACAATGAAAGACGACGCTGCGGTTGCTGCGCGCTGCACTGATCGGAATTTACTATAAGTTTAACCAAGTATTTATTAGGGAAACCAAGCCATAAATCCCAAAAAAAACACTAACTGTGTCGGCAAATTGTCGCTGAATTTTTGCTCGATCAAAAGTATTAACTACTTGCAGAGCTTCCCCAACGCGCGGCGGGCGGCCGCCTGCACGTGTACTCGCGCGTGTTGTCCGCGGACGGTAGCGGGCCGCGGCCGGTCCCGGCGTGCGTCACCCCCACTCCCCTGCCGGCCAAGCCCATACACGCCGCCCCGTCCGCCCGGACACTCGCGCCCAGACATCAGCCCACTGATCCCAAGAGCATCGGTAAGTTGGGACCTGTTTGCAATCATGATCGCCTCTCTTATCAAATCAAAATTCATTTATTTCGAATAACACCGACTTATATACATTACTTTTCACCGACTCTTTTTAGAGATAAGTGGCGCCTTTGTATACATGTTTAGTGTGTATCCATTTACTGCTTTTTTATTTACGACGTGTGTACAAGAATTAAATTAAAAAAAATTAGACATCTTAAAGTAAGATCAACCAGGCGAGATAAACAATGTAAACAAAGTTTTCAAGGTTTATTATTTATTTGAATAAGTTAAGTGTACTATTATTTTGATTTCCTGTTCTAATCGCTGTCGTTTTTATTAGACAAAGATGATTCGTTCAATAAGTCGTATTTATGACAAAACCAGCTATTATATCAACCTGCAGGGCCTGCAGTTGTCAACATTTCGAGGCCTCAGGCCTGTAACAAAAATTCAACCTTAAATTCATTATGACAGATAACGCGAAGAACAGAATATCACACAGAACTAAATTTAGACTACTAGCACACTACTAGTGACTCTCTAACGAATTCTGAATAAAAATGGTTCGTAAAAATAAAAACAAACGAGTAAATCAATAAACATAATTCACCCTTTTATTTAATATGGTGGGTAACGGAATGAACCGAATGCCACGAAAATGTAAATGTTGCCAGTGAAATCCCGCAGCGAATCGCAAAATAAAACAGTTAAAGTATTCAAAAGTTAACGAGTTATTTAACAAACTCTTAAATTCAAGATGGCGGATAACACAATGGACCTACTACCACGCAAAACTAAATTTAGACTACCAGTGAACACTTCCAATGGCGCAAGCAGGCGCTGTAGCGGGACCACAGGCCTGCGTCTCGAGAAATCGAGGACCAGCGGTCCCAACTCCGCCAGGATCTCATGGAGTCATGGAGGGTGCGACTTGAGCAACCCAAGTGGGGTACCACCATCATCGCGGCGGTGAGACCGATCATGGAAGATTGGCTGCAGAAGCAGCATGGTGACCTCACGTATCGTGGGACGCAGATCGTTACCGGGCATGGATGCTTCGGTAGCTATCTGTTTCGCATCCATCGTGAGGTCACACCCCGGTGTCAACACGGCGAGGTTTCCGACGACGACACCGCACTCCACACGTTGGTGGAGTGCTCAGCGTGGGCGAGTCAGCGCCGGGACCTCGTAGTGGGTCTGGGCGTGGATACCCTCTCGCTGGAGACCATTCTTCAAGCCATGGTCTCCAGCGGGAGTAGGTGGAACACTGGGTAGAGGTAGCGTAGGGAGCGGGAGCGTACCCTCCCCGCCGAGTTCCGTAGTCAGCGGCGAGGGCGCCGCAGACTCATCTACGCCCAAGACCATGATCGGGGCCTGAGGACGGCGGAATCGCCACCCGCCGTCCTTACAGAAGCAGGCTAGAAGGGTTGCGTGCTGCGGGGCCTTTGCCCCAAAGCACGCAACCAGATTCACTCACTGACACGGGATAAAACCCTGCCCCAACGACGCGGGATTCTCATCTCGACCAAACCCCCGCAGAGGCCACAGAGGTGGTCAAAGTCCGCCGGGGGCCACTGGAAATACGTTCTGCTTGTAACCAGAGACGCCCGGCAGCGGACGTTAGAGTGGCCGCGGCCTTAGGCCGCGAAATAAAAAAAAAACAGCCAGTGAATATTAATGAATTCTGAAAGAAAGTTGCGGTATTTAATTACTTCTGGGTCAAAACGTACATACTCGTAATAGTACGCAGGCCGTAGAACATTGAAAATTATTGATTAACAGCAGGCTCATTTTTCGTAAGTAGCTTTATTTTGCCGAGTCTCCCACATAATATATCGATATGAGAAGTTTCAATTCGAGTAGCTAAGGGAGATAATAGGGGTTAAGTACATTGACTTGACGATCCCAAAAAAAATATTACCAACAGTGAGATTTTTATTATATGTGAAGAGAATCAATAACATTATTGAAATATTTATATGTCCTACCAAATAATACCAAAAGGTATGGTACAAGAGTCCCCCGCCCCGCTCCGAACATGTATGGATTACGAGGTCATAAAATATGGTTACCAGCAAGCTGATTTTTTTACTGTTGGTTATTTAATATTTATAATTTGCTTGTTTGCTTAATTTAAGAGAGGTCGAGTTTCTTTACATGATGAATTTCGTGAAGGGCGGCCTTCAACTGCCGTCAACGAAAATAATGTGCCTACTGTTAAGCGGTTAATTGAAGAAAACCCGCGGATTACCTATGAGACAATTCGAGGACTATTGGGGATTGGTATGAGCCAAATCCAGAAAATTTTACACGAAGAATTGAAAGTTCGGAAACTTTGTTGTCGTTGGACCCCTCATGACAGCGGAGCTAAAGCGGGCTCGCGTGGAATGGTGCTCACAGCTACTGAAGTACAACCACGGACATTCTAATGCTGTTTATGATATTGTCACAGGAGATGAAACGTGGATTTATTGTTTTGGACCCGAAAAAAACAGCAATCTTGTGAATTGGTGTTTGAAAATGAGAACAAGCCAACAAAAGTGAGGCAGGCGAGAAACGTTGGTAAAAAAATGATCGCGTTTTCTTCTTTTTTTCTTCTCAGCTACGGGTCCCATCTGTACAATTCCACTAGAAGATCAAAAGAGTGTTAATACCGAGTGGTATTCTACCATTTGTTTACCCAGGGTGTTAGAAAAAGTTCGCGGAGACAAGCCGCGTTCTCCTAAATCATGACAACGCTTCTTCACACGCGGCCAACAAAACAAAATCATTTTTAGATTCCGAAAAAGTACAACTCGTCACCCATCCTGCACATAGCCCCGACCTAGCACCCTGTGATTTCTGTATTTTCCCCAAAATCAAAGATTTGATGAGAGGTTTCACTTTTACCAACTCCGAAAAGGCAGTGATAGCGTTCAAACAGTTCAAACAGTAGTAGTAGAAAACATGCTGTCAGATATGTGGTCCTCCTGTTTTAAAAAATGGTTCGATCGCATGAAACAAAGTTTTAAAATGTAAAGGAGAGTATTTTGAAAAGCAATAAACATAATATTTTGGTTTTAACATGTTGTTTTTTTAAGTTACGCAAAACTTATAGTGTGGTGGGTAACTCACTGTTGGTAATATTTTTTTTGGGATCGTCAAGTCAACATACTTAAACCCTATTATCTCCCTTAGCTACCCGAATTGAAACTTCTCGTATCGATATATGTGGGAGACTCGGCAAAATAAAGCTACTTACGAAAAATGAGCCTGCTGTTAATCAATAAGTTTCAATGTTCTACGGCCTACGTACTATAATTTGACTGTACTATAATTATTTGACTGCTTCAAAGGCGTAATCGGTTGAACGATCGACCTGCGTGAGACCATTACCCTACCTCAGAGGTCTTGGATTCGATCTCCGGGTAAGCTCTGCTTATTTTGAGACTAATGCCCGTTTTCACCAACTATACCTTAATCACCTCCTAACTAAGAGCCCCCTAACGTAGGTAGCCCCTAAATATATTACTTACCTAAGTTCGTTTTCACCACCCTAAGTGACACCTAAGTAAGGGCCTCCTATTTTGTAGTGCTGGCGAAAACCTAAAAATTAAAATTTAAAATTGATTATTGTTACTTAGAAATATAAATGTGATATAAAATATATTTTTGCATGTTATAGATTTATTTATATAAAATATGTGATAGGTGGCTGAATAGGTGAATTCCTTTGCTACAAAATGTCAAATTGACAACTGTCAAATAACACATTGACTGATCACGCGTCACGCGTAGTCTCTCCTCTCTCTCTTGGTAGAGTCGTTGAGGTTAATATTAGGTACATACTATTCGCATTTACTTATTATTTCTATACACAATGGCTGACACTGATGCCGCCCATATCAGATACTGTTTGTAAATGACTACCTGTGGCATAGAACCTCAAGGCACAAAGCACTTGTTTTATAGGTGGTACTGATTTATTTCTGTAAAGTCAAATGAATAAATGTAGAGATTTTTTTCAATTTGTATGTTAGCAATAACACATAACCTAAAATCTATTTGCACTTGGGGCATTTTAAATAGATAAGTTAGTAAAAATTTATCCGAAAGATATCTAAAATAATAATACTATCGCTTATGTACCTGTCATCAAGATATTCCAATAATTGTTCAATGTTACTTAATAAAAAGATAACAGTCTCCTTACTTAACCTAAATCTTGTGAAAAAATCTTTATCGTCATATTTTTTAAATATATCTGGTCTATTATGGTAAATTTTCGGTCTATTAAATAAACTAGTATTATTTATCATCTCCACAATCTCAACATTATTTAAAAAATCCCATAAATCCTCCTCCATTTCAATAATTTAAACAAAACGTGCGTAAATATCCGCATAGTTATTCTGTCACTTTGTTAGGGGTTAGTTAGGGGGTGAACATTCGGGCCCCTAAATTTTAAGTAACACCTAAGCAGTTAGGTGTCCCCTAAGGTTTGGTGAAAACGAAAATGTCACTAAGGGTTACCTAACTTGGTGGTGGCCCCTAAAGTTTAGGGGATGTTGGTGAAAACGGGCATAAGTGGCGTTGTGTTCAATTATTATTGTCCTAACATATTTTTTTGTAGACGTAAATTATCGTTATTTACTGTTTTATTGTTCCTAATCGACACTCAATGCTATAGTGTATGTTTACAGCATTTTAATCTGGTATTATATTTCAGGTGCACCAGACATTGAAGGTACAGAGCCAGCGCCAAGAACATGGCGAGGCGCAGGTGCGGCACCATCACGTTACGCGACCATAGATCATTCCCCACCTAGCACTACCAACAGAGCAGTGACCCTCCTAGCAATATTCACTATAGTGTATGGCCTCACTGCAGCGTGGAAACGATGCGGCAGGAAACTGCGAAGACGACGTCTAATATCGCTAGCCACCTAGCATAAAGCCAAATGTGATAAACAGGGTAAAAAACGGAACAGGACTAACAAAACATAGTGTTTGTTGAACCAAGTTACTATACTTGTGACTATAGTGGTGGTAGTAACCTCATGGTTACTGTACCTAGCACAAACCTTAATGTGATAAACAACCCAGGAGATGGAACAATGTAATCTTAACATAGTGATTGTGGGGCCAAATTGATCTACTCGACTTTAATGGTACGATTTTAGTACGTATGACACTTTTGTGAGAGATATTTATGATTGCCACATTAAATGGTATATGTATGTACAAGTTGTATGCAATCTTTATTTTTATGGAAAGTTTAGTATCAGTTTTGATACTTTTCGACTACAATAATATGTAGTTTTAAAATTTTATGCCGAAGATTTCACAAATAAGATTTATGAACAAAAGGCAACAATTTTGTTGCCTTTTGTTCATATATATATAATAAAATACAAATTTTATTTAATTATTTTTTTTTGTTTTTGCGAGAATTGTTTCGGTACATCCCTTTTCGCTCGGCCGTTTTTTTGCGACGCGTGCTACCTCTCTTTTTTTAATCGCCTCTATTAAACTCTCTAACTCCATTTTTCTGTCTAGCCTGGAATCTATTATTTCAGGCACACAATCTATATAAAACTTTTTTAATTTATCTTCCATGTTATATTTCCAGAAGTCATCATCTTTTTTTATTATCGAAATTTTCATGTCGATGCTGGTCCAAACTAGAAAAATGCATTCACTTTTTTCCGTGATGTGTAGCTGTCCTTGCACCTGATAATACCAGTCGTGATTTGTGTTTATTATTAGATCACCTGCTGGATTGCGCTTCCAGAAAGTATTTTTTTTGTTATTTATTCCGTCATCTATTGACATGTTGGCACACGAATATGGACATTTGATTTCCACAATCTTATCTTCGCCCAATAAACCATCTGGGCTAGCACCTAAATATGGTATTTTGGCGTCTATATATAGCCCGCAAGTTTTTTTTATGTCACAGGGTGAACCGTCAATACTTCTCAAATAATCCGTGAGCTGTTCTAGGGCAATACTTTCACTGTCTCTGCCATGTTGTATTGATGCAACATTGTCTAAATTTACTCTACGAAGCAAATTTTTCACTAGGGGTCCACATTTTATAAGACCTCTTTTACAAACTTTGCCGAAGCTTGAAGCAGTCAGACGTTGTCTTCTTTCTTGCAGCCATTCCATAGAGTCCACTTGTAAGACTGTTCTTCTTTCAAGACTATCCCTTTCCACTTTTGTTAGGTTAAGCTTGTTTAAATGCTCATTTTTGGCAAATTCAAAATCGATGTCGTCTAAATTTGGCTTTTGACAAAAATAGCCGTAGTCTTTGTCTATATTATTGTCTGCTTTTGCAATTGTTGTTTTGCGATTGGTTTTTGTTTTTGTACGTATCCTTTTCTTTTTTAAGTCTAGACGGCGTATAAGTATGTTGGGTTTTTTTTAACTTTAACTTTATCGTAAAGATACGTTACTGGTTGTTTTGTGTTGAATGCGACAACGGACGTTGCACAACGCGCCGAATAGGATTGTCTGCTCGAATAGTTGATTCGTTTTCCTCCTACAAATTTAGCTACAATGCTGTTAAAAACTTCCGCAAAATTACTGTTTACGCTGTAAATCAAACTTTTTGAATTATTAACTAATCTTGAAACTAGTTTCATAATAGAATTGTAAAATGTACAAGCTTTCATTTCTGGCACGAAGTTCTTTTCAGCAATCAGATTATATTCGTCTGTATTTATATATTTACAATAATATGGCTTACATGCCGAGTGGTTACCAAAAACGTGATTTGGTCCATTCAACAAATCAGTTTTGAGCTCCAGGATTTTTTCATTGAAGGTTTTTTTCCTTTTGAGAGTTATTATGCTTGACGGCACCAGTTACTGAACGCCTCAGTCTAAAAATATTTTGGGACAATACTTTGCGTAACTGCAATGGGTGGCTAGTATTTTTTGCCAGTTCATCCAGTTTTGTGCAGTAGTTGCGAAGTAAGTGATTGGTGCACTCTATTTTCTCCACAATTAAACCAGGTTATGGATTGGCATCTAATATACTTTTATATGTGCTGGAATCACCATCAGCAATTAATTTGGAGTATATGATGCCGTGCATTTCTACCGAACTTTTGAAACCTTCTGTAATGGCAAGAGCCTTCATCCCACTTGAAGAACCACTGTAATTTTTAAAGCACATGTGATCTGGGCAAGTCGTATTACGATTCATCATTCGAAATCATGCAGTACTTATTTTTTACTGCCTGTCTGTACCCAATGATTACAGCTGCACCTGATAGGGCTGTATAATTTTTCCTATATGATCTCTTAGACCAGCATGCATCTGCCACTACCGTAATCATTGGTACCCCATTAGTGTCTATATCACCATTTTCTACGGCTAAATTATACTCTTCTTTAGCAGCTTCTGCCATACTCTTCTTTTTAGCCATTTCCTGTATAGAGTTTTAGACATAGTCGGTATCCCGAGAGAAGCCGATACCTGCTCTAACCCTGCAAAACCAGCCCCTATTGACATAAAACTAGAAACCGCTGTCTCGTTAAGATTAAGATCGTTATTATTTTCTTTTTGCACACAATTCTTAACTTGTAACTCTATATTACACATTTTGCACAGAAAAGTAAACTTTGAATAAAACCCTTTCTTTTGTTCTTTTACAAGTTGTAAATAGCTGAAATCACAACCAAGGGGTGAATTGTGTTTGGCAATTTTTTGCAATTCCTCATATAAGTACATGAAGTCAATCACTCTGCGCCCATCTACTTTAAACTCTTTGTTTTCTTGTGCGACTTCTATCACAAGTTGTGGACTATTCCGCTCTGGCGATGTCTGAAATGATGTTATTGTATTACTTGGTGATCTTTTAAATATTATTATTACCAGTGCTTTTAGGTCGAGCGAGGATCAAACAATCCATTAACAGGAGGTCAAATGAATGTTCAGTACTTACCGAGGGTATACAATCTTGTATGTTTTGAATTTCCTGAAATGGAACTCGTGATGCATTTTCTATGATAAGTTCTGGAATATTTTGCTCCGACGTTGCCTGAAATATATAAAGTATTACTGTTAACGGAAACTTCTAAATATAAATAGAAAATATGTTCAGTAATGTTTTAATATTCATTCGTAGCACTTCTTTCAGGTAGAGTGAATGTCATGAACGATACTTACAGCTACGGTGCATGTCTCATCGTTTAAATATTTACTATCCTGAATTAATTCTTGTCTTCTGAAACAATTATTATGTTTTTTTATTTGAAAATATCTTTGTACAATGCATTTTTCACTAGTTCATTTTGAAGGTGTTTATGTTAGTAGGTACATCAAATCTCTTGGGTTTACCACAGCCGGGTAAAATAGTGAATACATAATACATACTTACTGCTTTGTTTTAAATCTTCCTTTATTTTTCTTTTGTTTATAATAATTTTCTTTTTGTTTCCCCATATCTATCTGTCACCTGAAATAGATTTCTAAAATAAGTTACGACTTTAGTAAGTAGTTACATTAGTGTTCGATGATTAATTCGTAAAATATAAATAGAAACAAAAATATATACCTAGTCCGTCTCTTTGCTCGAAGAATATAAATTAGCAGTTGATGCTGACACTCGCAACCCACCCTTATGCTTGTCCAAATAAAAAATTATCGCAGAGCTATGCAGCTCAACGCAAACTACAACTACAGTACAAATAAGAAGTTGTTGCTGACACTCGCAACCCACCCTTATGCTTGCCCAAACAATAGTATTATCGCGTATATGCAATAGTATAATAGTACTATGCAGTTCAACGCGGACTACGATCGGACGTGCGGTCACCGTGAATGCACTGAATTTTTTGCAAGCGCGCATTTAAAAATATATCGCATTACGGGAGACTGTGCTTTGTACTAAAATGTATGCGTAACGGGGAACATTTCCCGCTAAGTAAATTAATGATGTTTGTGTTTAGATTATGATTTTTTGGGTTGATTTAATACAAAACTTTAATGGTGAATGTATTATTTATACTTTTTTCTCAAGATTACACAGTTTTTTTTTTCAAATAGAGTATCGAAATAGTGGAAATTATCATAATAGCAAAGGCCGTTTTCAGTGATTTTGATAGATGTTGAGAATTTTATTTTAATTTTAAATAAGGGTTATTTTGTAAATGTCACACGGTAAAAATGTAGCCCCATCTATTATAGAACTAAAATATTTTTAAAATGTTATTTAAATAAGTGCATTATTTATTTATTTTTTAAATCGTATGTGCCTATTCGCGTGTTTTTTACGGACGTGCCTCTTAACTAATATTATATTAATTCATTACACGTACTAATTTCTTGATTGATAATGCCAACTTCTTTAAAAGCTTCTTTAAATTTTTGAAGCTGTTGTAAAATAAGTAGGTATAGGTAGGTACTCGACAATGAAACGAAATAATTATAGCGACAGGTAAAAATATATTTGAATGTTTTGTTGTAAGTAGTTGTCTTTGTTCAAAATATAATAAATATATGCGATCGATATCATTACTTATTTGGTCACAACACTACAACTATCAAATTAGAACTATCATCGCGAGCTTAAAGAAATGGAAATAGTATAGTGTTTAATAATTACTGTAAACTTTATATTTCGTTAACTTTATTTACTTAGTTATTAATTTATTAGCAAAGATGGTTTTGTTAAAACTAGTTTGTTAGCTAATACTGTAATTAGTTATCAATTGACGAGGATTGCGGCTCAGTGGTAACCGAGTAAGTTATAATATGTACATGTATGTCTCAAGAGACGGTCAAACTCTCCTTCACATGTGACGTACACCACGCATTATGACTTCTGAATCGGATCTGGCCTATACAATTTGTATGGTAACGAACACCTGTCTTACGCGTCACCGCGCCAGACTCGCGTGTTCCCATGCTATCACACGCGTACGACGCTGTCACACACGTTTAGGCCTCTGCCTCGAATCTTGCGGGCAGCGGGGAGGCGGCGGCGGCGCGGGAGCGGGGCGGGCAACGCAGACCCGTTCTCGAAAGCAGCGGGCAGATCGCGCGGCCTTATAGCGGCATAGTGTTGTGTTCGTGTTTGTGTCGTCGAGATATTTGTTTTTATTCGCGAACGAAATGTCTGAACAACGGTGATCTTTTTGATTCAAATTTATTCCTAACGCTCGATTTATTGTGGGCAAAGGAAGAAGTGAATCCCTACTATAGGGCAAGGAAAAGAAAAGGCGAGTTTTATCTGTATGAAGAACAGAGACAATGCCCGGACAAATACTACGACTACACCAGAATGAGTGTAGAAACTTTTGACTATATTCTTGAAGCTATCAAGCGCAATTTAGAGTCTGGAATTAATCCAAAACGATATAGAGGTATATCTCCAGCAGAAAAATTATATTTGACGCATTATATTTGAAGCATGTCAGAGGACATTTCGACACGTCACAAAAATAAATTGCACACACAACACTGCAATGCAGACGCGCGGGCGGTCACCGCTTGACTGGAGTGCACCGCTCGTGGCCCGTCCCCGCGCCGTTGTTTTCTAGGGTCGGTCCATTTGATTTTACGCATTTGATCCTGCCGCTCCCGCGCCGCCGCCCCGCTGCCCGCAAGATTCGAGGCAGATACCTTAAAGTGTCATAGCGCGTAGATAACGTAAACGTCAGACGTCGTAAGACGTAGGACCAGTGTGTCGCTGTTTCCCACGTCGCGTGGCATTCGTCGTATGTGAAGAACCAGCGTGTTTCAAGCGTAAGCAACATCTAGCCATATACATAATTTATGTTTGTGTGTGTGTATGCGTGAGAGAGAGAGACGGAATGTCGATGCTAGAGTATAGACCAACACAATTAATTAAAGATCGCGCACAGTTTAGTGATTAATATAGTATACCATCCATTACTCTTGATTAATTTTACATTATATCTCACTAAATAGTAGATTGTTAACCAAGGGAAGAAAGCATCCCATTTCTGACGAGATATTTTGGCGCTCGAACGTAGTGAGAGCGCCAATAGTTCGAGGCAGAAATGGGTGTTTTCACCCGAGTTAAACACTCTACTTTTCATTTCGAATACGAGGAAAGCAAATAAAACAAATATAACAATAGAGATTGATCACGTATCAAGTATGTACTTCCCGCCTTTTTTTTAATTTTTGTTTTTCATTCGCACTTTTTCCAGGGCAGGCAAGTCTATTGGTCATACCGCCTTGTTATTAGTTATATTTTTCCATCCAAAATGGTCTTCAGTTTTTTTTATTACTTCAGTTATTTTTTTACGCACATATTTTAGGATGCACTATAGAGTATTTTTTTATGATTTGACGCGTTACGGCGGTCGAATAAGTCAGGTTTGGTTGGAGTCTCAATCTTAAAATTCTGATTAAAATACTCAGTATTTTAAGGTATAATTGTCCAAATAATTATTGTTTGTGCTATTTACGTTTTATTTTATTGTAACCCAACTCTTTTGTTGTTTATGATCATTTAAAAACCAGAATGTTGTATTGACTATCGAACTTTGGCTGTATACGTGTTATGCCATCGCCTCAAGATATGCTGATGATTTTTTTTTACTTTTCCGCCCTAGGGCCGAAATGTATCACTTTCAACCCGCATATTAGGTAAGCAATGACCCACTTTCAGAGCATGAGAGATGAAATAGTGTTTTTCACATAAGAAGGGTCCGGTGACGTTTGCCCTACGTTCGGGGAGCGCGCTTTCGTGTGAATATGACGTCATCGAAGCATTTGAAGCCTCTGATAAGACGATACGCGCTTTAAAAATAAATTTCCCGAACACGGCCCCTTGGTATATGACGTTACTTACGTTATGCCTTTTATACCTACACTATACTCGTCACATCATATTATTATGCAGTGGGTTAATCACTGGTGAAATCACACTGCACAGTCATTGTGATTTCACCAGTGATTAGTATACTCGTACCTATCATATGACTAAATAATCTATGTATATAATATTTAGTCATATGATAATTATTTTAGAGTAACAACATTTCCATGCCATGCCAGGAACTGTGTTCAGCGCGATAATGACGCGCAGTATTAGTATAGTTGATGCCCACGGCTCTATCCATATGCGCTACAATTACAAAATAACAAATGTCTTATGTCCTATTCGTATTTACCTATTTTACTGGCTACAAAAAAAATAGCACACTGACAAGTTAGAATAGTATCGATAAAAACTCTTGGCATATAATTATCTATAAACGATAAAATTATAAGCAATTTGTGGGTGTGTACTGCACCTCTGCCTACCCCTCCGGGATATAGGCTTGATATGTGTCTGTCTGTGATTGATTGATGATTGTCCGTGATGATTTACGGTTGCCTGTTTCAAGCTATATAGACTCAGTTGCAATTTACAAATCTTTGAAATATTATCTGAGAAACCATGCTTCATGTAAATTCCCTCTTTTAGTTTTCCGTTTGGCTGTGGAGACGTCAAACTGCATGAGAAGTAGTTTTCCTGGGCGCTGACACTAGGCAAAGCTCTTATTGTAGCCACCCGGGCAACTGGGCCAAAAATAATGGATAATATTGGTAGTTCATTGATTTAACACTCGCGTATAACTGAAAACCTTATACTTTATACTTATACATGTACACTTTTATTATTTTCGGATTATAAGTAATTTAGAATTTTTGACAATTTTAGTGTCAGGAGAATAGAGACAAAACTCTCCTTGACATAAAACAAATACTATGTAAGTAGGTTGGCATTATAGAGTATTTATAACAGGCATCCTTCTTGCATAAATGCCTGTCACCAACCTTGCTAGGTGGTTCCCTACCTTGGCTGCTCAAGTCGCACCTTCCAAGTCTCAATGAGATCGGGGCGGATTTGGGACCGCTGAACCTCGATTTCTTCCAAGCTCCAATGCCTCCTTGTGCCATTGAATGAAACAATGACGTAAGGGCTCTCGCTTCCATGTCCCTGAGAGAGCTACATCCGTGTGCATTTTGATTTACAAGATGTGATTATTGTAGATTAGTGTGTACATACAGACATATAGATAGAAATGATTGAATGAACCTTTCGTGTATTAATAATTCGTTTATTCATTACTCTACACTACACTCATTCTGTACGAAATGTGCAGACGGACCGTACTTCTTACCTCAGTTCTACCTGCGTGATGTTCTCGTTCCCAATTCCCACGGGAACACATTACCGGGATAAAAAGTAACCTTATAGCACTCAAGGATAATCTAGCTCCGTACGAGGCATGCCTTTTAAGTTCTGTCGTTTCCATATTTCCCGGCAATTTTGAATTTGGAACTGTTCTATATTCGAATGTGTTTAAATTTTGAATATCAAAACAGTTGAAAGTATTAGGATTAATGCTATTGTATAGTCACAGCGTCGATTGGAATCTGTCAGGTTACGTACGAAAATGAATATTTCTAAGGAAAATGTTCGTGCAATAATTTTCTACAACTTTAGAAGAAAGCCGAACTTCGAAAATCTAACTCAAAGTGACGCAACATCCTGCACCCCTGTACCACGACAACGCAAGCTCACACAGCGCTCGTCAAACGATTGAGTATTTGAAGCAGGAAAAAGTAGAAATTCTTGACCATCCTCCATACAGTCCTGACCTAAGCTCCAACGATTTCTTTACATTTCCTAAAATTAAGAAAAGTCTTCGTGGTCAAAGTTTTCAGTCCGGTGAAGAAGCAGTCGACGCTTTCAAGTCAGCCATTTTGAACACCCCCACTTTAGAGTGGAATAAATGTTATAAGAACTGGTTTGAGCGAATGAAAAAGTGTATTAAGTTATGTGGTGAATACTTTGAAAAACAATAAAAAGTACTATTAGGTTCTAGTTGGTGTTCTTTTCTTCAAACGACAAAACTTAAAAGAAATGCCTCGTATTAGTGAAAGAATTTTCAAAATTTAAAAAATGTAATTTCAATTTTCAATTCAATTTGCTCATTGCAAATATGGATTACAATAATTATATTGTAAAGTAATGTCTTTAACGTTCGTTAAAGACATTAGGTAGGTACAGAATCACCATATTTCACCATTAGGCATGCAATCTTACTCGCTAAATCAGGAGGAAAATATGTGGATATTATAATCTAACTTAGAATTCTTTTTTTGTTGTCATTGGCATTAAGTACAAATTTTATGAATTCCAAAAACTGTAAAGATTAAAATAAAAATAATGTCTATAGTTAATGTCAGTTTAGATGTTCATTTCTTATTTTTTTTAAAACGTGGCTCCATCGATATTCTTCGATTATTTCGCCAATGGCAAGGTAATCCTTGATATTTCCCGCACAGAAGAATTAGTTACTCGGAACTAGTTCGCGGTGCGGAACAAGGAAACGTTCGGTATTGCAATTTGAGCGTTTGGGCCTGGATTTTTTCCCAGCGCCAAAGGTAACCTAAAAGGCTACCAACCTCACGCGCTCCGCAAAAACCCAAGTCGTAGATTTCAGCTATAATTATAATATAGTAAATGTATGTCATACAAACAGTAGGTACCTGCCTAATTAATTAACTTTGTCAAAACAAATGTACTTTTACAATCAAATGCATACTGAACACATCACAGCTTAGGCAGCTTGTACTGTTGTAACGATTTATCTGACAGAAAATCCTTTAACGAATAGTAGCAATTGCTTTCTAAAAAATCACAGTTTTTATTTAAATATTTACACTCTGGAATATTATTAAAAATTCGCGGGAATAAGCAAAAGATACACTCATGCATTAGATGTGTTTTGTTAGCGACTAGGTATATGAAATTTGGTCTGATGCCGCGCACTATTACGAAAGTTCGGTATTGTTTTTTTACTAAAATATATCAAATCTTTCCTGTTTCGTATAAGTAGGTATCGTAATAGATAAATGACGCGTGCTTAATAGTCTATTTCTAGTTTTACCTAAGTATGTTCATTGTTTGTTGTATGTATGTCAATTGTGGGTAATTTCAGTCTGTCCGTTAAAGTACTATAATTACGTATTTACCTATGAACAAATTACTCGGACTTGCATATTTGATATCTGTACCTGTCTGTACCGCCTTTTTATTTTGTTCAAAGTAAAATAAAAAAGAACATTAAAATAATTGTGTTTCTTTAACGATATTTGAAACTTAGTAGCTAATGCTCACGACTGCGCCTTTGCGTAATAATAATCTACCTACGTGTTAATCATAGTTTATCAAAATTGGTTCATCGGTTTCAGCGTGAAGCATTAAGAAACACACAAAAACCTTCGCCTTAATATTAAGTGTGATTTTAGCTGATGTGAGCGATCTCATTTCGATTTGTAAATACCACATTTTTTTGTAATATAATTATGTATTTATATGTATAATATTTTTTTGTGTACCTATTAATAATTAAAAGTAAAATTATGTAAACTAATTGTTAAAGCTGCTACACACAGTGCCGCCGTGTTTATGCCGAGCGGCCGGCAATACAAGCCGCCGGCTTAGGCCGCGCATAGCCGCCAGGCATCATTCCCGTTGTGAACAGTCATGTATGTATGAACTGACGCCGGGACCCCGCGCAACCCGCCGGCACAGCGAGGCGGCTTCTTTGTGTGGCAAGCCGCCGGATTTGTACGCGTCAGCGGCGGCATGACCGGCGGCAGTGCCGCCGGCACTGCGTGTAGCAGCCTTTATACAGCCAACATGAATAACTTGGAAACACCCAAAATATATAAATTGTTAGACACGACCAAGTATCGCACGCTATAGTCCGTTTGCAATGATAAACAGGATGTCCCAGATCTCGACGTCAAGCCGAAAACTGGTGACAGTCATAACAGTTGGTATCAGAAAATTAAGAAAATTTTTATTTGAACCCACTAAAAACTGTAACTGAGCTCCGCCATACATCCATAACAGAATTTGTTAACAATGGAAGATTCGCTCGCCTGATAACCCGATCTTTTTTTAGAAGAGGTCGAGCATGCATAACGGCTGAAGGAAGGCATTCCTTTTGTCACTATCGTTCTCGCTCACACTTTTTAAAATTAATCTTCCCATCTCACTCAAACCAGAATCAAAAAAGAGTTACACTAGATCAAAAAGAGGTGTGGGTGTAAAAAATAAAGTGTCACCAATTTAAGAAATTATCTTGTAAGTGTCATACCATTTTGGAATCCTTATTAAATGCGTCAATTTTTTTTCAGTACAGTTAAAGCCGATAGAAATATTAATCTTAAATTTGGTTTTTGGTTGGATAAAAAGTGACATTTTCTTCCAAGCTCTAGCAGCTGCCTTAAAATATTAGGCCAGAGTAAAAAAAGAAACAGATTTGTAGCCACAGGAAAGAAAAGGCCATCACAAGGTGCAAATTTTCTCGTTTTTCTTTAAAATCTGTAATTTTAAAATACATGATTTTTTTAAGTATTTTTCTGATAACTGTTAGGACTTGGTTTAGAGAATTATAGCCTTTCAACGTGGCAACTGAACCAGCATTATGGGAACCTTCGGTTTGACGTCGAGATCTGGGACACCTGTATAATTCGGTCCTGCCACAAGTTTAGTGTGAATTATTCACTTATGAAATATTCACGTATGAATTTAACGATATTATTGAAGCTTTGACACCTTAGACACCACGTCTAATGTGTCCTTTGGTGTGAGCAAGTAATTCATGCGAACTGTACACTCTTATGAAATAGTTGTAGTCACTTGTAGTACAGTTAACTAAACAAATGATATCAAACATTGTTGTTGACTTAAATAGAAAGAAATCAATATGCGTGTAACTTATAGTGTGTAACATAAAGACTGTTTACCACGTACATCTTTCGTAATACTTATTTATTGTTATTACACAGACTAAATGTTACTGTATATTTCATTTCTATATCCACATTTAACAAGGTAGGTAACATAACACTGTATCTAGGTAATACAGTGTCAAGTAGCCCGTATCGGTTATTCCCAGTAGTTCCATTAAGCCAGCTCCACATGGAACTTTTGCAACGCACTAGTTCCATACATGGAACAAGTCGGAATAGCTACTTGTAGCGGAAATATATACCCAGTAGTTCCATAGATACACAAACAACAAAAGTACTAGGAGTACAAAACTACAAAAGAGCACTCGCCAACTCTTAGTTCGCTCAGTTTGGTTTATTCAGTGAAAATCGATTGAATGTTTGAACTCATTATTCTGAAAAAGTACCAGGCGATCATAAAAATAAAATAATTTTTATTTAAATAATGTCAGCGGTAAAAGTAGTATAAAATTACATGGAACAAATGGGACAAAATCGTATATTGTAAGGTTGCAAAAGTTCCAAGTGGAACTGGCTTCATGGGAACTTACTGAGAATAATCCCCTGTCGCCATGTTTCTCTGAAGGTATAAGTTATATTACATTTTATACGCACATAGTTCGCGAATCACGTTTTTGGTTTCTCTCAATATGGAACGATCTTAATGCCATAATTAAAAATCTGAAATACGATCTATGTACTAGAATTCCTGTTGCTCCTGTTGCTCTCCTTTGACTCGCTCTAATAAGCTGAGAAAAGTCGTCGAGGCGGAGGTTTACTGGATATAATAATATGTTTCATGGCGGAGGGCGAGGCCAGTAATGTGTCCACACGATGTTCCTCGCCATTTCCCTCGCTTTTCGACAAGCGTGTGGGTTAATAAATGTGGTGTCGGCTGAATTCATTTTAGGTATTTTTATAAAGACGCCCAAATACATCATCATTAAAAATTGCAACTTTCTAACTATCACGGTTCATGAGATATAGCCCAAGACATACGGACGGACAGCAGGTACGGAGTACACAAAGGTGTACGGAACCCTAAAAAACAAAATATAATAAATATTTAAAGGGGTACATACCCAAACAACAAAGTTGATTTTTTTGCCGTTTTGGTATCGGATCCTTTTGTTTATGAGAGTCAAAGTTGCGGGTGTACCATTGCGAATCATGTTGTACTTACCAAAAAAATGTACCTAAAATGTACTAAATTGTACCTAAGTCTAAAAAATAAGTACCCGATTCAGAACGAAATTATTTCGGAATTAAAATACACCCGCCATTTTGACATCAATACGGCGGGTGTACTATAATATTTTATTACTTAACCATTATTCATAAAATGTAATTACACCAAAAAATGTACCTAAAAAGTACCTCAAGTAAAAAAAACACTTGATCCGTTGGAGAAATAAAACAACCGTGTCTAGTTTACTTACGCTTATTATTATAATGAAATAATTATCTAGGTACATACGAGGGTGGATTGAAAAGTAGTCGGCCTAACACTGATCCATTTAGTTCTAAAAATCAAATCTACCCACATTGTTTAGTTCAGTTCAGACCTGTTAATTGTGTGAAGTTTGAAACGTGTGCGATAATTAGTTTAAATTTTATAATTTTATTAACAAAGCAATCTGACATCATTTCCGCAAATGGAGCAAATCGAGCAGCGTGCCGTCATTAAGTACCTCCATAAGAAGGGGCTGTCATCAAAAGCCATCCATGATGATATGGTCAGTACAGGGATTGCGCTCTTTCATATTCATCCGTCAAAAAGTGCTTAAGAAAATAAAAAAAAATATATGAATAAAAAAAGAACTTGTGTCCGAGGATTTGAAACCCCGGTTGCCGTGTCCACAAAGCATCGGTCATAACCACTAGACCAACATGCCATATACACAATGATTCAAAAAACTTTAATGCTTTCATGTCATTATCAAGGGGGGTTCCTTTTCTCTGAAGCTGACTGTACATAGGCATATTATTTCTCCGCCCAATAAAGGCACACCTGATGGTACGGACTCACCACAAGCTTCAGTAGCAATTGTTTCAAAATTTATTGACAAAAATATACGTTTAAAACAAAAAATTGCGGAAAAAAGCAGAATTATAAAAAAATTAAAAGTAAAAGCAAAAAGAATGTCACAGCGCATTATTTCTTTGGAACAAGTTGTAAAAGATTTAAATAATAGCCCAGGGCTAATAAATCATCGAGCTGAAGTTGAAGTCAAGGGGGGTTCCTTTTCTCTGAAGCTGACTGTACCTACTTACGCACGTAAAACATAACCCTCTTGCTGGCACAGCCGGGTTAAAATGAATACTAATTAATGGCGTTATGTTAACCATATCATTCACCTACGGTGTGAATTGAATGATTTCATTGCCGGTACAGGCTACATAGAGATGGGTTATACGTACCTTGTAAATTGTAGGCCAAGATTGTCACCAAGAGTGTCAATCTAAGAAAGAGTTGTTGGTCAGGGTCGGCTATTTTTTTATAGGACGTAAACTTGGGTCAGCAACCGTGAGACAAGGGCCGATTAACGTTCCGTATTCAGATGTAAATTGAACACGCCTTTTCTTCGTAATTTGTGTGAACAAGTCAATAATAGAAGACCAACTTCACGCAAAAACTGTGGTGACAATGTCAATCCATCATGGAGTTGCAGTCTCAAAATCTTACAACATGGCAGCAGCAAAAGCACTATAATTATGCTGGCAGGGTGAGTAGTCGTTAGAACCCTATGTGCATCATGCACAAGCCGAAAATATTGGTGGTTTTTTTTAATCCCGCGCGTTAAGGCCTCGGCCGCTCTAACGTCCGTTGCCGGGCGTCTCTGGTTACAAGCAGGTATTTACAAGGACCAAATATTGATGGTTGAAAATCTTGGCCTACAATTTACAGTGTTAAGTAACCCATTTCTTCCTTTCTCATCTGTGATCTGATGATGCTACCAGACAGACCCTTTGAACTAGACCCAGATAGAAGGTGTAGGTAGTCTATTAGTCTACTTCGAGAGCGTGTTAACTTCTGCATGGCGACAAGGCGAAACATACCTACTTGTAATGAAGTGAAAAGACAGGAATTTTCCCAAAAAGATAGGTAGATATCCTACCTATTATAGGCAGTTATCATGAATGCTAGCCGAAGTAAGATTAATTATAGGTACCCACCTAAGTACCTTTGTAGATTTGTCCTGCAAAAAACATGAAATCGAACTGAGTAACGTGACTTAACCCACATTGTTGCCCTATTACCTACTCGTGACATACTTTTGTTTGTGCTTAAAGTTACCTCTCTACATGCGCGGCGGGGCGTCGCGCGTCGCTCCAGATTGCTTGGGGCTGGGAGGATAGGGGGAGCGTTAGTCGCGCACGCGCGATTCATCCGTGCGTCATCTTACAGGCGATCTCTACTTGTGACGTTGTGTGTGCATGCCAAACGACGTCGACCGACGTTTGATCCAAACGGTGTCGGCGCTTATTCTATTCAGTCAAACCGCGAGCAGCGTATCGTATACTTCACTGTTGTGTGCACCGCGATAACAGTGTTTTGCAATGTCAGAAATGTATGAACCAACGGACCATGTTATTGAGCGATCTATACTACCATCACTTGAACAATACCACGATATGCATAAAATGTCACTCGACGAACCACAGGAATTCTGGTCGGAGATGGTTACCGAATTTTATTGGCAAACTCCCCCTGAGCCCGGCAATTTTATGACATATAACTTTGATATAACCCTGGGGAGGATCTATGTGAAGTGCATGGAGGGATCTGTTACCAACGTGTGCTTCAACCTGCTGGACAGGCACGTGCGCAACGGTTACGGGGACAAGATTGCCTTCTACTGGTAAGTTATTTTATATTGCCATAGCCGCCAAAATCGATACCTACGTAGCTGAGCGGATGCACTGAGACGGCGGCGGCGCGCGAGCTTATTGATTTTTCCGAACCTAGACTTGTTCGGAATACGAATATGGTCATTCGTCATTTCTTAACGAATATTATGTAACGACGATACTTATTAGGTACTATTATAGCAACTAATGTAACAGCGAATTTTAATTTTTTATTTATTTTTATGTATGTGCTATGTCAATCAGAGGAAGGTTTCTTGGTTAATTTGAACGCGATAATCTCTGAAAATAGGTATCTCATGTACTAGGAAAAGAACACATTAATTGTAATCTAAACCTATTAGACCTTATACAAAACTAAACCTGACCTCGAAAATTGTTGCACTTCTCGATCTAATCGATGTAGACACAGTAGGCAAACTTAGTTCAATTGATCGTACATAATAGTAGGTATGGGATCATGCAATTGAGGCTTGTACAAATAAACCTTAATAAACCAAGTAAGTTTACGAATTGTTTTTATAATACTTGGGTGATAAACGGGCACACGGTCTATCTACAGGATGTATATATAATATACTAGTGGTAGCCCGCGACTTCGTCCGCGTGGTAATTTGGATGTCTTCCCGTTCCCGTCGCGCCGCGTCATATTTTGAACAATTCACACAATATCTTTATAAATTGTAGCCTATGTGTTATTCTGATGTATAAGCTATATTATTGTAAAGTTTCATTAAAATCCATTCTGTAGTTTTTACGTGAAAGAGTAACAAACATCCATCCATCCATACATACTTACATATTTACATACTCACAAACTTTCGCGTTTATAATATTAGTAGGAAGTAGGATAGTTACTGGCGACCTATAGACTCGTGTAACATGAAGAATAGTAGTTATGATATTGTTTATTCCTTTTTTCCTTTCTAATGAGAAAAAAAGCATAGCGTCATAAACAAAGGAAACTAACTAGGTAGTTTATCCGCGTAAAATAATAATCTCGCTGGCTGGCTCAGTTGATTTAAAAAAATGACCTTTCTATACTTCCTCCTTTTGTTAAATGAATGAATCTAATAAATGTATACTTAAATAATGTAATAACAGATAACCTTATGCAGAAACTGTGCAGATAACTGATTTTGCCCTGACCTAGGTAGTAGGAACCTAGGTACCTAATATTTATATTCTCTGCAATAAGTAGGTGGTGAACTTGCTCATGCCCGGTAATTCACAATTCATCTTTCTCTCCTGCTGTGTTTACGCTTACGCCTAAACCTATAAATTAACAACGGCATTTTATTGAAATTTTCAAGTTGCTCTATATTCAAAGTGTGGAATTAAGCAGTCGTTTTGCTCTTACCGATTCTAACGTTCCGTAGTCCTGAGGAGGCGTTGACCTTGGTGAACTCCGTGACATGCAAGTCTAGACGACGCGGCATCGTCATAGATAACCAATTCTACATATTGTTCATAGTAAACACAAGGTGAACAGCTTATATTGGGGTTCATGAAGCCGAATTATTATTCAGCCAGACGAGGTTGTCGTCTGCCCTAAATCTAGTACATATTTGCATTTCAAAGTAAATAGGTACTTACCGGTTTCTTTTGGGTTTTATCAATCGCAGACGATAAAAATGTCTTTGTTCATATTATAGTAACAGTGAAGAAGAAAATAGAATTATAATGCTACCATAGACTAATAAATAAAGACACTAAGAAACTTTTTACTAGATACGTCTATGAGTGATACTTACTTGTAGGTAGGTATTCCTAATTCTTAGTTTGAAAAGCTATAATTGTTAAGTAGGTACCTGGTTCGCGGTCATCTAAATTAGGTAGGTACCTATACCACTGAATAGGGAATAGTAACCTACTTCAAGGTAACAAGTTTTAAAATCATTATTAGGTAAAGTATAGTAGGGTGGGCCAGGCACAGCCGATTTGCATGAAGTATGAAAATAGGTACCTGCCTACTTGTGAAAGGAGCGTAGTGTGAGTTTAGTTTACTAGTAAGTTGGAAACTGCTGGCGAAAGTAAGGCAATCACTACTCCATCTGCATGCATTCACTAGGTACTTACATCGTGTTGAACTCTGATTTGATGTTATGTAGTAGGTACCTTATGTGTACCTACCTACATTTAATTCGGAGTAGAGAGGAGCAACCTATCAGTAATTAAAACGAAATGGTTAGTGTTGAACTACTTCTAGGTAGCTATAATTTTTTTTCAACTTAATAACTACAGTCATTTTTAAAATAGGTCAACATATTTAAAACTTCAAACATATGTTGTTGATAAATAAACGAAGTAGGCACCTGACCTACATATAGGTATTCGGAAGGCATTTCCTCTGCTAGGACAGAACAAATTATAACTGGATGACTGGTCCGAAGGTCTATCCACCATCAAACAATATGAATTCATGCAGATGTGGCGTGTACTAGCATGCACCGACGATTTTCCTGTTCTTACCTTTACTTTCTCAGAGTTCTCCTTGGTATCTTGCTTGTGTTTGTGAAATAAACGTATTTTCTTTCTTTCTTTCAATCTGAAAGTTTGTCAAGTTGTTACCCATATTTTCCTAACAAAACAAACGCAGACCTGACTGGAGGGTACCGGTTCTTTTACAACCCCTAAAATTTCAAACACGAAAAAAAATAAGAAGGTTTTTAAGGCAATATGGCTTATTCTAGAACACACACACACATATCACGCCTATATCCCCGAAGGGGTAGGCAGAGGTGTATTACACACCCACAATTTGTCATCATTTTAGTCCCACGTAATAGGGGGCAAGCCTATTGCCGTCACCGGGGAAATTTATAATGGGTTATGTCCAAAATGGCCGAATGTCCAAAATGAACAAGGTGGTCAAGGCGCCTCCAGGTCATGCCGCCTCCTCCTCCGACGGCTGGACCAGCGCCGAAGACGGCGCCTAGGACCGCGCCCACTACGGCTCCCGGCTCGCCGCCACAGCCTGTGTCGACTACGGTGCAGGTCCTGACGGCGATCGAGAGACGCCTCACGGTCCTGGAAGACCGGGCGTACCGCCCTCCGCTAGCGCGTCCCGCGTTTCCATACGCGGCGGCTGTTGGCGGTACTTCCGCTCCCGGTCCAAGCGACACACCTACTGTCCGCCGCCACAAGGGGCACGGCAAGAAGGCCACTGCCTAATATAATACTCGTACTTATGCTGCTTATTGATATTGTAAAATCTAAACTCAGTGGATGTCCTACTTCTGTCGTAGTTACGAGTATATCCAAATAGGTATCATTTATAATAATTTAAATACCTTTGAAGGCTTAGCAGATATTTCATTGCAAACAGAGCGTAGTTAAATACTTTAATTGCATAAACTTTGTAGAACACGCATCACTTTCCAATTTTTTAATAATCATTAGGTACCTTTTGCACAATTTACTTATCATAATAATTTTCTGCATTTGGATAAAAAAATATTGTTGCACTATGATAGGTAAGTACCTACCCGTGACCATTCTGAGCTTGATTTAGGTATTTTATTTAATACTAGCTGTTGCCTGCAGCTCCGCCTGCGTGTTACATTTATTGATCACCAGTTACTGATTTATTATGTACTAGCTGTTGCCCGCAGCTCCGCCTGCGTGTTACTTTAGATCTACATAACTGTTTTATTTATGAACTGATTGAAAACCAAACCTTAAATGTTAAGTTGAATAAACCACAAAGCATTACTGAAAACCGCAAATTCAAATCGGTTAAGCCGTTTCTGAGATTAGCGTGTTCAAGAATTCAAGCAGACAAAAGTTCTAAAAACCATTGTTTTGGGTTTTATTGCGTTCATAAAGCCAACAACAGTTTCTCTATTATATCTTCGATGTACAGACATCGACCACTTACAATTTTATTATAAGTATTGATAGGTATGGTACTTTCTAAAATAGGTAAGTACAGAACGATATTATTTGTTTTAGGGAGGGCAACCATCCAGAGGACTACAGCCGCGTCACTTACACAAAGCTGATGGAACTAGTCTGCCAGTTCGGCAACGGCCTCCGAGACCGTAACATCGGCAAGGGAGATAGGGTTGCCATCTACATGCCAATGATCCTCGAAACTGTCGTTTGCATGCTCGCATGTGCACGGATTGGCGCTATTCATACCGTTGTGGTAAGCATCGACCAATACAATTTTTAGTATCAGAGATACTGATGTTTCTTGTCGGAAATGGAGTCGTCAAATCACATCGACATCACAAATTTAGATTAAAATCTCTCTATCTACATGTACCTATATCTAATCGTTATAACCAATCAATCACTTCTGCCCTTTGTAGGTAAGTATCTACATATCTTAACTGAGGTATTAGATAGGTACAACGTAATTTGGTCAAAGATCTCTATTGCATTTTTAAATACCTATTTAAAATATAAGATGCTATGTTGATAATTGTCTCCGAAGGGGTAATATTGTTGACCTACTTGATTAATATTTATTGGCAAGGGCAACTTTTTGTGACCAGAACTATTCAGCGAGGAGTGTGAACGGTAGAAAGCCTTTCTTCAACATTAGCTTATTTTGTAGGTATTGGGCAGACAGACACAAATAGCTGGCCTATTGCCGTTCCCGGGGTGTATATTTTCCAAGGTACCGCCTGTACCCCGTGCAGGTGAGGATGTCTGGGGCCCTGGATATGTTGGTAGGGCCCGTAAGCATCCTTTTGTATTGAAAAGTTCTAAATTGCCGACAATTTTCAGTTTGCCGGGTTTTCTTCCGAATCTCTTGCTGAGCGTATGTCGGACTGTAAGGCCAAGTTACTGGTAACAGCAGATGGAGGTTGGCGAGGCACCAAACTGCTCAACCTCAAGGATACAAGTGATGAAGCTATAAGAAAGGCACGAACAAAATATAATCACATTGTTAAAAAATGTATTGTAGTTTCACACTTGGAACGTGTGACGACCTGCGGGGTTCTACCTCATGATCTACGTGACCTCGTAAGTCTCAATATTTCACCTACATTGTATTAAATTACTCTAAAAACTATTCGTTCTTAAACGCTTTAAGCGTAACATTTTCCACGAATCAAATTATTTATTCTAAAATAAAATGAATAAATGCCGTCAACAACGTACTTAAGAGAAAAAACTAGCATTTAAGGTAAAATCACCAGTAGACGATAGATCAATCAAATTTAAAAAAAAGTGAAAAAATTAATAAGTCAACATATTATAACCCATCACAGAGAATGCTATTCAAGGTTGGATTATGTTATGTCACTAGTAGGAATAGGTATATTTAACCCACTTATACACTATAAGTTTTGCATAACTTAAAAAACCTTAAAAAAACAACATGTTAAAACCAAAATATTATGTTTATTGCTTTTCAAAATACTCTCCTTTACATTTTAAACATTTTTTCATGCGATAGAACCATTTTTTAAAACAGGATGACCACAGATCTGAAGGCATGTTTTCTACGTGCTGATTGAACGCTATCACTGCCTCTTCGGAGTTGGTAAAAGTGAAAACTCTCATCAAATCTTGGGGAAAATACAGAAATCACAGGGTGCTAGGTCGGGGCTATGCGCAGGATGGCTTGACTTTGTTTTGTTGGCCGTGTGTGAAGAAGCGTTGTCATGATGTAGGAGAACGCGGCTTTTGGGTCGTCTTTCGCGAACTTTTTCTAACACCCTGGGTAAACAAATGGTAGAATACCACTCGGCATTAACACTCTTTTGATCTTCAAGTGGAATTGTACAGATGGGACCCGTAGCTGAGAAAAAAGCGCGATCATTTTTTTACCAACGTTTCTCGCCTGCCTCACTTTTGTTGGCTTGTTCTCATTTTCAAACACCCATTTACAAGATTGCTATTTTTTTTCGGGTTCAAAACAATAAATCCACGTTTCGTATCCTGTGACAATGTCATAAACAGCATTAGAATGTCCGTGGTCGTACTTCAGTAGCTGTGAGCACCATTCCACGCGAGCCCGCTTCAGCTCCGCCGTCATGAGGGATCCAAAGACAACAAAGCTACCGAACTTTCAATTCTTCGTGTAAAATTTTCTGGATTTGGCTCATACCAATCCCCAATAGTCCTCAAATTGTCTCATAGGTAATCCGCGGGTTTTCTTCAATTAACCGCTTAACAGTAGCCACATTATGTTCGTTGACGGCAGTTGAAGGCCGCCCTTCACGAAATTCGTCATGTAAAGAAACTCGACCTCTCTCAAATTAAGCAAACCATCGCCTCACGGTGCTCAAACAAGGTGCTTCTCTCCCAAAAGCATTTTGAAGACGAGCGGCACAGTCTTGCGGAGAGAGAGAACTTTTAAAATCATAAAAAATCATCGCTCTAAAATCTTTTCGACATAATTCCATTTTCGTTGCATACGTAGAACTTTGATGTGTGATAAAAAACAATTGACAAATGATTTCCCGCCAATTGTATTTTTTATTACTAAGAAGGTTGCAACGTTTAAAAAAATATAACATTCGAAATTCAAATAGTTCCGATTAGCTAGAAGTGCAAAACTTTTAGTGTGCCCCATGTAATTTATTATGTGCATAGTTGTTCTTATTATAACAGTCAATCTACTGGTGATTCTACCTTATAAAACTAATGTTGGTAAATATATATATACTTATATAAATATGGTCATTCATTAGTACCTAACTGTGTCTTTCACATGTTTGTGTGTATGTAATAGATAATATCTGTTTTAATTCCGAATGACATTGTAGATGGTTGCTTTTATTAACTATTATCTAATCTGTTATACACCACAATTCATCTTTGTCACATATTCCAATAAAAGCTATATGGTGATTATTGTGGTACCTAATAGGTTCGTTTTTGCTAACCTAAGTAGTTCCTGCAACAAACAATTAATTAAATAATTTTCTTTAAATTCAAATACAGACGACACGTCTCGTATTAGATTTGTTAGAACGTAGCGAGCGAAGCTCTCATGGTGCAAGAAAGTTCAATCCTTTCTTATGCAAGATGTCTGTCAATACTTTACCGATTTCAACAATTTATATATCAAATTAAACTAGATTTAACTGACATCATTCTAACGGAACCCGAATTTTTAATTTTGGCCCTCAAATTTTTTTTTGAAAAAAAATAAATAAAGCAATGGTAGAGAGAACAGTTCTCTCTGAGACAGTCTTGAGAATGCCTCGTGTAGAGGTGAAACATATGTCGACGTTTTAATGTCTTCTATTTTAGCGAAAATAATGCTATTATTTGAAAAAGTTTGAACATCATCTTACCATTGCTTTGTCATGGACTTTCGCCAGGTAACGCCTGATTCTATCCAATATTTGAGATCAGTTAGCAGGCTGTTCTCTCTGAGACAGTCTTGGAATGCCTCGTGTAGAGGTGAAACATAATTATGTCGACGTTTTAATGTTTTCTATTTTAGCGAAAATAATGCTATTATTTGAAAAAGTTTGAACATCATACTTACCATTGCTTTGTCATGGACTTTCGGCAGGTAACGCCAGATACTATCCAATTTTTGAAAAAAAAAAATTTTACATAGAGATATGTGATGCTTGCTGCGCTCTAATATGCTGCTGCGAAGCAGGGTGGCGACCTAGTTGTTATAAATCCATTGTACTCGTACTACCTAATGCCTTACATTTTTTTAGTACAAATGGAACGATGACGTTGACGAATGGTGGCATGATGTAGTTGAAGGACAATGCACCATCTGTCCTCCGGAATGGATGCAAGCTGAAGACCCACTGTTCATGTTATACACCAGGTTTGTACATATAGTAAACAGAGAACACACCGAGAATGTGCAAAGAATATTCAATTTGTCTTGTACTGTCTGTATACAAATGTGAGATTACGATCTGCATTCTAATTTACTTAATTGTGGCAGTGGATCTACTGGGAAGCCTAAAGGTGTTCTGCACACGACGACTGGCTACATGCTGTATGCGGCTAGTACCTTCCGTTATGTGTTTGACCATCGGGAGAAAGATGTCTTCTGGTGCACCGCCGACGTGGGGTGGATCACGGGCCACACTTACGTCGTGTATGCTCCGTTGGCTAACAACGCTACGTCTGTAATGGTAAGGGCCACTATCAGGAAGGCTACTCTCACTAAGCTTTCTAGCAAATAATCACGGCTCCACTCGTGCAGTTTTGTTTACCAGTTTCCATTCCGTTTTTCCATGAGTAAAGCGCTATTATAATTTATTTATAAACTTTCGAGTTGAACAAATATTTAGCGTTGGATAATTCAGTTATATTAAAGAAAGGTATCTAAAAGGATTATAATATAACATCACTAGGTACTACGTTTATTTATTGATTAGGATATCTTATTTGATTATAGGACGTAATCTCTAACCTTTTACCACTACAATAGCTATGTATTACAATACCTTTTAATTGCATTATTTCGGCGTCTGTCCCGGTTGTCATACGAACATCTATAACAGTCGCGTTACGGATATTAAACAAAATTCGACTGGTCAAGTGGTGGCAGTCGCTCCAAGGAAAATATCGAAGTTCAGCCGTATCGCGTTTAGACTGGAAAGCTGACCCCAACTAGGTTGGGAAAAGGCTCAGTGGATGATGATATTTTGGTTGGCATCGGGAACTGTGAAACCACACGTGTGAAACTTCGGGTACTGGCTATTAGACTAGGGCTGAAGCCTTTGAAAATGGTAAAAAGTGAAAAAAAATCATAGTAGGATAAAACCCATCACAAAAGGACGAGAATATAACAAAAATGAAGGGAAAAATAATTTACGGTCGATCTGAGGTCGGGAAGTGGAAAGAAAATGCAAAGAAAAGAAAAAAACTCGAATCCAATTTTTTTTTTAATAATAAAAATATTTCAAATCAAAAAAATCTCTCGGGAAATTTTGAACCGCATTGTTACTTGCGATGAAAATGGATTCTGTTTGATAACCTCAAGCACATAGCAAGTTGGTTGGATCCTGGTTCAGCACCTAAACAATGCCCTAAACGATAACTTACCCCTAGAAAAGTGATGGTCACTGTTTGGTGGTCCAGCGCCAGTGTGATTCATCACAGCTTCTCACCAGCGGGGTGAGCATTACTGCAGGTGTGTACTGTGGAGAACAGAACACAATGATGGAGAAGCTGGCACATCTTCAACCAGCATTGGTCAATGGCTCATCTCCGCTGCTCCTGCACGACAATGCGCGACCTCATACTGCTCAGCAGATGGTCTCCAAGTTGCAAGAACTGGGGGTCGTGGTACATACTACTACTTTTTCCAGAATTTGGATAACTTCTTGGCGGGAAAGAAATTCAATACAAGAGAGGCAGTACAAAATGCCTTTGAAGAATTTCTTGCCTCCCGTCCAGCTGATTTCTTTAAGAAGGGCATCAATAAACTGCCGCTGCGTTGGCAAAGACGCTTTGATTGCATGGGTGATTACTTCGATTAATACAAATAAAAAATACATGAAAAAAGAATCGTTTAATATTTTTCATACAAAAAGGCAATTTCATAGGTAAAGACCATATTAGCTTTAAAACTTTTCTCAAATTATCCTACATGTCAAAAGACCAAAACTCGTGTAACATCAAGAACACCAAAATTAGATTAACAGGCAACAACATTGTAAAATTTGATTTATTAATCTATTATGATGTTAATGGTGTTCAGCTACTTTTGGAATACTAGTGTTCAGCTACTTTTGGAATACTAGTGCTCAGCGTTTTTTGGACTTTTGTATGTTGAGTTTATTTTGTTCTCTTGTTGCGTCACTGACTTATTTTAAGTGTTCAGATGTTTTGGAAGTTTGAATGTGTTCAGCGACTTTTGGGGCCGACTGTACATGTGATGATGATTGTGTATTCGTGTATAATGTTTCTAGGAACTACTCAATCTAGTCGTTGGTTTGACGGCTCAATTATTGTATCTTATATACTAAGTAAGTACCTAGTCGTTAAAATTATTAGAAAGTCCAACTCCAACCAAGATAGTGCGATAACGATCTCAAGAACTCAAGTACAAATAAAAAGTAGGTATGATGGTAAAGCTTTGCTACTGACATTGAAACAAGATGTAGACAGTACTATTCGTAACCTTGTCACATTACCACGTGAACGATTGTAGTTAATAGCTAACAAACAATCACGTTTTATATATATTTATTGTATGTAGTAGACAAGCTGTAGCGAATAAAAATTGTGTCTTCCCGACACATGACCGGTGACGTCATCGGCGAAACCTATCGCCGTGATTACGCAACGCTTACGCAGAAGCGACATTAACACATATTAATGCCTATTTCCATCATTAGTACATATTACTGCAAACCAAGTGTTTTGTTTTATTTGCAGTAGTATATCTTATAATATACATCTATACTAATATTATAAAGCAGAAGAGTATATAATTCCTATAGTCGAAACTACGACCTCATGATCGTAGTGGCATTGTACAAACTCTAGAGTCACTGGACTAATGAGACAGTAAAAAGAATAGGTACGAAAGCCTTACAATAATAAAAACAATTGAAGTTCAGTTGTTTATTATATGAAACCTATGAAAAGTAATGCCGTCAGTAGACTTTTTAGTTCTACGAGAATAATTTTTGCAATATCGCAGAATACGATTCGGCATTTTCGAAATATAACATTAAGAAGATAATATCGAAAACAAAGTAAACACAATTGAAAACCTATTTCCACTTCGTCGTGTCTGTGTGCATAATCTATGTCTTTCTTAGGTCTCGTTCGCATCGACAACTCGACCAAGCTAATTTGGCACCTCGCGTCGATAGCGCCGCATTCCAGCGAGGTGCATACTTTGTTTGGTCGGGCTGTCGATGAAAATCGAATGCTTTTAGAGTGGCTTTTAGAGCACAGAACACCTTGAGGGAGCTGTGTAATGGCAAGGACTCGGTGTCGGTTTCACGCAGATCGGGTGTTTATTTGCTGAGTTGTGATGGATGTGATATGAAGTATGTGGGGCAGACGGGTAGGTCCTTTGAGATCAGATATAAGGAGCGGCGTGTGAACACGAGCGTTATCTTGATGAAACAGGACTTTTCTTCTGATCATTCCTGGACGTTTTTCTTTTATCTCCTCTCGTAAACGACGTAGTAAGGTGCAGTAATAATCAGAGTTTATAGTCTGACCCCTTTCAAGATAATCAACCATAATCACACCCTTCGAGTCCCAGAATACTGAAGCCATCACCTTACATGCCGACAAAATCGACTTAACCTTTTTGGGGGGTGGTGAACCAGGTCTTTTCCACTGTTTTGATTGTTGTTTTGTTTGGTGTACAGTAATGAAACCATGTTTCGTCCATAGTAACAAAACGATTCAAAAAATCACATTCATCAGCTTCAAATAACTCCAAACAGTCGCGTGCAATAGTCAATCGCATCCTTTTTTGCTCAACCGAAAGCAGGCGTATCGTATCTTATTTTGTTTTAAGTTTTCCCCATAATGCAATAAGCGGCGGCGTTCCGCAACGGTTGTCCTGAGAAGTCCCTCTTCGCGAAGCACCTCCTTGACACTGGTCACCCCTTGAACAATAGTAACACCTTTAAAGTTTTACGTTTATGTGAGAAAGGGTTCAAGCTGAGTGTTTGGGTAAGGCTAGAAATAGTTAGAAGAGATGCGGACACCTTACTCAATGAACAAATAGATTTTCACACGTCTCCCTTACTTAATCTAGTTGTAAACAGACATACACATTAGTTGGTTGTTAGTTTGTATGTGTGGTTTGGCATTTCTACACAATTTGTTGAAAATTAATAAGATGAAGTCTTGTATTGGTGAATGCCTATTTTTGGGTACTTAGTTAGCAAGATCTGAGGTTTCTACCCACGTTAGTTATTGTGAAAAAATTCTACATCGCGATAATGAAATTTGCACACGTTTACTTATAAGCAAATATGTTCTAACCACAAATTTTGCTGTTCTCTCTGAGACAGTCTTGATAATGCTTCGTTTAGAGGCGAAACAATTGTCGACGTTTTGTTGTCTTTTTAATCCTGCGAAAAATAGTGCTATTAAGAAATTTAAAATAAGTTTAAAGTGTTTTTTTTTTTAATATTTTACTTACCATTGCTAAGTACCTAGTACCTACTTATCATAAGTAGGTTCTCTTATTCTATTTGTGTCTTTGCAGTTCGAAGGAACACCTTTCTTCCCTGAGAATGATCGCTACTGGTCTTGCGTTGAGAAATACAAGGTGACGCAATTCTACACTGCGCCAACTGCCATCAGAGCTCTGATGAAGTTTGGAGAAGAGAACGTTACAAAGTAAGTAATTAGATGTGGTCAAACCTAACTTGTTGAGTGAATTATCAAAAGTAAAATTAGTCTTGGAACTAGAGAACTTGGTAAAAAGAAAAGAATTAGAAAGTCTTATTAATATTTTTTCAGACATGATGTGTCTTCACTACGAGTGCTAGCGAGTGTCGGTGAACCTATTAACCCTGAAGCTTGGCTATGGTATCACAAGTATGTTGGTAGTGGTCGTTGCTCTGTTGTCGATACCTTCTGGCAGACTGAAACCGGCGGACATGTCATTACTAGTTTCCCTGCTGCTACTCCTATGAAGCCTGGTGCTGCAGTAAGTAAAATAATGTTGAGAATTTTCAAAAATCTACTTGCTGCATGGAGCATGTACAATTTTTCAAGTGAAAGTACCTACTACCGTCCTATGACAGTGAATTCATTTTCAATGAATATTTTTAACTAAAATTATATCAAATAGTTTGTACATAAATGGGCTATACAAATACGCATAAGTACATTTAACAAACACGCATCAAAGACTCGTCCGTCTCGATTCCTTTGTTCAATGGGATTTACAATCTAACAACTGATACTGATCTGAGCTCTCTTAATGCGAAAGACTACTAAACAGTTTTTCTTTTCAGGGTTTTCCATTTTTCGGGGTTGATCCGATAATTCTAGACCATGACGGTAAAGTTATCCGTGGTGTTGGTGAGGGCTTCTTGACCTTCGCACGCCCTTGGCCTGGCATAATGCGCACTCTGTTTGAAGACCACGAGCGATACGAAGAGGTCTACTTCCGTCGATTCCCAGGATATTACTGCACCGGCGATGGTAATTGTCCTTTTTATACTTTAATCTAGGTATATACCTAGCTACTCATTTTGAATGACCTCGACATTCTCATTGACAATTAAGTGTCTCCTTTTGTAGATGTTTTTCAGTAGGTAACTTTTTTCTATTGCAGGGGCGAAACGGGACGAGGACGGACTAATTTGGGTAACTGGACGTATAGACGACATGCTCAATGTATCAGGACATCTGATGTCCACCTCCGAGGTGGAAAGCGTTCTCACCGAAGATAAGAGGGTTGCTGAAGCTGCAGTTGTGGCCAAACCTCATCCGCTTAAAGGCGAAAGTCTATATTGCTTCGTGTCATTGGGAGAGGGTGTAACCTTCAATGCTGGGCTGGTGGATGCTTTGAAGACTCGCGTTAGACATAGGATTGGCGCGTTTGCAACTCCCGATGTTATTCAGTACGCTCCTGGCTTACCGAAAACTCGGTCGGGTAAGATCATGAGGCGTATTTTGAGGAAAATCGCGCTTGGAGAAGAGGATATAGGTGACATATCCACCCTCGCCGATCCCTCCGTTGTGGAATATCTGTTGAAGAACAAGTCCTCCTAGAGGCGCGCCAAATCTGAAACCGACTTCTACGGCTACATCGGGCCGGCTCCGAAGCGAACTCGGCATCGCCCATCAACATCGTCCGAGCCGTACGAAGTACACACTAACTTCATTGAGTATTACACTAGCTCCTATTAAGAGAGTGTGTGGTCGCCTACAGTGCTTCATTATTTATAGACTGTTCGCTTTTGCGCTAAAATCTTTATTTCTATACTGCGGCGTTTTTAGAACTTTACCGTGATTCGTGATCTTGTGTTATTGATCTCCTTCCGCATGGTGACTGACACGGCTGAAACTCGACTCATACTACTATATGTATTATGTACTATTATGTAACTAATAATCATCTACATCTATGTATATGCATACACACTAAATATGTAAAATATGGGCCATAACCTACATATACTTACTACGTGCATCAAGCGATGCATGTTCGCAACTAATGGTACCTACGTACAGTAGAATTTTGATGTCCGGAACTATGTTATACATACGTTTAAAGTACCTATTGAACAATATTTTCTACGGATAATTGCAATAGTTCAACTTTTTCCCGTCTAAATCAGCTCGCCTCTTTCACTGAGTTGTAACTTGCAGGGCATTATCGTATCATTCCCTCTAGTATAAACTCTTAGCATTCCGTAGTATTGCTACAATTTTATTCATATTGGTTTAGTAGCTCACGTTTAGCGCCACTACGATTTTCTTGTTGTTTTCGCCTTCATTATATTATATTTCACGGTGGACTCGCCAAGCGAGACACTACAATATAATAATATTGACTGAACTCGACACGCGAGTTTTCTGGCATAACGTAATCATAAAATATACCTATATTATGTTATTTTGTGGTCGTCTCAAGTCTCAGTATCTGTAACGTTTGTGTCGGAAGTAAAAACTGTTTGATGATTGTTACGCGTGTTTCAACTTTAAAACATGGCAAAACCCTGAAAACGTTTTACCTACCTACCTAAATAAATGGTGGGTTAGATTGTTTCGTAATTTAAGCAATTATTTTCAATCTTTTACACGGTGGTTATGGTTAAGTATAGGTATTTTTGAATGTGATTTTGTATGAGATGTGAAATCTAGAGTGTATTATTTAATGAAGCGGGTTTTTCGATGTATTTATATGTATACTATGTAGATTAGATATATTTTTTAAGCAAACGAAGTTCGCACACTATTTTAAATACTTTTATCAACATTGTTCTTACGATTTCATACTATTCTCTCTATAATATGCCCGGATTGCAGATATTCTATTTAGTGTGGTAGGTATGTGACATCTGTCGGATCTTGGCTGTGGGGATTTTGGTTTGAATTAGGTATATAGTGGTTTTGAATATTCTATTGTGACTGGTAACGGCAATATGCTCGCCCCTTATTACGTGGGATCGACAAAATTGAATTTAGGGGAATAAAGGGTAGCGTTTTAGAAATATTACCGAAAAATACACTGAACAATCCACGTAGTCGCCGGCACTAAGTAGATCAACCAGCTGGGCGAGTCGGTGGCACTTAACGTGTGCTGTGTGTTGCTTTACATTAACATTATTTTCAGTAGATAGGTATAGGCAGGTATGTCTTAGCGTAAAGTTGAATATTGTCATTGTACTTTGTGTCTGTACGTTTCGATGTTGTAGGTCTGTATGTGTAGGTAACTATATTAATTAAACACCTATTCTAGATTCTACACTGATAAACAAAACGCACAGCAAGTATTTATGTCAGCACAGTTAGTTAAATAAGAAAATATATATGTTGTAAGTACTTAGTACCTATCTCTTTTCCAAATGCAGAAGTTCATTTCAATATTGTGCGTAGGAATTTAGTTGTAGTTCGGTAAGTTTTAGTTTTGTCGTCTGATTGTCACCGTGGAATACCTACCTACAGTAAAGTTTGTATATCTCCAGCCAATGAAACACGTGATTCGATTCGTGTCAAATCCGCGTTGCTATTGGTTGAATTTTGAAAGTGACAAGACTAGGAGCAACTGCTATTCTATGTTTAGTTACAGCTAAGAGCTAAACTTGTTTTCAACGGGTTGTGTTGTGAGATACGTGATGTTTTATTATTTGCCATTTGCACACATAGATTTTTACACTTGGTGTTTGTAGGATTTTAATATGTGTCTATAATATTATTCTAACGTCATAAGTAGGTATATGTATTAAGTACCAGTAGTTATTAAAACCTATTATGCATACATATACATACTTGCGCAAAACTCCTTAGACAATGCAAAGTCCTTTCGGTTAGGTAATTAACTAAATTAAATAAACCATAAAAAGGGTACATACCTACATATAGGTATTTTATTTTATCTACTATTTTCTGATGGTTAAAATTAATGCAACTGTAATTTGTACTGATACTACCTAATATGATTTTAGCAAAACCTGTATAAATTCACATAGCCCTAAAACTGGAAAAGCGTTGCAATGTCTAAGGTGCTTTTGACCTAGGTATATTGGTGTTCACGTAAAAAGAACTTTGGGCGAGATGTGTGTTTACGCATCGGTCACTACCCTCGCTCTTTCCGCCATATAGATCGATTAATCGCCTACTGCGCAGCTGGTCAGGAAAATCTGCATTCTTTTTATGTGGCGCGATGTTATACCTACATATAAATGAAACAACTTTTAAGTGTAGGTACGTTACTGCACCTATTTGTAATGCACAATATTGGTAGAAGTAAGTAACAATAGATTTAAGTCGATTCATTTAATTATTTAACTTTTGGCATAAATAAACGATATCACAAAGACATCTCTCATCTATGCCAAAAGTATAAACGTAGTGATTATACTCTTTGATCTATGCATCGACTGTGACTTTGAAATGAACTAATGCCAAGGCGGTATGGTCGAAAGACTTTAGCCTCTCCATAATTGGGAGAACAGACAAAATAAATGGTGAAATGTCATTTATCTATGGGAACGGTAGGTATTCTTCCTATCAAAGAGTATTATAATATAACCTAACCACTACATACGTTTGCTTCTTATTGTCGTTGTCTCAAGTTAACTAACAATTAGTTATAACTCAATGTATATCTTATATTAAATAAATAATTAAAATACAAAACAAATTTATAATTTAAATCCTGAGTTTTAGTTTTATTATTAAGCCCTTAGAAAGGGCTCTAAATTTTTTTTAAATTAAATCTGAATTTATAATATTATTTATTTATTTCTATTTAAAGTCATAAGTATATCACTCAGTGGTTTTCAATATACAGTTTGACAGTTTTAGTTGTTAGGTGTATGTATGTGTATAAGATCATTTGCTCGATTCTATTGATACGTAGTTTAACTATAAGTATGGATGTGACTGTATTTTAAAGTAAACATATCATTAAAGTGGTTATATGACACTAAAATTGGTTTTCTGTCTATCCTTTATCTAATCTGTATATTTCCGAATTGTCACTTCCACGATTGTATAATTTTTGATAATGATTATTTTTAGGAGAGAACTAATGCATCCGAAGCTACCATTTTTTTAATCATTTGAATGATGGAACTTTCGTGTTTTATAATCTTCATTTTACTTAGGTCCACATTCACTATGAAACCATTTGGGTTTCGCAACCATCATTTGTCAAAATTGACGGACCAATCTCCAATTTTTGATGGTTGTCACATTTTGGATTCCCAAATAGATTGATATCCACAGATAACTATATATAAACTATGTAGTTGAGATATAATATATAATTATCTGTCGTGCTTGCGACTTAAACAGGTTTCCCCCCATTCAAATGTAAATTAATAATAAAAAGGGGCGGTAAGAAAATCTCTTTACTTCCAAACCGATGGATATCCGACGAAAGCCGAAGCATATGCATACGATACGAACGACATTACGAAAATAGAAGCGCGCTAATGTGATATGTCATTGTGATAATTCCCGTGTTAAAGTAAATTATAGGCACCCTTATCATTGTACAACTGGAGAGGCTACCCAAAGACTCGGTAAGGGTTCTACTGACTTACATTATCTTAAAATAACAAAACAGGAGAAAAAATGCTATATTTTAAATTTTAAAACGTCTAAGAGAGATCATGCAAATAAATAGAGATTGCACAGACATATAAAACTCTAATTGAAATATTGCACTAAGTATTTCTTTTCTATGTACTTACAGACAGGCCTCTGTCACTCGCCTAACAACCGCAAAAATACGTGACGTCAGCGACAACTTGAAGTTGTAAATCAGTAAGGGCTGTCTCGTTTTTTGTAACACGGCATTGACCATAGAGTTGATATTGAGGCATTAACGTCATAATTATTAGTCAACTTATGCTAGTACCTATAATATTTTACTTTGCTGGCAACCCTAACGTTCGAGTTATGTTTAAAGGTCCCCATTTACGCTGTACCCATTTGGTTTTCGCAACCATAATTTGTCAGAAATTATGGTTGCACCTCAACCAAATGGTAATGCATCCAAACATGGCACCATTGACGGGCGCTACCGTTTGGAACACATGGTCATAGATAATACACATTGTGCATAGCTTCACCATAGAGTAAAAAGTATAGTTCCCCGAAATTTCGTTCACTTTAAACTCCGAATGAAATACATTTCATGCAGCGGTAGGCAGAGGTGCATTACACACCCACAATTTGCCAGTATTTTCAGTCCCACGTAATAGGGGGCAAGCCTATTGCCGTTACCGGGCACACATATAATGGGTTATGTCCAAAACGGCCGAATGTCTTTATAAAAAGTCTGGGCGTCTCGGATCCGAAATGTATTTAATAAATTTACAAATATATTTGTGGATTTCAAAATATATCTCAACTACATATTATAGTTATCTATGGATCTCAATCTATTTGGAAATCCAAAATGTTTCGACAAGCATCAAAAATGGGATATTGTCCTGTCAATTTTGACAAATGATGGTTGCGAAAACCAAATGGTTACATCGTGAATGGGGACCAGTAAACAAAAAAATGTGCCTGTGTCAACGTCGGAGTGCAAGTTCAGTATGTAAGTACATAATACTATTCCCTATTCTGTGCTACAGAGCGTAATACCATATATATACCATAATAATAATTATATAGGTACTAAATACCTACCTAAACTGGCAGATAATATTATTATATCATATAAATAATATAACTACATAGGTAATTTCAAAGTCATCTAATTATTAGCCATCTTGCACAAATCCATCGAAACATCAAACTGGAGATAATCCGAACTAATCCTAATCGCAGTAACAAATAAAGCGCCGCCGCGCGGGGAATTGGATACGAAGCACTGCCCTGTGTAGGGTCCGGTTAGGTTAAGACCACCCACCCCTTCAACCCCCCTTTTAAAGGCTCGAAGAACAAACGATCTTATACCTTAAAGTCAAGAAATTAAGTCAGTATTCACGTATTACTAAACGCGTTTCGATAGAACTTCAAATCAATAGGATGAAAACTCAAAGACTTGATAACGACACACACAACAATAATATAAAAAACATCACGGAAGTCTTTGGATAATGAACTGTGATTGATAGTGACAGTTATTGTTGTAAAATTTCATGTTTATTCGTTGAAATTCGATCGATATAAATATATATTCGTAGGATATGGTTCGACTTATCGTTGAACACTAGAATTGTTTCAATAACTGCAGTCGAACGAATCACTCTTCAAATGGTTGTCGCTCAAGTTCCATCGACTGATTTGATGCGACGAGAATACGAAATTGGTTTCAACGACCTAGTCGCTACGATATCGCTAGGGAGCCTATACAAAGTCACATTTAGTGAAAACGCCTTTTAGAAAGTTCTAAAATGTATGGGAGTGACAGAAGTTGTCTACTTGTCACGTGATCGACGGTTAGCGAACGCTAATTTGCTAGACAATGTTCTAAACAGTCGATTTCATCAATCGAACCAACATCGTCAAATTATTATTTCCAAATAAATGCTTAGCAAAGTGGCACTTTTTGACAAACGCTAGCGCGCGTTTTCGAATTTCTCCTCCATAAACGCAGCGAACGCCAGACGCAACGAGAATCGGAAGCTGATGACTGGCGCTACTGTGTTTCCTACGATGGATATGTTATCTGTTGTTTTATATAAGAAGCTGACAGTACAATTGAAGTACCTACCTACCTACCTAAGAAATTCGCTCCGTACACAATAATAATTAATTATATTTCTTCTTCTTAGGTTTCTCTTTCTCCACCTGAGCTGCAGTCTTGAAATACAAAGAATAAAATACCCCAGAGGCCGTTATCAGTATTACAGTTAACACTGTTATGTACTCCATTCGGTTTCTGAAAAAAGAAATTGGTAGTATAAAATATAGGTACCTCCTATTGCAGTATTAAAGGTCCTGGTACAGAACTTCGATATCGCCCATGGGTTGTGGAGGTCAGATGGCAGTCGCTTCACGCAAAATATCGAAGTTCAGCCACATCGCAGTTAGACTGGAAAGCCGTCCCCAACTGTGTTGGGGAAAGGCTCAGTGGATGATGATGATGGAGTATTTAACGTCCTTTAATTTTACGTTATACTTAATGTAAGTTACTGCAAAACTCAACATTGGTCAATAACTCGGTCGTTAGGAAGGCGGGAGCCTCCTGCAAGCGGGGTAACGACTAATGTTATACTCTAACTTGATCGATAGCCCGGATAGAAAGGCCGGATATGGTTTAAAGTCGATTCACATAACAGTGACGCCTCCGGCACAGTTCAGTATAAATGATTTATCAGTGCAAAATATTCATTCATATATTTACTATGAACCATAGAATGATATAGTATGAGCAAAGCGAGCGGCATCCCAAGTCTCTGCTATGAACGCGTCCCCACATGTCAGTGTCAAATACGGCTCAGTCATCACTGACACTGACATTTCATAGAAACTGTATGAAATAATATTTTGCACTTGAAACTGAACTGTGCCGCCGGTACTGTATCCGACGGAGCTCACGGAGCCGAGGTTATAAAAACAGACTAACGACCTGTGAGCGGTAAAGACCAATTCACAAGATTTATATTTCTATCTATCTATAGAAGTAGCCTAGGTGGGATCCTAAGGAGCATTTTCATTGGTTGTTGACATACGGGGGACCTGGAGATTTCTGTAACGCATATCATAGAGCCCGCATGTATCTTGTGTATTGTGTCAAAGCCACTCAAGGCAGCACTTACTCGAATGGTGTTCCACAAATTGTGTACCAGGTTGCTCCATTTGGTGGTGTTTTGTTGCCGACGCAGTGGAAGTCCATGTATTTCTCGTCGTAGTTCGATGGGCAAAAGTATTTGCGCTTCTTTAGTTCCTGTAACATATTGTTTTCACAAGACTTAATATGTATTTGCGTGCTGATATATCCGCCTGATCGATGCTTCTCATGACCAAACGCTTGTTATTTTTTCACTCAAATAATTAATATTAATTAAGTAGCAATGCCAGCTTCTGGGCTCTTTTCCCAGGTACCTACTCATGGTAATTATTATTGATTTTATAAATTGTCCATATCATTATCAGTAAACTAAATTATCGATAAAATTTAATTAGCCCTTTAGCCGTTACGTTTAATCTGTAGGTACCTACTCGTATTAATACAAATAATCAGATTATGTAATTTCGTTAGTCATGTGCACATCTGTTATTTAGGTATTCCATTTGTTGTTTAATATCTGAATGTTGATTAGATGATAATTTGATGAAATGTCCAACTTATAGAAGTTGCACTGTTGTTGTAAGGTTCTGCGTAAGTATAGAAGACATGCTTAACACTAGTGAAACCCGCTTCGCCCACTTTGTACTACCTACTTAAGTACTAAAACCTTCCTCGAGAACCACTATATCCATTGGTGAAAAACGAATCGATGATTTTGATGCGGGACGGACAGAGAGTGAAAGTGATTCTACATGGTTTATACTGTTTATACTATGTTATGAACAATTAGTTACAGCTAACACAGTGGACAATGGCTACTTTTACATGGCCGTTTTTTTTCACCGGACAACGGACCGGCAAGGGGAGGTCGCGGTGCAGTCGGAGCAATTTGTTCGCCGGACCTGCGTCCCGTGTGTGTAAAAGCATTCATTATTAGCCATACACCACCGTGAATCCGGCGAAAATCAACGAACTGTTGTCCGGTGAAAAAACGCCCTAAAAGAGCCCAGCAACGACATTTAGCTCTGACCTCAATTCAATTCAATTATTTGTTATGGCCTCTGCTTGCACTTGCAGCAACTTGCCAATGACCAGTGAGTAAAGCTAATAACGTAGGAGATTTTAACTGTTGGGTCGAAATATGATCGGTGGCCGAGTAATTCCATAACTCAGTCAGAGTCTAAACAAAAAAAAACCATACAAGAATACAATTAAAACTACCATAGATTAAAAATATTCTATCTACAGTAACTACTAACTACACAATACATTAAGATATAAATAGATAAGAAACCACAAAAAAGGGGGATAAGGTTACGTAACTTAAGTAGGTATCAGCTCTGACCTCTGTCTCTATAATAATACTAGTGGTTCTGTGAACCGTAGACTTCGGGAGTGGCTTTGTTTAGAAAATTTCTTCTTTAATTTTCTTTATTATACTCTTTCATTTGTCATACAATCCAAAAAATATCATTTCATTGTAAGCAAGGAGTGTGAGTGTTAAGCCGTTAATATACGGGACCATTCATCGTTACGATCCATCGCTTTATACCGATCGAAACGACGGATCTGTAATGTATGTTACTATCGTTAACGATTTACTTGATCACAAGCGACATCGGAGATCGCAACAAAAAGCCATGCAATCATGAATATCGTAACGATGAATCGATACTGTATTGGCTCTTGCGATCAACGATTCGATTTTTGTTCCTTAATTCATTTAAAATATTTACATGCGAATACTGATATCGCTTTAATAGCCATTTCTTAACCCACACTTTTCTAGGTTTTCTTATTTTCTACATACATACATAGCATCAAGACTTTTTCCCCGAAGGGGTAGGCAGGGGTGTGCAAACACACCCACATCTCGCCAGCTATGTTAGGTCCCATGTAATAGGGGGCGAGCCTATTGCCATTTACCGGGCACAAGTTCCAGACTCTGGGATAATTATCTGGCTAAAATTCTAAAGAGAATTATACATTATCCACCAGACCCGGGAATCGAACCCGAGACCTCGAGCGTGGCAGTCCGTACATAGTACAATTGTGCCACCGAGGTAGAGTAGTTATTTTCTTCTGTAACATAATCAAAGATACCGTCACAGACGAGAAAAGAAGTTCGTTTACCATTTTACAGGGCACGTATTGAATTTTTGAACACGTCTTTATCGTGCCATTTCAAATGTATAACTGATCGATCGTAACGACCAATCGTTTCGTGTATGAGCGGCAACACTACAGATCAATCGTTTCGATCCATCGCTACGATGGATGGCAACGATGAATTGTACCGTATATGGGGGGCTTTTGGCGTTTCATGCAAATCGGTTGATACAAACATGATCTGACAGAACCCGTAGATGGGTAGGTACAGACGAAAGAAATTCTCCCCAGTCTGCAAGTTGAAGCGGAGCCTTCGGTCGCTTCGCTCCCTCAGTCAATTAGTAAAGCCCCCCATATACGGGACGATTCATCGTTGCGATCCATCGCTTTAGACCGATCGAAACGACGGATCGTTAATGTATGTTACGATCGTTAACGATTTACTTCATCGCAGACGACATCGGAGATCGCAACAAAAACCCATGCAATCATGAATATCGTAACGATAAATCGACAGTGTATTGGCTCTTGCGATCAACGATTCGATTATTGTTCCTTAATTTATTCATCTATACTTTTTTTTTTTTTTTTTTTTTTTTTTTTTTTTTTTTTTTTTTTAATTCCGCGGCCCAAGGCCGCGGCCACTCTAACGTCCGTCGCCGGGCGTCCCTGGTTACTAGCAGAGGGTATGTCCAGTGGCGCCCGGCGGTATTCATCTATACTTATAATAAATCTGTAGAAGTGAAAATTCTGTACATTGAAAATATCAAAAAAAATAAATGGCAGGGGGTGTTACTAGACCGACACAGAACCCAAAGACCCGATTACTGTACGAACCGCAAATAATAAGTTTGTCGTAGGTTTTTTTTTTGTATATTGGGTTCGTCAAATTGACGCCGCCCGCCTGGTGGTAAGTGATGACGACGTCTAGCAATTGTGGACCACTCTCACAGCACACAATACTATAGAGAGTGGCCCTCAACTTGACGAACTACTGATGTGCCTCTTCACGCTCCGCGTAAAGAACCCAGGATTATATCCGGGGGGGAACACGTGCACAGGCAGGGCGTTCCAGGCCACTATCGTTCGGCAGAGAAACGAACGTTTAAAACGTTCGGTTCTCGCGAACATGCTATCCACTGTGTGGGAGTGGCATGTCTGCCCGGCATGCGTTGTTCGGGATCGGAAGGAAGAGGGTGGGATCAGATTGAAGAGCTCTTCAGAACAGGTTACGTCACCCGCAGTGGAGTTCACTAAGGGGCGCTGCACAAAGCTAAGATACTATAATATTTAAACTACAATATCGCTCGCCATACAATTCAATGGACGCACGATGTAGATAATAAATAATATTTTCGTATCTGAAGATCAATTTGTATGGTATAATAGAGAATATAATAGAAGATATAATAGAGAAACTGGTGTAGGGGGGCTTTATGAACGCAATAAAACCCAAAACAATGGTTTTTAAACCTTTTGTCTGTTTGTCTGAATGTTTGAACACGCTAATCTCAGAAACGATTTGATTTTTTGATTTGAATTTGCGGTTTGGTTTTCAATCGCTTCATAAATAAAAAAGTTATGTAGTTCGTTTTCCATTTTACAGGACACGTATTGAATTTTTGAGCACGTCTTTATCGTTCAATTTCAAATGTATAAATGATCGATCGTAACGACCAATCGTTTCGTGTATGAGCGGCAACACTACAGATCAATCGTTTCGATCCATCGCAACGATGGATCGCAACGATGAATCGTCCCGTATATGGGGGGCTTGAGAAATATTCAACGCGATGTCATGATAACATTGAAGTTTTGGTTGTGTGTCTGTGGATATCTGGGACGTGATTACGTTAATGATGCGAAAATAATGCTAAAGTATGTACATAGATGGATGGATATGATGGATGGACTATGCAGATGGGCTTTGCTTCCTTTAACATACCTAATTTTTATGAATAGATAGGTAGACTGTACTAAGGTAGGTACATACCAAATCCTACTCAATTTTGTGAAGTGACTGATAATATGATACATACTCACGCCATGATCCCTTTTGCACTATATAGGGTTCACGAGCCACTTTAAATCACCCCCTTTAGCTTTGTAGCCCTTAGCCCTGCCTAGCCGTTAGCCCTGTAGCTTTTATAATCGGACAACACAGCACACGACATTGAATTTCGTCACGCATTTTGTCTTGTCATTTACCTACAAATGTAATTTCCTCACCTGGCCGAAGGGAGTGACTAGCGTGGCCACTTCCTGACACGGACCAACGGGCTCATGAAGTCCTATGGCCACGTGATTTTCAGGGTTGAAAAATAACACGAACATATAATATATCAGATAGTGGATAGCCAATTGCAGTAGTAAAACGTAGTCGATGAGAGTTAATCTGAAAAAGTAACACTTTGTTAATTTTTGTTTATTAATTAAACGGTTACGCTTATCAGTGGTTCCCAACCGGCGGTGGTCCGCTTTTTTTTTAAATTAAGCGTCGACGTCGTTAATAAAACGAAAAGTAACCCAAATACAGGTTGTAAACTTCGTTCCTTACGGGGGTCCCCAGACCGCACAATTTTTATTTATTAACAAGCTGTCCCGGCGAACTTCGTACCGCATTCATTTTTGTAATGTTCCGCATAACTTTATTTTTCTTCCATAAGATCCTTCTCCTGATAATTACGAACACAACAAAAAAAGAATAAGCGAAATTGGTCCAGCCGTTCACGCGTGGTGACGTGACCAAGGGAAATAGGGATTCATTTTTATATAATATATAGAAGAAGATGTAGGTACCTAATATCATTGTTACCAGTAATTAATTTGTATGTGACGAAAGACGAGCGTTTTCAAGTGCTACAATAATAGTAAAAAAAACTTACCTTTTGCTAGACTTCTTCCTGTCGCTTAACAGGCCAAAGAGGATCAATGTGAAGAATATAGAAAATAGTAAGAAAACAGTAACTTCAGTGTGGATCTTGAACACATCATGCAACGGGTGGTAGATAGGGATGAATAAGAGCACACCACCCGGCATTCCCAGCAGAGATGCGAGAATCACCGATTTAAATTCCGTAAACCACCTGTAAAAAAAAAAATCTCAGTTCGACACCCTTAAGTTTATTCAGACGTACCACAACCGTCACGGTGCTACAACAAAATATCGAGCAATAAAAAAAATGAATAGTTTCAACAGTAAATAATAAATAATAATAATAAATATTTTTGGACATTCTCACACAACGTCATCTAGCCCAAATTAAGCTAATATAAGCTTGTAAATGGGATCTAGACGACTGATAAACATACTTATATATTTCTAAATACATACATATTATACATAGAAAATACCCAAACTCCAAAACAAACATTTGTGGATCACACAAATAATTGAATCGACCCGGAATCGAACCTGGGACCTCAGGGGCGGCAGTCGCATACTCATACCACTGAGCCACCGAGGCGGTCGAGTTGCAAATACGTAGTAACAGTAGCAAGGAAGATATATAATCTACTCTACCTGGATGCGGTAGGTAGCAACCCTATACTGAATTAGCGACCGGACATCGCAAACACAATAGTGTACGAACAGGATCCTACCTACTTACCTACTTCTCGTCGCTGTGTGGTGCGTGTACGTACAAACTACAGGTGCGGCCGAAATTAGAATAAAAACAACGATGCGTGTGAAGTAGTAGTAGTAGTAGACTTGTAGTTTTTAATTCTGTGCGACTTACCCAGCTGTGTCCCACTGAGCGATCTTAGGCGCGAACCAAGATCTGATAGCAGTAAACCAAAAGAAGAAGCTAGCAGCAAATGATGCATGGAAGTAGTAAGAGTTCCAAGGCACCCAGTAGTGGCGGTCGTATATGTTCGGGTCCGTATCGTGCCACGTCCAGTGGACAAATTTCACTGACACAATATCGTATGGGAGATCTATAAGAACCGTTACAAGACCTACTGCGAATGGTTGCGAAAATCTGGGCAGATTTAATTTTGACACGGCATATGCGGCGTGGTATATAAACGCAGGATCTGTGGACAAGGCAATAGGTTTCAATACAGTTGGTAATAACATATGGCAACATATTGTATGTACATCAGTTAAGAATTCGACTTTAGTCTATCAGTGAAAAATACCTAACGACATCAGCCGCTATAATTAATAACGAAGTCTAGATAGGTACGTTGGTACCTCCCTAGGCGTGCAAGCACCACAAAACTCTATACTTACATAAAAAGATAATGTGTAGTGGCAGTCTTGCTCCCAACAACATTATCGGAGTCTGGCTGTGCCAGAAGTTGTCAAACTCTGGCAACGCCACTGACCAGAAGTTGTCAGTGATGAGACCGTGTAGTATCGTCCCCAACCAGAAGTACGGCCACCTTCCACCCTTTCTGAAAGCTATAAACGGTGATTATGATACGTCAGTGTTCACCTTAATGGCATTATAAAAGTCAGCTGCAATGACGCGTAAAATTAAATATTGTAGGTCTGTTCAAAAAGTAAGGTCAAAAATTTACACCAAAACTAACTTCAAATTACCGAAATGTGTTCCGCGGCCCAAGGTACCCTTTGTACCAATCAGACAACATGTAGTAGGTAGGTAAAATGTGGTACTAGGTAATACCTGTAGCTCTACATCTATACATTTAGGTACTTATCACGGTTATGGCTGACCATTAGATAGGTGCAATTAGATGTGCATTAGATGGGTGCAAAGGGGTCCTTCTTACATCTATCGGGCCCCAGCGACCTCACCTGCTAGTGGCGCACCTGCTGATTAACGGACGAGGTTCGTATATTACGGTACCCATGTGGTGGCTTTGGCCCCTACGTGGATACCAGGTGGTACAACAGTGTTGGTCCGGGGGGGTACCACCGTGCAGCTGTGCTAAAGCCCCCCAAGTAACCCAGCCCAGGCTGGGTTGCGTTAGGGGTTCAGCAGCTGCACTGCCGGGCCCGGGGCGGTGTATGGTGCGGCAGGCAGGGGTCCAGTGGGGGCGAAGCTGAGTCTAGTGTGGGTGGTGTGGGTCGATTCGCCGGCCAGGGAGACCCTTAGCAACGGCGTTGCCGCGGCCGCCCGCAACATAGTCATGGGGCCCGCCTGGGACCAACCACCCCAGTAGGCTGCCCCACATGTTGCGCATAATCCTGTTGTGGGGTCGCCGCTCCGGGTGGTAACCGGTGTGGGGTAGCGGCGGCCTTGCATCAGGGGGTTTTGGGAGCCCTTCCGTCCGGCGGGTCGGCTCCGACCTAACCACACGGTTCTAGACGAAGCTAGCCTCTGCACTTTGTCACTTACTGCCGCACCAAATATCGCCCTGTCTTCACGCTTCCCCATATTTCAAAATGACAGTGCAACAAGAGAATAGACGGTACACAGCGGCCCCTAGAAACCCCACAAAGTTGACTTCGTTTGAGGTGGAGTTCGCGAATATCCGCGGACTCCATGCAAACCTCGATACCGTCCACCATCACCTGCAGTCGGCACGGCCTTCTGTGATGTTCCTAACGGAGACACAGATACGCCGCCCTGACGACACGTCGTACCTCTGTTACCCGGGCTATATCATTGAAGAACAATTCCGCGATAAAGCCGGGGTGTGCGTGTTCGTTAGGGCGGATGTTTGCTGCCGCCGGTTGCGCTGTCTGGAGAACCCCTCCTACTCCGTCCTTTGGCTGCACGTGGATCATGGCTCCATGAGCCAGATCTACGTGTGCGTCTACCGCTCCCACACAGGGGACACTGGGACAACAAGGCTTTTCGAATACCTCAGCGAGATGGCTGACGATGCGCAGGTGCGGTTCCCGAACGCTGACCTGGTTTTCCTGGGGGACTTTAACGGTCATCACGTTGAGTGGCTGGGGTCCCTTAGGACCGATCATGCGGGACGAACCGCCCATGCATTCGCTCTCTCCCACGGGCTGACCCAGATGGTACGGGGGATCACCCGGATACCTGACAGGTCAGACCACACGCCCACCTTGCTGGATCTACTGCTGACGAGTCGCCCAGCCGAGTACAGTGTGTCGGTACAGTGCACGCCAGCTTCCAAGTGCCACCGCCTGCTCGTGCTGAACAAATGACTCGACGACTATGGCACTACTCGTCGGCAGACTGGGACGGTCTCCGCGATTACTTTGCGTCCATCCCGTGGAGCCAGCGCTGCTTTGTAGGGAAGGCGCCTTCGGATAGCGCTGCTGCCATTGCTGGCGAGATCAGTCTAGGGATAGAATATTATATCCCTTTCACTGATGTCGCCAGCATCCGCAAAGCTCGCCCCTGGTTCGGGCGTGATTGTGCCGAGGCTGTCCAGAAAAAACAGTCGGCATATCGCGCCTGGGTCAGGGCTCGGGCGGCACGTGACCCGAACGTGAACCGCCTCAAAGCAGCGTACAATCGGGCCACTAGGTTCAGCAAGAGGGCCTTCAAGAGAGCGGATGCCCAGCGCGTCGCGCGGCTTGGTCAGGAGCTCACATCCCATCCCACGGGCAGCCGTGGATACTGGCAACTGGCCAAAGCCGTACAGTCAAATTTTTGTCAACCCTCGCTGCCACCACTGCGTTTTCCTGATGGATCACTGGCTCACAAAGCCCAAGAGAAGGCGGACATGCTCGCAGACCTCTTTGCGGCTAATTCCCGGGTCGATGACCGTGGCCTGCAGCCCCCCGCCATCGCCAACTGTGGCCACACTATGCCTGATATTGTTATCAGGCAATGTGATGTACGGGTAGTGCTGCGGTCACTCGACACGCGGAAAGCCAGTGGCCCTGACGGCATTCCGGCGGTGGTGCTACGAAAATGTGCTGCTGAGTTGTCTCCAGTATTAACGCGTCTGTACCGCCTGTCATACTCTACAGGCCTCGTGCCGGAGGCCTGGAAGGAGGCGAACGTACAACCGATCCCCAAGAAAGGGGATCGATCCGATCCAGGCAACTATCGACCCATAGCTGTCACCTCAGTCATTTGCAAGGTGCTCGAGCTTCTTATTAATAAGCAGCTCATGCGATACCTGGAGGATCACTCGCTAATCAATGATCGGCAATATGGCTTCAGGCCAAAACGATCAACGGGTGACCTCCTGGCATTCGTCACGCATGTATGGGGTGGGGCTATGGAAAAGTTTGGCGAGTCCTTGGCTATTAGCCTGGACATCGCCAAAGCTTTCGATAGGGTCTGGCATGCTTCGCTCCTTTCCAAGCTTCCGGCATATGGTCTACCTCCTCAACTGTGTAGCTGGATTGCCAGTTTTTTAAACGAGCGCCGAGTGCGGGTCCTCTGCGATGGCCAGGCTTCTCGCTTTTTGCAAGTGAATGCCGGGGTACCGCAGGGGTCCGTACTGTCACCAACTCTCTTTCTTCTGCATATCAATGATATGCTTTCCCTCGGGAACATTCATTGCTATGCAGATGACAGTACATTGCACGGGAGTTACTCGGTTCGTCCGACGGCGGGGCGATCTGTGATAGAGGAGGAGAGACGACATCTCGTGGGTGATCTCGACCGAAGCCTCGACAGTATCTCCCAACGGGGTGCCGAGAACTTGGTCGAGTTCAATGCCCACAAAACACAGGCGTGTGCATTTACAGCGAAAAAATCCCCTTTCCTTCCCCTACCCACTCTTCAGAATGCAATATTACCAATGAAGGACAATCTAGACATCCTTGGCATAGACGTTCGTCGAGAGCTCAATAACACAAAATACATTGAGAGATGTATTGGGCTAGCTTCGCGGAAACTAGGAATACTGAACAAGGTAAAGCGATTCTTTACACCGCACCAGAGGTGTCTGCTGTACAAAACGCAGATTAGACCCTGCGTTGAATACTGCTCTCACCTCTGGGACGGCTCCGCGAAGTATTTGCTGGACGCACTCGACGCTATGCAGCGACGCGCTGTTCGCATTATAGACTGTCCGGAGGTAACGGGAAGCCTTGAGCCGCTAGCCCAGCGCCGAACAATTGCTTCCTTGGCCGCGTTCTACCGTATTTACCACGGTGAGTGTTCTGAAGAGCTCTTCAACCTGATCCCACCCTCTCCCTTCCGATCCCGAACAACGCGTGCCGGGCAGAGATGTCACCCTCATACCGTGGAAACCGTCTTCGCGAGAACCGAGCGTTTTAAACGATCGTTTCTCTGCCGAACGATGGTGGCTTGGAACGCCCTGCCTGCGCACGTGTTTCCTCCTACATATAACCCTGGGCTCTTTAAGCGAAGCGTGAAGAGGCACATTACAGGGTCGTCAAGTTGAGGGCCACTCTCTATAGTATTCCTGTGTACTGTGAGAGTCGCCCTCAATTGCCAGACGTCGCCTCAGCTTACCATCAGGCGAGTGGCGTCAATTTGTCGACCTAAATATAAAAAAAAAAAAAAAAAAAAAAAAAGGTAATGTCCCAGGATTTACATACAATTATCTTGGAGTTGGGGCAAACAAAGTTACTTACAAATGTGAGCTTAATAAAAGCCTTAGTTCCCTTTTTAGGATGAAGACGTCATGTTTATGTGTGTGTACCTATGTGTGTGTGAACGAACTTACCATGTATGAGTGTAACGAGACCAGCAGCCAAAAACACTGTCGACGCGATGATATACGTGGGCATCTCCGCCCACAGCACCTTGGGGTCATTGACCCTAAGAAGCCATTCGAGTCCCTGACAATGTTAGAACACATACATCATTAGCTAACATATCGCCCAAAAAAAAAATATTTATAGTTTCTCAAAATATAATACACAAATTAGTAAAAAACAGCACTAAAAACCACTAAGGTTTAGTTATGTGCTGTTATGAGGCTACTTTAAGTTACATTACAATATACAGTTTTGTAGGTCTTAACTAGGTACAGTTCGCGAGGCGTAAGCGGAGCTTTGCATTTGTGTGAGAGACCACGAAAAGTAGAGTAAAAACGCTTTTTGTAGCTGTGTGTGTAAAAGAGGTCACATAGATACGTTCACGTACACTGCACTCACACAAATGCAAAGCTCAGCTTACACCTCGCGACCTGTACTTACTTAATTATATTAAAATTCCCACTTAACATAAAGTTACCAAATTCCTATAGTACAGTCATATCCCACTTATACAACGAAAAGTGAATTTAAAAATACTGCTTTAACCTAAACTTAATATTTTTACTAATAGTCAATACTATTTGTAAAGACTAGGGTAGGTCGTTTATTAGCCGCGGGATAATATCACAAATATTTTGTTCAGGGAATCGAACCCGAGACACCAGTTTACCACATACTATACCTACCAATAGATATTATAGGTAGATAAAGACCACGGAGCTGAAGAATACACGATAATTAAAAGAATAATAATAATTAATGCTCAGCTCAGGCAAAGGCTAAGAAGTTCCCGGTGAGTGGTAATATGCTCACCCCTTATAATATCGGAACAACAAAGTCTCAATCCTCTCCCTACGCTTTTGGAAAAAAAATGCCTTGCTACAACAAAATTCGCCTTGCTTTATTAATATTCAGTATCAAATATAGATATTTGAACTATCATGGTTGTTAACCTACATTATATCTACTATTGGAATTATCGGGTTATTTTACTGTTACAACTGTTACGCACAGTAAACGGACTCGAAGGAGGGTAGATAGAGATATTTATCACTAAAAACTTTTTCAACATATCCCGCCGGTACTCCAGTTCTTCCGTGATCATGGCTCTTGCAACAGCGCCGAAATATCGGAAACTCAAACCAACGTTACATGGTAAATATCCCGATAATTCCAAAAGTAAGTAAGTATTAAAGTTCGCCTATATATGTAATCTATAAGTTAATTTGTTACATACCTTTTCACTGCCAGGATTCGTCATGGCGATAACCGTGCGTGTGCGCTCGCCTTGAAGACTTAGTCGGTAATGTGTTGTGTGGTGAAGTGGCGAGATCAAATAAAGTTATTTTGTGCTTTAGTTATGTGCCGTTAAAATATCGATATCGATGATAAAATTTGTTATTTCGCAATAAGGATAGCGGGTGAAAGATGCAGTGCCGCTTAACTACCTCGATGGCGCAGTGGTATGGTGTATTCGATTCAAATATTTTTATTTTTAAGCTCTTCTTTAGCGAGTTCGTCAGGAAATCATTTTCTGAGATTGTAAAAATTTGATTTGGTTAGGATATTCACCTTGTTCTATTTAACTATTGTACTTTTTTAGAAAGCCTATGAACCAAAGATAGTTTTTTCTTAGGGATTTTTATTTGTACGGTCAGTGTCATAGATTTTTTACACTTTAAAGCATTTAGTTTTTAATGTAAAAAACTAAATTACTTACGTAAAATTTAGAATTAGCCCCTACATTCACATTTAATATAGGTACTTGGTATTATCTTACAGCTTATCAGAGTGTGTTTATAGCAAACCTACAAATAAAAAGATAAGTGAATGACCTCCCATTGCTCAGTTTTTTTATTTAATTTCAAACACCATAAACGGGGTCTTTTTTGAACAAAACGTTTTTCTTCAATATCTCCAAAACCATTAACTTTCGGCCATACATTGAGGATTTTAATTTGCTGCATTTACCATCCCCTGCCCGGAAGACATCGAATTAACAGTAACCCTGTATAAGTTAAGCACTTAGCTACGTCATCGGTCTATTAATGAAACAAACAAACGTATCATATGTATAAACTATACGATTAGTTATTTAAACTGCCATGGTCACTACTATTAACATTTAATGAACAAACGCGATATTTACCATGTATTATATTGTTATGGAGTAGGTATCCTATATTTTCTGATATTTTAATGTAAATACTTAACAATTTTAATTTAAGTACATGTGTATACTATTTATTTACCCTTTTCTAGCATAATCTAGTAACTCTAGTCCATCGCCAATAGAGCCTTATCTAGGTTTCACTCAAATGAAATCAAATAAAAATATTTTTATTCAAAGTAGGGACCAGTTAATACACACCTACTTTTTTAAACTTTCGCGTTTTGTACACATTATAAACTTCAAACGGGTCTTTTACGCGATTATTGAGATATATACATGGGTACCTTTTTATTACCCGACGTTTCGACCCTGTTACAATTGCCATTGCAAAGTAATGCCGTGCAATTAGGATCACTCGAAGACGAGACGGTGATTAATTTGTCAAACATACACATCGATGATGCCACACATAGTGTTCTGGCCAAAGGGTTAAACTTTGCTGTAACACCAAAGCGACTTCCGTATGAAAACATTACAAGTAGCAGCAAGTAGTGACGCGCAACAAGTTACCGTCTAACGACGCAGATACACTTAGACAGGATGTTGCCGTTATCTTAAGGAAGGCGAAGCCACCTAGGCCTAATATCACCACGGACGAACAGCAAGCACTAAAAGAGTTACGTTCTAATACGAATATTTTTGTGCTGAAAGCTGACAATGGTAATTCTACTGAGGTGATAGACTCGATGGACTACGATGGGAAAATAAAAAACCTACTTAGTGACGCTGCAGTTTACAAACCAGTGGCTTATAACCCGACGGCCAGAGTCACCAAACGCATACGTGCGGTTATTATGGACCACGAGAAACTGTTTGACAGGGATGTGTTTGAGCGTCTACATAGACCTATGTCGGTCCAACCACCAAAGCTATATATATGGTTTGCCTAAAGTCCATAAGGAGAATGTACCTTTGCGACCTATTGTGAGTCAAATCAACTTACCAACGTATTATTTGGCGAAAGGCTTTGTAGGTAACACCACATCCTTCGTTAAAGACTCTTGGCATTTTCTGGACATAATCATGAAATGGAGTTGTACAGATCGTTGGCTTACACACACACGGACAAGTACCTGAATGCCGGTTCACACCATCATCCGCGAAACTTGAAATCCGTTGCGGTGTCGCTGGTAAGTCAAGCCTATGATCTTTGCGACCCTGAACACTTACAGAAAGAGCTCGCTCATGTTCAGGAAGTGTTGAAGCAGAACGGGTATCAGGGACATACACAACACCGTGAAAGGAACAAGGTACAACCCTTGGGAGTAAGCAGAGCACCAGCATTTATGCCGTATGTGAAAGGAGTGACGGACAAAATTGGAACAGTACAAAATTGGAACAGTACAAAGATACTCCATTAATACTGTATATAGGCCACACTCCAAACTCATAAACCACCTGCGAACCCCTAAGGATACCATTCCTCTACAGACACCGGGTGTTTATAAGGTAGATTGCAGCTGTGGTAGTTCATACATCGGACAGATCAAACTTACTATCGCAGAGAGGGTCAAAGAACACATCACAGCACTAAAAAACCGTCAAATAAACAAGTCTACGACTGCCGAGCACTTGTTGGAATCGGGTCCTAACTACTGGATTGAACTCCACAAGCCACAAGTCCTATCCACTGACGGGCACTATTACTCCAGGATAGTGCGGGAAGCCGTCGAAATAGAAAAGTATCCCAACTTTAACCGGGAAAATGGATATCGACTATCTACGTCGTGGAATCCGGTGATCAGCAAATGTACTCGCCACCTCACCGAACGCCCGCGTGCTGATAATATCAGTCTGGTGTGCCGTAGTGGCTCTCCGAACACAATATTTAGTGACGACGAAGTGAGGGTAGTTGAACAAACCCGCATTTCACGAAGACTACGATGAGCTGAAGCCAGTCCACCCGTGACCACGGCTCTTGTAACTGGGTCGAAACGTCTGGTAATATGAGGTATGTATATATCTCAATAATCGCGTAAAAGACCCGTTTCTTTTAAGTTTATAGTTAATATACACTTTTTGAATGTCAAGACATCCGCCCATTCGATTACCACATACCCGAGAAGAAGGGCAAGAAACTCAGTGGATCATTGAGTCTTACTCTTCTCTTTTACAATATAAGTACCTAATACAAAATACAAACCAAAGTTAATAAATTATCCTTTGCAATAGCATCTGTCCCATAGCATTTAGCATGATTGCTAGGTACGTATACCTAGATCTAAGCTCCATTTTATTTTATTTTCATAGGCTCACATTACACATTACAAGCAAGGCAAAAGTAGTAATGAAATATTTTTTTATACTGAACTGGCTGTGGAGCTGTTGTGAATGGTTATGGTCATCATGGACTTGCTTGCCTTTACAGTGCCGGTCGCCTTTTCCGCCACGCTGCGCTCAATGACATCCTAGGACGGGCTCTTGCCACCGCCAGCGTTCCCGCAATCCTGGAGCCCCGGATCATGCGCGACGATGGCAAGCAGCCCGACGGGATGTCTCTTGTACCCTGGAGGATGGGGCGTGCTCTTGTATGGGACGCCACCTGTGCTGATACTCTAGCGGCGACGTCCTACCTCCGGGCTCCCAGTAAACGAACCGGGGCGGCGGCCGATATGCGGGAACAAATAAAGGCAAGCAATTATAGTAGTCTCGGCACTCCATATGAGTTCGTCGCATTTGGTGTCGAGACACTAGGTCCATGGGGCCACGTTGCGCATCAGCTCTTCACGGAACTCAGTAAGCGTCTGAGGGAAGAGACTGGTGATCCTCACGCAGGCAGCTATCTCGCGCAAAGACTCTCATTGGCAATTCAGCGTGGGAATGCTGCCTGTGTTATGGGCACTCTGCCTAAGTTCTTCTGCTTTACATATTTATTTTAGTTTTTAGTTTTAGATAGTAGTGTGTAGTTTGTTTAAGTTTTTCTTAATTTAATTTTCATATTTGGTGATGATCATTTATCAATATTAGGTAAAGTGATAAAATTCATTTAATACGTTTTGGTAGCTTGCAATGTAAATTCTCCTAATTATACAAAAAAAATATCGATGATATCATCGACAGTTGAAAACACTAGAACATTATCTATTAAGTCGTGGAGTTACTACGTGTAATAAAAGTGCCAACGAAGTGCCACATAGATTAAATAGTTTACATCAGACTGAACACCTGCGTAAAGATTACTCTGACCTGTAATAAGTAAGTAGGTACCTATAGGTGTGCCTAGTGTATAGGTTTTATAAATAATACTATTTTATAAAGATTTCGATTATTTTTATTGCTGAACTTATCTCATTCTTATATCTAAGTATGCTTGTTAGCTCTATTTTTAGTCAAATGGGTATATCACTTTGCCAAAGGACACTGAGTGGGCCAAAAAGTGATAATATCAACGACGTAAACATTCTAATCTCGTCTTTGCAGCTTGATGGTGTACTTGACGACCGGCAGTGGCTACTCTCTGTACCTACATGGCCGATCCATTTTGTCGTTCATAAACTATAAGTTTTCCATTTATATAACTTTGTGATTTCCGGCTAACAAGTTAGCAGTACTTAGGATTAAAAGATGACAACGTTACCTAGGTAGGGGAGAGTGGTATAAAGTGATCCCTCACCGTATATGTACCAGTGGCTATTAGAGCCATCTATCCATAGCGTAAACAACTTCTTCCCCGCAACATCGCCAGTTGCCTTTCTGAGTGTCATGATGATGTGAACATTTGTAGTTGTTTACCAACTGTGCCTTTAGTTAGAGGCACTATGTTTCTTGAGGTCTATTATTAGTGTATTTTTTGAGTTTCGTTTCTTTATACATATTAGGATGTTTTGAATTTTGGTTACATTGCCTCATATTTTAGATGTTTAGCTTTATTTATAGCAGTTTCATAGAATATAATTAATCGATTTACTAAAACCGAGATATTAATATATCCGTTCAAGCCTTATATTTTTCCTGGCTACAATTTTCACTACTGGAAGTCGTTGAGGCAGTAGAACCTCCGGTTTCAAATCCTGAGAGGTCACGATCACGTGATTCATCAACAGACAATATAAATATCTCCTCCTCTTTCAACTTGTACCCCCGAATTAGTATCGGAAGCACTACAGTCTTCCCTATCCAAGAATCTCTTCATTTAAGTCTTCATTTTACTAAGCTCTTTATAAGTACGGAGGTACAATCATAAGTGACTACGAGGTTTTGTTAGCTAATGGCTAATGATGAGCTTGTGACGGTGCAAAGTAGGAAGCGCCGATCACGAAACAAAGGGAACCGTTGCGGCACAGATGCAACGCAGTCCAGCACAGCGCTGCGTGCCGCAGTACCGAGTAACCAGTGTATATATCCCACCTACACTACACCACTAAGGCGGAGAACATCGTGGAGTACGTGCGCAAGAAGGGCAACTTCACGCCGAGACTACAGCTGTTGGAGTCGAGCCGCAACGTCAGTTTCCTGTCGTTCGTGGTGCGAGTCCCCAACAGTCGACTGAGCCTCTAATGGCAACGACCTCAATGTAGAGGAGTAGGATAGTGATGAAAAATGTTAATAGGAAAACATTATCCGTAGTCCGTAACTCCGTAGGTACCTATACTATATTCAGATCTTCCATTGCGTACGCTGCATAAATTGTTTAAGCTGACGTTATGAGCATTAAATTCAAAATAAAAGATTATTCCAAAATATTGTCATCGTGGTGGGAAACGGAAGGTCACACAATATATCATTGCTGTTTCAGCTGGTTAACACTTCATATCACCACGTAAAACGGTTTTTTTATGTCAATTTCAATGGCTGTCAATCAGATTGTCAAAAAAGTCAATCAAATTAAAAATGTCAACAATGTTTGCATGTTTGTCCCGAGTGCATCGAATTTTTGCATTTAATTATAACAAATGTCCCAAAACTGTACTAAAGAATTCTTCTAGATATAATGTTACTTTCACAAATTCTATTAAAATAAAAAAAGCTCCTCCCAAAAATGAACCCGGAGAAATATTCAAATGGATTCTATTGGTAATGTCATAGGTTGTTTTATTATTTCCAGAGAACTTTATTTTTACGAAGATAATTGCTTTAAAACTGGTAGGTTTCTATTAGATGAGAAGTCAGCATATTTTTTCGTATTTTGATTGCATAATAATTTCTTGAGTACGAAGTATATACTTAGCCAATTATGTGATATACCTTCCCATACCGACCTTAAATAAAAAGCTGATGTAAAATATTACTTAAATATTACTACAGGACAGTTTTGCCCAAGAAACTTCCATAAATCAATAACGACTTGTGTGGGTATCTTAAGTTTAGTTATTAATTTGGCAAAATGCTGAAAGTGGCTATCTTAGGTAGATATTTATTATAATAGTCAATTGTTTCTTCTGGCAAAAGCTTCCTCAAGCACACTCCAATTACTTCAATCCACGGCAAAGCACCATACCTTTTGGTTGGTATAAGATCATCTGCCTATTATTTCTGTGTTGTTCCCTATTTCCTATTCTCTCTTGGGTATCAAGTAGTGACTCACTACATTTGGGAATATTTCAATACCATCATCATCCTGAACCTTTGGCCAATCTAGTTGAGGTCGGCTTACCAGTCTAACTGCAATGCAGAACTTCAATATTTTCAGTGGATCAACCTTCTGACCTACACAACCCATGGGCTATATCTAAGCTCTGAGTTAGACCAGTTGGATTTTGTCTTAGGGCTCTAAATATCCTTAATAACTGCCATAGATGTTCCTATAACAACTGTGAATGACAGCTTAACTTCAATACCAAATATTATTTGCAATAGAGATATACTGGTTGACTGATTTTGTCTGAAGGTACTGCCCGTTGGATCATTTGGCCTAGGATGCTGGCAGGTACAACGTTTACAATGGAAACTAAACCTTATTGATATGATGAAATCGAAAACTAATGCAGCTCCAGCAGAATTACCTTCTGAGTTAGTATAATTAGGGTTTTATAACAGTATAATTAGATTTATAAGTAAGGTTTTATTTTACTCTGACTCTATATAGTTCTGACAGAATGAAGACCAATTTTTTAATATCACAAAATGTACATACATAAATATTTAAGTTATGCAAAGTACAGTAATAAATAACTCATGCGATGGTTATGGTTGTATCATGCATAGGTTCTGCCCAGTGGTATGTGTATATTCATAATACTAGCTGACACCCGCTTTACAAATTATATACTAACTAAACCCTTCCTCGAGATCCACTCTATATCCTATATTGGTGAAAATCGCATCAAAATCCATTCTGTACTTTTAAAGATCTAAGCATACATAGGGATGGACAGACAGCGCAAGCGACTTTGTTTTTTACTGTGTTATGATTTGATTAGTCATACTGAGTATGTATACTCAAACCTTAATTCAGAACTCATTTTTACACATTGAAACAGCTTGCTTCCTATACTTTTACAGGTGGTCAGAACTTGAGAATATGGAGTACAGGCAAGTCAAAGTTCGTGGAAAGTTTATACATGAAAAGGAGTTCTTCATTGGGCCTAGGGCTTTGATTGATGTAGAATCACCATTGCCTAGAACTGGGGCTCTAGTGTCCGACCCAAAGAAGAATCAAGGGTGGTTGGTAATTACACCATTTATACTGGCTGATACAAAGTAAGTTAATTTCTACATTTTTATTGCTTTAGGTATTAACTTATAAACTATAGTGTTTCATAATCTATTATAATATTCTACAGGAACTAACACGAATCATGCCGATAGATGTACACAGGTGATTGAAACGTCAAGCACTAAAGATATCTATCTGTAAGATTCTTGTTAATTGATAGAATATTAAAATAGTTATTATTGCTTATTTTTATTATAGAGAGTCTATATGAATGTTTTATTACAACAGGGAAGTTATTTTAATTAACCGAGGATGGATCCATCAGAATTCAATTCCCAAGGAAAAACGGGAGGCGTCCATGATGAAGGGTGAAGTGGAACTTGTTGGAGTAGTGAGATTATCTGAGAAAAGAGCACCGTTTATGCCAAAGAACAACCCACAAAAGGGCTCATGGTTTTCAAGGTACATATCATACCTATTTATCAATTATTTGGTCAAGCGACAGAAGTAGTAAGTGCTACTTAACACTGCAGATTTATCCTTCTTCTCCGGGTTGATTAATCTTCTGCACAAGGTCTTAATGCCAGATAGAGTTGACGATGAAGGGGCAAATAGTTATGGATAAATATCTCTAAAAAACAATAGTCTGTATTTGAACCAGCGTCAAGTCCTTTTCGGTGGGATGGCTCTGCTAAATAAGGTACCTAGATCACAGCTGAAGACCTGTCATAGGCCGTCGAGAAAGTCCTTATCACGAGTCTTTCAAATTACCTTAGTAACTCTGACAAAATGTTATTCCCTCAGGGAAATAGGCATCATAATAATAGTGTAAAAGTAAATTATGTAAAAGGTATGAAACAATATTAAAATAGTATTAGGGTTGAACATATTATATACCTTATTAATATATAAGTATTACATAATTTAAGGGATAAATTTAAATGCACAGTTATAATTATCCATCATGGCCGATTGTGCAGAAGGCAAATTAGGTGTATGGTTAATAGCTACTTCTCTTTTCAGAGATCTGGAACAGATGAGCAATCATATCGGTTGTGCTCCAGTTTGGTTGGATGTACGAGGCATATCAGATCCACCAGAGGGGTGGCCTATACCCAACCAGACCAGGGTCAACCTCAGAAACGAACACCTCTCTTACATAGTCACCTGGTATTCCCTCTCATTACTGACGGCTATCATGTGGCATCGCATTTTCATTAGGAAATTACCACTGTTGTAAATTAGAAAAAATTGTATTTTATAGAATTGTACCTACCTATTAAATAAGAATGTAAATTATGGAAATCCAACGGTATTTTATTTGTCCAATATTTTTTATACATATGACTATATCCCCATAGAGGTAGACAGAGACGCCTTAAACAGTCACACTTAATAATCACTAATAGCGGATAAGCCTGTTGCCGTTACCGGACACTGCAGACAGAATATGCTACAAACGCATGTTTTGTCGATTATTTAGTACCATCCCAGTAGTAAGGTGGTTAACAGATTATCCACCTAGTAAATGCATTGATATTTTAGTGCGAGAGCCTTCGATGGGACTAAGCGCATTACCTACTAAAGTGTCTGATCCTCTGCTTGGATCCCCTCGAGGGGGGATTAATTTAGATTCACACCGATCCCCTAATCAAGAGTTCTTCTGCTGGATTTGTCAGACATTTTGGCACCTAATCTTCACAATTCAATAGATCCCCATAGTAACTTCATGTTGAGAATCGGAATTTAAAAAAAAAAAGGTCTCACGTAGGTGGAGATGCCACCTACGTGAGACCTTTTTTTTTTTAAATTCCGCGGCCGCTCTTACCTCTGTTGCCGGGCGTCTCTGGTGCACACGCAGAAGGTATTTCCAGTGGCGCCCGGCTAGCCTGCTTCTGTAAGGACGGCGGGTGGCTATCCCGCCGTCCTCAGGCTCCGATCATAGAGGTCGATGATCTTGGGCGTAGATGAGTCTGCGGCGCCCTGGCTGCTGACTGCGGAATTCGGCGGGAGGGTACGCTCCCTCTCCCTCTCGGCCGCCTCCTTCGTAAGCGTGACCTGCACGCAGAAGGACACGGCCGCGTTCCACCCACTCCCGCTAGAGACCATGGCTTGAAGCATGGTTTCCAGCGAGAGGGTATCCACGCCCAGACCCACTACGAGGTCCCGGCGCTGACTCGCCCACGCTGAGCACTCCACCAATGTGTGGAGTGCGGTGTCGTCGGAAACCTCGCATTGTTGACACTGGGGTGTGACCTCACGATGGATGCGAAACAGATAGCTACCGAAGCATCCATGCACGGTAACGATCTGCGTCGCACGATACGTGAGGTCACCATGCCGCCTCTGCAGCCACTCGTCCATGATCGGTCTCACCGCCGCGATGACGGTGGTTCCCCACTTTGGTTGCTCAAGTCGCACCCTCCATGTCTCCAGGAGATCCTGGCGGAGTTGGGACCGCTGGGCCTCGATTTCCCGAGACGCAGGGCCTGTGGTCCCGCTCCAGTGCCTCCTTGAGCCATTCAAACAATGACGCAAGGGCTCTCGCTTCCAGGTCCCACGGAGGGGTCCTAGGGGGCTAAGAGACATGCAGCCTCTCCGGAGATCGTGCGTTAACCCCTTATTGTTTTGACGGCCAAGTTCCTCAACGGTCCCCAGGTACAGTCTCCTGCAGGAGGCGTTGGGTCCCTTTAGGTTGGGCTACTTCTGAGACCCTGGTATTAGCACTGTCAGAGCAAGCAACTGGGTTCTTCGACAAGTCGTTCACGGTGCAAGCTGTCCGTCTGTGGAACTCTCTGCCTGTATCTATCAGGCGTGCACAAACTCCGGCTGTTTTCAGAATGGTCAAAGATCATTTCTGGAGTTAGTAGTCGTCTCATCTCATAACTTGCTGTTTACCTACTTGGATATCCTACTATGTATCTGTTGCCCACACATATATATATATATATATGTGTATCTGTACCTACCTATACTGTAAGTGTGTGGTATGTATGTTGTGTATTTATGTAATAGTTATGTTAATGTGTAGATATTATCTTCTGTATCCTAGTACCTTTTTCCCAGTTAACTGTTTATTTATGCTGTTAATTTACACCAATGCCTACGCCCTCTCATAATTTGTTCGTTCTACTTATCCATCCAAAGCGCAGGCCACACCGCCAGCGGGCGGGCGAGCGAGCTAGGCGGGCGAACATCGTTTCACCTCTTTACATACTTCGGTTCACACTGCGAGCTACCGACTAAACCTGCGAGCGAACCTAACGAAATTATCCGACTATTCCAGCGAAGCTACTCGTTCACCTCGTTAGGCGCGCCCACTTCGCTAGCTTAGCTCTAGATAGCTTAGCTATCGTCGACTCAATGTGTTTACACCGGGTTGGTTGTCACCTTCAACTAGCAAGCGAAGTCGACTGTCAACCTGGTGTAAATGAGCCATGAGATTCTAACGTCAGGGTATCTACCATAGTATGACCTTTTCTGAATTTTTCTGTGTGTTTTGATAGTAGATTATATATTTAACAAGCTGGCAACATCTAAGAAACGTTAAATCTGTCAGAAATTTTCATTTGAAGTCGTTAAAGTGCGGGCTCTCAAACAGTTCTCAAATTGTGTTATTAAACCCTCCCATTTAACTATATACAAGTGAATTTGTCAGGATAAAACTTGTTTTAAACTAAGTACCACTTATTATTCTACCTTAAATAAACAATTTTTAAGCAAATATCAGCATTATTATAATATAAAAGCAAAAATTGTAGACTACTGTAAATTGTGGGTAACTATGAGGTTATAAGGCACGTCATAGATGTTATTAGGAACGAGTAGGTAGTTAATCGGAACGACGCGACGTTATTATTAAATGAGGATGTGCAACAGTTGTATAAGGACGATAACAAAATAATTGGACGTGGTGACAACCCTATGCGCTTGGTCCTATGGTTCATGAACGGTTCCTATTGACCCCAAATTCTCGACTATCGATCTCCTTTTATCGATTTATGGAAAATCGGCAGCATCATTTCTAATTTTTTTATTTATTCAAAGTCTATTTAAGGCAACTAAAGTTTTAGTAACATTTAACCTATCATTTATACCGACGAAGTGTTTGTTTTCATCCTTTAAGCTAAAAATCTTTCCTATTCACCCCGTTTGACGGTATCAGGATTCCATGGTGAGTATGCTGGACGAAGGGACACGGTCCGCCCGCTACGCCCGTCCGTCCATAGTTTTCGGTGTGAACCACATAGTTTACTTCGCCAAAATTTTGCGTAGTTTGCTATTTCACTTCGCCCTCTCGCCTAGCTCGCTCGCCCGCCAGCTGTCGGTGTGGCCTGCGCTAAGGTTGCCTGTAAGAAAATACTTATAGTGATAAGGCCATACGAACCTGGCTACTTTTATGTATTTTTGTATTGGTGTACCTACAATAAAGATTATTGAAATGAAATGAAAGTGAAGGATCCCAGACCCATGAGTTTCACAAGGAAGAAAGGACACAGATCCCAGACCCACGAGTTTCACAGGTAGAAAGGAGACAGAGCCCACCAGACCCACGAGTTTCACAGGTAGAAAGGAGACAGATCCCATCAGACCCATGAGTTTCACAGGGACAAAGAAGCCAATGGAAGTGCTTCACTGAAATGTACCTGTTGAGACCCCTGAGGTCGAATATTGGGCGTATACCCCCATCCTGCTTCTTTATCAGGAACATCTGATCCCAGACTCATGAGTTTCACAGCGAGAAAGAACACAGATCCCAGACCCATGAGTTTCACAGGGAGATAGAAAACTAATCCCACACATGAGTTTCATAGCTAAATAACAGTCATAAAGGTTTATTATTTTTTGTTTAGAGTCATTTTCAGTTCCTATTCCAGAGTGAGTCAAGGAAGATGCAGGATTGATAAAAAATAAAACGATTTTGTTTGAAATCTAAAAGGGACTCGTATAATTAGCTAAAATGTTTATAATTTTAGAAAATATATGTACCTAACCAACATTTTTGATAGATATATAAACCAGACATCAAACCAGATATTGAGAATGAATAATATCTCATAACATTTGTATAAAATCATTAGTAGCTGAAAAAATTTCATTAGTTTCGAATCATGTATACATTATACCTACTAAATTAACGATTTCGGGACTTAAACGCGTAATTTACAGGCTGACTCAGCCTGTGACCACGGCCCGATGTAACTCGGTCGAAACGTCAGGCCAAACGGTAAAGTACGCGTTTAAGTCCCGAAATCGTTAATTTAGTATAACATTTCAGAACATGTACAGATACATATTAAGTTTAAAACAGTTATTTAAATTTATAGTTGTTATATAATATAATCTATGACAGAAAACAACTGCCTATCGATATAATAAGAAGTTGTTTTCTACATACAAAATTACATAAAATATATTTTCATTTATTCATAAATTAACAGAAATGTTACAAATTAATACATGCATGAATGCACACTTAAGTGCAGTTGTTTAGTATAGATTTAGGAGAGTCCCTTATTTGACTATATCCACGAATGAATGAGATAAAATGATGATTGCTGATGATGCGAAATGAGGTGTTAGTGGGTGTTAGTAAATAGTAATTAAATAATAAGTTGGTTGTTACAGGCAAAAGCTTCGAGCATCGTGAGTAGATTATATATTTCGTAAAAATAATTTCATTATGAATAATGGTCCCACCAAGCTCTTTAACAGGCCTACGCCAACTAAGTGTCAGTGAAGCACCTGCCGAAATGAACGAGCCTTCCTATGTGGGTAAAATTACTTGCGACAAATGGATGTTATATTAAGCCTCCGATTACACTTTCAAAGCTATTGCCTTTAACAGTTACAGTCGAAGTTTTCATGGAGTTTGTTCTAAACAGTAAATATAAGAAATGTACAGCAATTGTGTTAACATTATATGTTCTATACAACTGAAGATTATGATACATTTAATAAAACATTATCACCTTTCTAATAATCGCAATATAAAATTGTAATTACGCGTAAACTAAAATTATATATTACAAATTAATATACTATACACAAGTAGGCGAATATGTATTTATAGGAAATCAATGTGATACTATAAAATAATAAGTAAAAAATTGAGATTAAACATCCTACCGTCATTTTATTATACGATTATATTTATAGCACTTGCCATACATATAATATGGGGTTAAACTAACCATTCCTGTATGATACCTTACTTCAAACCTTATAAATAAATGTTTTTTCTTTCTTTTAAGCCCAAAGCTGTTTTCTTTCAATTGCATGCAATTACCATGAAATCAGTCAATGGCAGGATGTTATATATCTCTATTGTGATCAAATTGTAGCCCTTCCATACAAAACGAAACCAAAAGACCCTTCCGAATGTTAATTGTAAATAAGTTTTATTTACTGGATAGAGATGGCAAATACAGCTGCTTTTTTGTAATAACTCTGTAAAACATTTGTGAAGATGTTAAATTTATTACAACGTTTTTAAGAGAATTTTTTTAGGGCTGAATATTTAACATATTAAAATTCTATAGCCTTTTGATAAAGTGTTTTGGTGAACAATCGATAATGATCTATTAAATTCTCTTTTAAGAGAAAAATACTTGTGAAATGTGAAATCAAAGAATAAATGATTGAATGAATAAATGATTTACGATGATTTTACACTTAGATGATCGTAATTATATTATGTAACATAACATATACATAATTTTGTCATAATTGTAATTAAATTAAACTTTTACAAAAAAATGCATGCACTTATTTATAATGTTATCGAACCTCATTAAACTAAACAGAAGGCATATTGTACATTACATCCCTTCGGCCAGATTGGAAACCAACGTTTGGAAACCGGTTTCCAAAACAGAATTATTTTTCTTATACCAAAACCTGGTTTCACGTAAATAAATATATTTCTGTTTTGGAAACCAGTTTCCAAAACAGAAAGTTGGATCTCCTTTCGAAACTCTTCTAGATTTTGATATTTATTTTTACCTACAGTAACAAAATAAATTCCGAACTGAAATTTGTATCTATTCTTTATTATCAAAAATATTATAAATTTCACTTAAATTGGTAGTAGTGCAAGGTAGTAAAATTATTATTAATATGTTAGAAAAGAAAAGAAATAGAGAAATTATTTCTATACGTGTCCTAATGTAATCTTTCCTTCTTAATTATTTTTCTTTACTGGAAACCAGGTTTCGGTATAAAAAAATAATTCTGGTTAGGAAACCGGTTTCCAAACGTTGGTTTCCAATCTGGCCGAAGGGCATTTCATCAAATCATAATTTACGTTACAAAAATTAATATAAATTATATAATTACAAATAAACATTTTTAAATAGGGCAAACAAACATCTCAAACTAAAATCAGTGTATAAATTATGTGTGCCCTCACTGATAGTTAAAACAAACAAATATTAGAACACACCCATTATCGATTACTACTTTTACTGTTGTAATTTTCATATTAAAAGTTGTAATATTGTTTTTACTACAAGTTAAATAGTAAACCGAAACGGGTACGTAGAAAGTGAGAAATTTAGATCTATAATATTCAATTTAGTAGCTCCGCTTGATTCTTTTGCCAATTATGTTATAACGTTTTCTAGATGTTAAAAATATTTAAAAGAATGTTGATTAAAACAATAGTTTTGTCAACACGCTTGTTATGCGTAATGACGTGACATGAACTTAGGTAATAAGAACTAAAACTTCAAGCGGGCAAATCAAAATTCGACACATGTATTTGTGGTACGTGTGTGGCATCAATAGGATGTGGTGCTGTTTTGTGGTCGACGATACCAAATTCCTTCAGTTTCCAACCCCATCCCATGGACTGGACGGCGTAAAGGGATTGTGCCTCTGTGTGTTGACGGCGAAGCATTCCTTCCTGTTGATAATGTATACAACTAAAGTACGTCCGAGAATTGAGACGTTCGGGTCAAACAATAAATGTATCGCACCGGCTCCAATAGCTCTTTTCGGGTAAATGATATGTACAGTGCTTCTATTTTCTTAATGTCTCTCGGGAAGTCTCGGGAATCATCGTGTTTTCCGAATGCAACCGAATATTAATACCCATGTCCATAAATTATTAGATTTATAAATATAAAACTAAAATTTTACTTCGATTTAGAACTATGTACTTTATTGTTGTTCTGTTTTGATTTCGGTGTGATACTCTATAGAGCTGGGAAATTATAATTATCTGTCCTGCCTGCAACTTGAACAGCTTTCCCCCCCTCAAATGTAAATAAAAAATAAAAAAGGGCGGTAAGAAAATCTCTTTACTTCCAAACCGGTGGATATCTGATGAAAGTTGAAACATATGCGCTGTACAGGAGTATGAATGACTGGTACAGTTCAATTCACGTAAGAAGAACGCTGGGCGAGAGTGGGAGGGATGTCTTTTGCTCTTACCACCATATTGATCGATAAATCGTTATTTTTATATGACGCGACCTATATCTTGACGTTTCACAATCATTAGTAGGAAACCTTTCGACCAGATATGTGCTATGTATAGGTCCAGTTCGCAATTGGTCCAGTTCATAATGAGGGATCCTCCTTGATTACGAGAAGCGTTTTTGATTTAACAACCTTCTGAGAGGCTAGATTCAGCTCTAAGTATAAATGCATGTAATTTTTGATCAAAACTTTTATTTAAAAAATATTTAATTCTCATTAAATTATGTAATTAATTTAACCAAAGATTGGCTTTGATTTGAATAATTCGCAATAGCTAGCAATAACTAAACGCAGACATACATCACTTTATAAATATTGAATACGTACCTACTATGATTAAAATACCTATGTTGATTCCATTTTATAAAAATACTTATGACTTAACGTGATTATTCGATTTCATGAAAATATTAAAATATAAATATGACTACATACCTACTATGATTAAAATACCTATGTTGATTCCATTTTATAAAAATACTTATTATTATGTTTTGATCATTATTATTACCAAATTATGATAGATATTATATGATACATATTTTGTATTATTTGTTAAATAAAAGTGTTGATCATAAATAAAATTATAAATGCATTCTTACTTTGGAGCTGAATCTCACCTCGCAGAAGGTTGTCAAAAACGCCTCCTATTTTACGAACTGGACCAATTGCGAATTGGACATTGTGAGAATTGGACAGTTTGCGAATTGGACATTGTGAGAATTGGACAATTTGCGAATTGGACGTTGTGAGAATTGGACAATTTGCGAATTGGACGTTGTGAGAATTGGACAATTTGCGAATTGGACGTTGTGAGAATTGGACATTTTGCGAATTGGACATAATGCGACTTAAGGAAATAGTCATCACTACATCAATCGCTAAACACTACTGATAAACAAAAAAACGTTATCCGTACTTTTTAGTGATAAATTACGTCACGAAGCGGTAATTCCCGATGTCTATATGTGTTACCGTAAGATCCCGCTTTAAGTTACAACGTACTGTAACTAGTAAGAAAGCGTCTAAGTTATTGTATTATGATGTCAGTTAAAACTATTATTGCCGCATTATCATACAAATCACAACAAAAAGAAATCACCATAACTTAAAACGCGTTTTGTCTAGTGATAACACTAGTATGAGCGTTGTTTCAGAGGCCTTTAGTTCCCACGCACTCTTCCTAGTTGTACCTAAAAACGGGTTCTTACGGTAGCACAGATTGTACTGGTAGATAATAGTTGAGAAGTGTTACCTTGATCTTCTCCCACTTGTCATCGACCTCCTGCAGCCACGAGTTGATCTGGCGCCCGTTGCAGCGGGACCGTTGCGCGTTCCGCTTCTCCTCCTGCTCCGGCGCCAGCAGGTTGTACACCTCCATGTCGCGCAGTATCGTACACACCGAGAATGGCACAGGCTGCACACATACATATGTCCGCTCGAGTTGAGATCTGAGCGCTGTGATATTGGTTCGAGCGCAAGTCTTATCATATCACATACGAGTAGTACTTACACGTCGGGCGCGACGAGTGCCGAGTAAGTGGCCACACGATTTCCTCGCTTTTTCCTTTGCTATTCTTCGAATCGTGTAGCCGCCCGGTAAGGTCGGATTCGACCAAACTTAAAGTTACACTGGTGTTAAACTATCACGGTAATAATGATACTCTGAATAGAATCTGTGGTATATGATTTGTACTAGGTCTACAGTGAAACGTATCATTGACAATTGACATTGTATTATCAAACAAAATAACATTACATGTAGAGCTAGTACAAAAAATATCCCACATATTATTCTAGTCAGAGTAAAATTATCACCGTGATAGTAAAACACCAGTGTAACTTCGAGTTTGGTCGAATCCACCCTAATACCAACAGTTTAAACATTATCTGGGCTTTTTGCCCCCCATTTCTTACCTAATCAAAAGTTTGGTGGAATCAAGAATCAAAATTAATTATATAGGTCACAGAGAATTCTTATGCAAGTCAATAAAAGTGATTCTACATATAGATGTACTCCCAGATTCGCAAAGCAACAGATAGATGAGTAAGAATCTGGCAAGAAATCACACGACCTCTCTCGGAGTTCACAACAATGTAGCAGCTAGACCGTAACACACAGACAGACAAACAATAGTAAAAGTAAAGAAAATAAATATAATAAGATTAAATACAAAAGAGTAAATTAAATTATTTATTTTAGTTGCAATTGTCTACCTAACGGCACGTGTACATAAAGCTAAGTGTGGCGATACGAGTTTGCACCGCCAAATACAGCGATTCCCTTCCACGATCGTCAAGCGTGACGTAACATCGCCAGAATGAACGATGCGAATCAACTCGGCAAGTTCTTGCGATGCGTCCTGGGAGTTCATAGTTTGGCGAACAAGCCGTTATTATATAATATAGGCAAGAAATGTAAACTTTTAAATAATATGTTGTAAAAACGCGGCACGTGCTTGCCACGTATTTCCTGCCACACATACGTCACTCATAAGTGTCAAACCACACTGTGTTGTGACAGTTATTGTGACACGACCTTGTCACTTACGTCTGTGGTCACTACGACTATGTAAAGTTGTGATGCAACAATAAAAAATATTCTTTCTTTCGTTCTTTCTTATTCTTATTGTATTTACCTGGTTAGCCACAGCACGTTCAGCGCGACCGTGGACACGAAGTATTTCTTGTTCGACGGCCAACACAAGCTTCTCCTTCTCTACTAGATGCTGAATACGCAGCGTAGTTCTGTTACAAACATTATCATCACGTCTTTATACATTTGCTCTCTTTTGTACATTTCAACACAAATATCTATATATTGCCCAGAGATAAACCTACATTTTTCTCCAAAATTTCTATCTATGAATTTAATTTAAGTAGAGTTGTAGACCATCGCAACCATCATGACGCAACACCATGACGTTGATGTGTTAATAAAACACGTCACAAAATCCTTTCACCGTTTCCTTCTAAAACGCTTTTATTATCCCTGAGTAACATTATATATTTACGACTAGGGAAAAATTTTAACTACAAGGTTATTATGTGTCGGTCCTATACTATGAACTGTGTCGGTCCTATGCTATGAACTGTGTCTGTCCTACACTATGAACTGTGTCTGTCCTATACTATGAACTGTGTCTGTCCTAAACTATGAACTGTGTCAGTCCTATACTATGAACTGTGTCTGTCCTATGGACGCAAAAGCTATGAAATTCAAAATTCTGGTAGATTTTCTGCAACATCAAGAATGTCAATCAAAGATTTAATAAATACCGAAATCTATATAATAAATAAAACCGGCCAAGTACGAGTCAAGACTCACACATGAAGGGTTCCGTGCCATTATTATAATGGTTTTTAAGGTTCCGTACCCAAAGGGTAAAACGGGAATCTCATCAATACAAAGACTAGAAAAACTTAACATAACCTTAACATAGTGAGGGTTATTACCCTCACTTTGTTAAGGTTTTCGAAGTCTCAGTATTCACCTTTCTTTTTCTTGATCCAAAAAGTCGGGTAACATTTGTGGCGGCAAGTTATGTGGGACCTCAATCGGTGGATCTGGGTTGATATTTGCTAGGAGTGTATAAGTGCATCGATTCATCAGATATTTGTTGAAATCCTTTGGTGGTTTCGGCTTGACAGGGAATAACCCTTTCTGACGAGTTTCAATCTAAAAAATAGACAAACATACTATGACAAACATATATGAAAGTTTAGATGTTTTTTAAGGTGAAGTCACAGAAGGTTAGTAACATTTTAAATATAAAATATGGGTAGCTGGAACTGAATCGGATATTGTAACTTAGGTTTCTATAGGATATGTGATGCGAGACATCTTATCAACATCTTCAAAGCCCAAGAAATAGACAAAGATAGTCTTGCGAAATATGGGCATAAGACAAGCCGCTGACACTAAGGGTGCTTTCGACCGGAGATGTGCTATTTGTATATGTTTGACATCCACCAATCATATTGATTTGTCCACACAGCACGTCATAGCGCAATCATTATCATTAGTCCGGTCCACAAGCACGTCCTCGCAGCATAGCTAGCTACATAGCACGATTTTGTGTGAACATACGCTAATAAATCTCAGGAAGATGCGGGTATTATGTATTTATCCTGTACAGAAATAAATTTACCTGCTTTCTAATATGAATGAACAATTGGTATGGATTCGAATGCGTTATATTGTGCAGGGCAATCTCGTGAGCGTGTTCGGCCGCGGCAGTGCGGTGGTGGTGGTGGTGGTGGTGACTGTCTTTCGATCCTTTCAGCTTTCTTTTTCTCGGATGCAAATCCGATGTTCCACCTATAAAAAGAAAGAATAACCACTTCAGACGAAAATGTTAAAAAAAATAAATATGATACTAGCTGTACCCTGCCCCACGCTTCACTGTGGCACATTGTGATTTTTTTTTCTGATGCAAAAATTATATAAAAACAATCCTTGATGCGGATTATACAACGTGTTTCATATTAGTGTGGTCATATTTGACCCTCGTTACACATGCGCGTTGAATTAACTATACGCAAGGACAAAATTGCAAATACAAGTTTAGTTAAAACTTTTAAGGTGTCATGTAAATTTAATTGATTTGTTCATTTAATCGATATTTTATAAACCCAACACTACCTAGGGTCAAATTTATTCGTAAGGTTCAGTCCCCTTCGATGAATCGTAGACAACTCTTATTTCATATGCTCCTGGTACAGAATACTATTTTGTAGTAATGATAGGTTGTGGACTTTAAACAACAAAAACTTACCGATTTCATTGTGCATGTCATCCTGGTAGATAGGTAGGTACTGTGTTCCACAATAAACATAACTAACTCACTCATATCACGATACTTAGATAAACATTATTGAATTTAATAAAAAATACACTTCCTACCTAAGATACTAATAAACACAAAACTAAAAAGTAGGTACTAAAATAACGGCTCGAAATGTTCGCCGCCTTGATCAATGCACAGTTGGGTCCGTCGCATCATGCTGGCAGTTACATTACACAGCATGTCTGGAGTTACACTGCTAAATGCATCAAATATTTTAGACTCCATATCTTCACGCGTGAGACATACCGCACTGTACACTTTGTTTTTGACATAGCCCCACAAAAAAAAGTCAAGTGGTGTGAGATCCGGTGACCTCGGAGGCCAAGGTATGGGACCACCACGTCCGATCCACTGGTTAAACCGCTCATCTAAATACGCCCGTACATCTCTCGCATAATGTGCTGGCGCCCCGTCTTGCTGGTACATCATATTTGTGTACAATGTTACAGGCAAGTTTTCAAGTTCGGGTTCTAAGACGTTTCTAAGGAACGCGAGGTAATTTTCACCGTTTAGCGAACTCGGTAGCACGAAAGGACCAATTAAAATATCTCCGATTATTCCCGCCCAAATGTTAACACGCCACTGATGCTGAAAGTTGTTTTCTGCAGATGCGTGTGGGTTCTGATGAGTCCATACATGTTCGTTATGCTGGTTACTGATACCAGCACGAGTAAAAGAGGCTTCATCGGTCCATAAAATACGGTTCGCGAAACTAGGGGATCGTTGTGCTTCCTCTCGGTACCACTGGCAAAAGTTGAGACGTGGTACGAAATCAGCCGGTGTCAGTTCTTGGGTGTGCCTGAAGTGGTACGGATGTTGACCATCTGCTTTTAGCACGCGCCATACTCTCAAATGATTCATTCCCAGAACAATCCCAGCGCGGCGAGTACTTGTTCTGGGATTGGATTGAAAATGCTCGAGAATACTTCTTGCTCTGGTGGTACAACAGATGGTCTGCCTTCTGAGCGGGAACCACGGAAAGAACCAGTGTCATGTAAACGGTTCACCATTTTTCGGAAGCACTCCACAGATGGTAACCGCCGCCGTTCACCTTCGAGTCTATTGTCCACAAATCTTTCTCGATAAAGGCGACGAGCTTCACGCAGACTGCCCCGACGCAAAGTATCATTTCATAATATTCACTATTACTTAAATACGCCATGATCGATTAACACAGATTACTACGTACGCCTAATATCAAAGTTTACTTGCAACTGAAAAGAAATTAGATAGTTGTAAGTGTTGCCCAAGTCCAATGTCTTATTTCCTTGAATTACGTCGTAATTTTGGTAAAAATCTAATAAAAGTACCAAGTAGGTACTTAGTTTTATTTATGAAAAAAAGCTAGTAGGTACCTAGTATAAAATAATTTAAGAGATAAATAATAACATAATTATTATTTACCATAAACACAGGATATTTCCCTAAGACCTATGAAATAAAATAAAATTGTTGAATGCCAGCGCGGCGTCCCTCGCATGATAGTATGCATGTAAATACATTTCGAAACCTGCTTAAACCCATTTAAAAAAAACCGCTTCAAGATCCGTTGCGTAGTTTTCAAGAACTAAACATACATTCAGAACAGACAGACGGAAAAAGCGACTTTCTTTATCCATGTAGTCTAAGATTAGTAATTTATTACCAATTGCTAAAATGAACAAATATCCAGCATAAAAAAGCTAATAAAGTCCCCGTTTATGAAGAACATTGCGTTAACTTGCAACACCGGAATAATATGGTTTTTGCGGTAAAATTTACACGTGTTGTGACGTGTACGTCTTTGATATATGCCGACATCGCTATGGATACCTAGTTTCTTCAAAGCGGCTCCAATCAAAAAAGTGGGCGGTTCTCTTTGTAATTTTTAGGGGTCCTTAAGATACATATTAGTGAAACTGACACCAACACCTCCTACTTTTTCTGATATCCTCGTTCAACCATACAAGTTGCCACTTTTAGCGATAATGTTTTATGAACTTTTATGCATCACATTATCATGACGAATCGAGAACCTAAGTACCTACTCTTTTTTAAAGTCGGTCAAAAATAACCAAACACCTTGCAGATCATTTACTTCATGGTAAATGAGTCGAAAGAGAGTTCACGATATGGTAGTGCAGTGACTGGCATCCACGATCTCTCTATCCCGAAACTGAATACCTACATACTACTATACCCACCAGCGTTCTCAACAGCTACAACATAAACTTCTACACAAACAGCAGTTGTATTTTAAATATCTGTGCGGAACCAATTTATAAAAAGTGTAAATTTAAGGAAGACAAGAACATAAATGTTTCTTCTCTTTTCTTCGACAGCAAATGCGTTGCTCCTGGTATTTGAGTAGGTTGACAACAAATTACGTGTGAGTTGTGACATTCACGACAATCACGTGATACATAAATTCATAGAAAAACTTCAAAAATAACTTTGAGTAGGCACTCTTTATTTTGACCCCAAGTTGTGATTCCGAAACTATTTTGTATGATAACTATTGATAAAGTAACTTTATCTGTTGGCTAAAATTTTGAGTAACAACTAGACTGTCCGAATCTATTTCACTGTTTGGCAAACCTACTTGAGGTCAAATCTAGAGTTCATTCTAATCATATGTTTATTTTGTAGTGCAGTCTTAGGGCTTCATTTCAATGAGCTATCGATAAAAAGGAAAATTTATCGACTACGTCATTATAAGTCAATATTTTATCAAATTAATTAAAGACCCCGCGCAATATATTATTTGGGCCCTACCCAATGCAACCTTGAGATATGACCACACTAATATGAAACACGTTGTATATCATGCTAAAATTTCAGCTCGATCGGTGCAGTACTTTTTGAGTTTTTGAAGCGTACACAAACCAACATAACATTTAATTATATATATAGATTTGTAATATATTATATTAATTGGTCAATAAATGTGCGATATTATTGGTTCCTCAGGCATTAAAGAGACACCGCTGTTCAGTCGTTTCAAAGCTAAAAGCAATCCGCAGAATAAAGTTTACCCCAACGACGCGGGATTCTCATGGTCATAGTCCACCGGGCGCCACTGGAAGTACCTTCTGCGTGTGAACCAGAGACGCCCGGCCACAGACGTAAGAGCAGGTACGGACGTAAGAGGAATTTAAAAAAAAAGTTTTAAAAGCTTACCTCTCATGCTAGATGTGGATGGATGGTGGTGATCGTCATGGTGGTGGTGGTGGTGGTGGTGTCCCTAAAATAACAAGTGATTAAAAATGATAGAAACCTAAAAAATTTACAACAGTCACATTTATGGAAGAAATATTGTTTTTAATTGCTACAAGAAGAAAGTGTTAAAAATCTTTTCTTAACCAAATATTTTTATAATTTATTATTACATATAAGCAATCTCAATTAAAAAAAAATAAACGTTATGCCAATTGACTAAGACACCACTACGATATTATAGCTTCTATAGTAGTATAAACCAGCTAAGAACCGGCTAATAATAGATTAGCAGGTTCAAAGGAACACAAACCTTGCCTCTTAATAATAGTAACTACAGATCTGGGTTATAAATGAAATGCACACGTGTACTTACAGAACTGGATGGTTGAGGACTTTTATTTGAATTCAAGTGACCTTGAGAGCGGCTGTCGTTCCCAGTCTGAGAGCATGACCTGTCTCCATCATTGATCCTATGAGAACGGAGGACTCTCTGACCAGCCTTGGGACCAAAAGTATCTTTATGAGCATCTTTTCCTATTTGAAGCTACTAATAATACCCGTTTACCCCACAAATGTAACAAACTGATTGCAAATCGGAACCCCGACTAATCCAACACATAATAATCATACTAATTTATAGAAATTGAAAATTAATAAACAGCACATTATCTCAATAAATTTTGTTGAAATCAATGAATTTTTTACAGATAGTAAATGTGTACATTACCTTTCCACTATTTCCTGATATTTTCTCCTCTGGAGCATCATCGGAACTGTCAGAGGATTGTCCAGCATCTGTGCTTGTACAAGGTATGACATATGGCAATGTGGATATACTGCCACGACCTTTGCCACTGCCTCTTTGACCTGAAAGGCCAACATTATTATTTTATTAGCCATAACGTGTTTTTAAGACATGTTTGGTTCTTTTATTAAAAGGTTTTGTTACAAAAATAACTTTTAATAGTAGTATGTTGCTAATGAAATGTATCACTTGTTACTTAAACTATGAAGGCAAAGTAATTCAATGAATAATCTAAAGTTTAGTATTTAGAGGAGGCGCTATAGGTAGTTGAGTATGCAAAATGTGAGGACTGGCAACTATGGTCGGATTCTCATACCTGAGACCCCAAATAATAACAAAACACATCTTGCCACCAGCTGGGATGGTCCCTTCCCGCTAGGGAGCGGGAACCATCACAGCTGGTGTGATCGGAAGTATACGCCATATAAAAAACACGCTTTCCAAGTTTTAGGTTTCTACGATCAGCGGCTTAGGCTCAGCAGTCAGCCATTCAGGACAAAGCATGTTATATTGTATGGTTAACTGTAATTAATATTGATTGACGATTCAACGTTCAGCCTAAACCGCTGATCGTAGAAACCTAAAACGTGGAAGGCGTGTTTTTTAATGGCGTTTACTTCCGATAAGAAAGGGTTTTCCAAAATTCTACTCCTAAAGGGGTGAAAAAGGGGGGACAAAGTTTGTACGGGACAACGTGATACCAGAAACTACTGCACCGATTTTAAAATTTCTTTTGGAAATATAAGTTAAATTTTTAGTGATTATCATAAGCTATATAACATTACGACAGAGTTAATAGGAGCGGACCAGCATTGCGTGTAGACTATAGCTTGTTGAACGCTCAAAATGGTAATTTTAATTAATTAATTTTTAGTTTCTACGTCGATATATGTTGAAACACACTGAATACCTAAGCGCGCTATGCTTGAGCGGGAAGGGACCATCACAGCTGGTGGCAAGATGTGTTTTGTTATTATTTGGGGTCTCAGTTATACCTGAGACCCCAAATCAATCCCCAAAAGAATCCGAACATAGTTGCCGGTCCTCACATTTTGCATACTCAACTACCTATTATCCTAGATATTAGCCTAGATAGAATCTATGTTACTTAAATCGTCATAATGAAATAGTCTAGTACCTTCGTCCTGTTCGTTCCTACTACCGGAGCCTCCCGCACCGCCTGGTATCACAATCTTCAACGGTGGCACTTTAGGCGCTGACTCTGTCTTCTGATCATCATCATCATGGTGATAATCCCTGGAATGACCAGGCCTAGGATTGGCTACAGGACTCTTTCTATCCTGCTTACTAAGTTGGAGTAAGCTTTTGCCTCCTGATTTTCCCTGTGAAATTTCAGTATATTTACAATAAAAAGATATTTAAAGTTATATCAGTGACATAAGTTATGAAGTGTAAGGTCTATATTTACCGAATGCGATCCATGTGATTTAGATCCGCTACTACCTTTCCCGTGGGATTGTGAAGAGCTTTTCCCAGAACTGCTTCCCACCCCACTCCTGCCTGAGCCGTGAGATGTGAGCTTGCTCAATGGGATGGCTCCGGTTTTACTAGCTGGCCCTGGTGGCTTTGTGCCGGTCATAACACTGGAAACAATATATTTATAACATGTTTTAACCTAAAATATTTAATAAATACTGATAAATAATTATGTATCTAGTTAAACCGGTGTAAGGATATATCCATTGTTTTGTTTGCTAATAACACTTAATAAATCAATTTATAGCCCAATACAATATTTATTCACGCAAAACCCGCGCAGTAGAAGTGGACTTGCGGAGATCAGCCCGTGGTTGTTATGTCTAAAATAAGATTTTCAACATCAATGATGTTGAGTGAAGGTTTGGTAGTGTGATAGAACCTAAGCCGTTCAGTGTGATCAATTAATTGATACAGACCTGCAAAACAACGGAACAAGAAATATGAACTTATGAAAGTAAGGCCCTATTTATTTCTATGGGATAGCGCATTTGTACTAGTACAATTTTTTTTTTCAGCCGTAGTTATAAAATTTCTTTTATAAACACTACAGGTTGCCAAGTAAATGTTATCGATCCAATGGGAGCGCCACATTAAATTGAAGAACGTCAAAAACCAGATTTCAGAACAATACTATAGTTACAGTAACAATAATATATTAGTTAAATTTTTTGCCACGCTGCGACTTATACTTGGCAAGCTGTACTTTGCAATATGAATTGCTAGGTAACATAATTATTACCGTCCACTAAGTCCACTGCGTGATACTGGAGCAGGCTTTCCCATTGGTTCCCTCTCCTCAGTATCTTTCCGTTTCTTCCGTTTCGACACTTCATCATCAGCATCGTCATGACTACCATCATACAACCGTTTACTACAATCATCCTGAGTAGAAGACACAATATTTAACTGTGTGCCATCTGAAATAGATACATGTTTATAATATAAATAATAAGACTATTGAACATTTAAAAAAAGTCAAAACTATTTTAGCAGTTTAATGAATTGTTGGAACCTGTCTACTGCTCTCCATTAATTTCTTATTGAGGAAATTTAATAAATTATGAAAAATTAAATAGGTAGAAATCATACATAGAAAAGAAGACTTAATGATAAAATTCATGGATTGTAAAATTGTGGCCCGATTGAAATTGTATATGATATGGTGTACTCAGCAGTATCTGTATAAGGTCTTGTGTTAATAATGTGTATGAGTAGTGGAGGTAAAACCATTGTATAATTATCAATATTATGTTTATAGCCTTACCATCTCTGCTGTCACTGGGGCCAGCTTTTTCCTGTGAGGGGATATTCTTGCCATCGAAACGTTCCCCCGGTGCTAGGGAGTCCATTTTGTTTCTCTTACTGTGGTCACTGGAACCACTGGCATTGCTGGCCCTTCTGTTGCTGTCATCCCTCGCACGACTGACATGTGCTGCTCTCGCGTTATTATCTGGTAAAACAGAATAAATATTTACAAATTAAGAACAATATATGAATTGGATTCCATGGAATTGAAAAGAGTGAAACTACATTTCGATACTGGACAATTTTACTTTTGTCCTTGAGTCTGTCTGTATGTAACATCAACATGTTTTAGATATCCAATCTCCACAAATTTTGTTACAAGTGTTTTTTGATTTAAAACTATTTTTTCATAGTGAGCATTAAAGATTTGAGGGGTAATAGCTCGAAAATTAAACAGCCCAAATAATGTTTTTAATGTTTGTGTGGTCTACTGTTCAACCACAACTTTAGCAAGATCTTTAATAATATATTAATTCAAATATTAGATTGGCAATAAGTGGGGTCAGCAAAATAGTATAGGCAGTAGTTATAGCATATCTGGCTGGTATTTCTGAGAATTACTCATGGCGGATAGCTGCTGTATCATATGGCGACTAGCCTAATCAAGGGAATAATCAACTGACTACACTAGAATAGGCTCATCTTGAAGCATCAATTGTAAGTAAAGTTTATTAAGAGGCACTAAAAGTTTTAAAAATTAGATAAAAATCATAACCATGAACCATAAACATGCTGCATGTGTGTTCAATTCATCCTTTTGTGTGTTTAACTAAAGTTAGTTCCAGAAGATACTTTCGCCATTAATTTACACAAAAGGACCAATTTATAAAATTACAAACCTTTACAGATGATGTAAAAAAAATATATCTTCCTCAAAAAGTGTTACCGTACCAGTACACGGGAGTGCCAACCATCTTAATTGACACACAAAACCTTTATAAATCCCTCAAGAATTTAAATAGAGCACACAAGTTGCAACATATTTAGTTACATGTAAGCACAAGTATGACCTTTAATAATGCAATTAACATCTTGTTACATATCTGACTTACATAAAAAATAAATAATACCTTGGAGCACAGTGCAATGCATCACATTAAAGGTCAGTGATCTTGCTTATATGTATGCATGCCTACAATTCTCTCTTTTATCTTTCGTTAATACTTAATTAGATAAATTTCTGATAGCAATACATTAGACCCTGTAATGACCTTTTAAATTAAAATAATGGATGCAATTAGTAGACTAACCTGTTCACCAATGACATTTTCGACACAACTTTAACATTTTTAGATAAACACAATGGAAATACTGACCTGACACGAATTACGGATACTATGTGAATAGTTATCACCTTTTAAAATCATATATTACCGCGTTACAGCTGTACAAAGAACGTAATGTACTTCGTAACTATATATATCTAGCACTATGTATAGTAAGTCCCCATAACGCGAAATTTAGGATGTAATTAACTCTTGAGAAAACTCTGTGGCGAAGTTCATTGCCATTTCTCTACAATTCGATAATACAAATCGAAATCTAAAATAATCACGTCACGTCAGTCTAGTCTGTTACAACTCAGGGGTCACAGCTCGATCGTATCGTAGTGAATGTGCGGCGTGCATCACGAATTTTCACATACACTATGGCTAAAAACGTGAAAGCTAAACTCGCCTTTATTTTGCGAGAGCGCTCTCCTTTGCATTTCACGTTGGACGACAGTTTGAATATTGCACACTTAATTGTGCACCGTAATTTTCCACAATAAAAACTTATTCTAATTCGGTTTACAAGACCGCCACGAAGTTGGCGTCAAGAAACGGCCATCATTCGACAGCGCAAGCAACACGCCCCATAACGTTTCGTTGCACACAAAATTTTACCTTATAGTGCTTATTAGACCATTCTGAATTACATGATCCGATATTAAAAACAATATGACAAGCAATTTTATTCAGGCACCGCTGAAGCGTCGGATGGTGATGGATTCCGGGGACGATCATCCAAAACTTGACAATATCGTAGATTGGCGGCACATATTGCTCGTTTACCTCGCCGCTTAAGGCGATTGTCAAGAAAATGTACTATACGTTATGGACGTAAATTGACGTGATTGACAGTCGTTTAATACAGGGTTAAGTATCACCTTAGGGGCTTTTCCCCCAACCATTGGGGGTAAATAAGTGGGACTTTATAATAAGTAACATTATATTTTTATTGGTGTTGTTAGGGATATTATGCCTTCTTTATAATCCGTAATAGCCCGTGACGCCCAGGAATTGGCTGGGCCATAGCGGCTGACACTGTAAGATTTTGTTGCCTATCATCAAAATTTCATCGCAAGGCAACGGTAAAAAAAAGCAAGGGTTAAATTTTTTTTTTCAAAATTACAATACTTATAGTTGCTATGGCCATTTTGGACATAACCCATTATATGTGAGCCCTATTACGTGGGACTAAAAATACTGACACCTCTGCCTACCCCTTCAGGGATATAGGTGTGATATGTGTGTATTTTTACATTTATTCTAGTATTTAAAAAAAAAGATTTGATTGTCTTTTATTTTTTCAATTGAATAGGCTTCGAAGCTATTGAACTAATTTAAATTTCTGTCACTGATTTGTAGCTACATTGTTCCTGAATGCTTAATAAGGCTACTTTTAAATTTTCGGGGTAATTTTTAAATGATTTAAGAAATTTTATGGGTGTTTAGCTTCCAGGATAAATATGTCAGGGAGTGTTTCGAGTTGACTCAATTGACAATGGTGTCAAGTTTGACGAGCTTAAACGTACCTTCACTAGAACGTACAATTGACCATCAAAACCTGATCGTCCCCCGGCAGGCTTGATTGATTACACGTTCATTGATCCAGGACAACAAGCAGAACACGAGCGACAAGTAACGGACATGTCGAGTGAAAAAAGCGTGACAAAATTGCCCCAATATTATCGAAAACCCAAAAACCTGGTATTATCGGAGCCCTGGCGGTTGGTTCCATAAAAAATTATAAGAAAAAGGACAAGCTGGGGGAAAGTATATTTATTATTGCGTCAAAAGCTGCCAAGCATGACGCGGATTAATATGAGGATTTTTAGAACCAGAACCAGTTCAGAAATTATATTGGCCTGAATTATATTTATATTATTTATTACTATAATGGACGCCAGGGACGATCATTCAAAACTTGACAATACCGCAGACTGCAGGTCATATTTGACTTTTTAAAGTTTGGTAGGTACGGAGTCTTGACGCCATTGACAATATATTAAGAATGAAATTAAATGCCGTCAAGAAAATACTGACAATAACGCATAATTGACAATCAAATACTTGATCGTCCCCGGTGGGTGAACTTTACACTATAACGCCATGACATTCAAATGTCTAGCTAGAGCTAGACTCGTAACTTTTTAATCCCGGTAATGTGGTCCCCTGGAAATTGGGAACAAGAAAACGATTTCACGCGGGCGGAGCCAACATATTTTGAATCGCCATTTGTATATTGTCATTTTGTTTTGCATACGCATACAATCCAAAATTTAGGACACAACAAAACGTGCGCTCGCAACGATAAGCGAGCGAGAGATTAAAACCAAAGAATATAAATTTTATTAAAATGTTAATTTCTATATGTAGCAATATAGCCAATACGCAAGATCCTCATCACACGTCAATTTGCACGAACTTCACTATAAATATCTGTCAAACACGGTCATGTTTCGTTCCGTTGGACGCAGCAGTTAAAACTAATCGATAACTATTCTACTGGAGCGTAGTTATATTAAATTAAACTACGTATGTACATAGTTATACTAAAATTAATTCACACATTCTAAATATAGAGAAATATTAATGTTAAATATAAAAGTTTAATAACGCTAAATAGATTTTCTATTCATCTCAGGCGTTAGTAGCTCCTACTGGTAGGTCTGACAAAGTTACAACGCAAAATGCGATCGAGGTCAATCTATTCGAGATACCTACCTATAACATACAAATTCATTCAACATGGTTTTCTAAATGTACTTTGTTATCTAACAGTGTAATTACATTTTTGAAGATTTGATTTAGGGAGCAATTACATTTCAAGTTTTACAAAACAATGAAAGCTGTATTAAGCTATTTTATTCTAACTTGACAAATATGGAGCTTGAAGACAGGACTACATTATGAATCTAAATTTTACAAAGGTTCTAGAGATTTGATAGTATGTAATCGGTTAAGAAGGGCCAAGCAGATGACCATCTTTATTACCAATAAGAGCGCTGTAAAATTAATGAGGCAATTTTGCCAAAAGACTGCAAATATTACAATATAAATGAATAGGATTGGGACGTATTCTTGAAAATATACCCATACAACTTACTGTACATAATTTCCAATTTTTATACCTACCTTGTACTACTGTACAGGTATATAAGTATAACAAACATGCAAGATGAGACATGCTACAATGCTACATACTACAACTATACAAACACATAAAATAGTTTTACAATATGAATCACAAAAGCCTATAGTCTTTTGCGCTAGGCTTGAAACAGCGCCTTTTCTCTGATTCCCATTCCAGGAGTAACATTCTACCACTTACATAACCATCTCTAGCCCAAGATCTCTAATATTTGCAATCATTATTGTATCAATGTGCAATTTAGGGTCCAGCCTAAGACTATAGTTTTTGCAATTCAAAATGTAAATTATATGCGAATAAGTTAACGTGCTTCATTGCTTATAAAAATATATACTCATATACAAAAAAAATTGATGACAATGGCAGTCCTACAAACATGTTAAGCTTCTACTCTACTGTATGTCAAGCAAGCATTTTGTGTTTGGTACAAGCATGACTATTCAGATTGACAATTCATCAGAATTACGATGTATCATATTAATGTTGTGTGGTTTATAATATAATATCCATCTGTTTCTGTCCACATAGCAATTATTTTGCTATGGAATGAGTTAGTGCATTCATTTTTCTTTTGAGTTTATCCAAGTAAAATATATGATTGCCTAGTATTAATGAATAAACTTTAGTATCAGATTTTATGTATTTGTACCTATGCAACTTTTGTAACAACCAATCTAGCAAAATAAATGTTCTTTATGCATTAGTCTACACTTTTAATAGATTTATTGATTTATACCAGACAATCGCCAAAAATTCCAGTGGATTTAGGTACAACATACCTTTGAAGGACTGCAGGTACTCAAAGATGTGTGGTGCTGCATAATCTGATGGCATTTTCCCTTTAGTGTTCTTGACATAAGGATCCGCCCCATGTTCAACAAGGAATTTGACCATTTTGAGATTACCAGAGGTAGTCGCATCATGTAGAGGGGTGTCATCATCTAAACCCTTAACATTGACATTGGCACCCCCATTAACAAGTACCACAACTACTTGGTACCACCCATAACTGCAGGCCTCATGAAGTGGTGTCCACCCTATTGATTTGAAATTTGATTTAGTAGATTAGTTTTTTTTCTCCGACCAAATATTTTCCTTTGTTAATTTTGTTTGTTTCTCCTTATATGATTTGAAGTTGATTTTTACTGTAGTATTTATTTATTATGTATAATAAGTGTAATGTTCATTACAAAAAACTTATTGGAAACCAATAGTTTTTGAATTAACAATTTGATCAAGTCTGCTATATTCGCTGTTAACCTCACCAACCAAACTAATCATGCTTGTGCTGTGGGAGGAATTTTGTTTGTTTTACTCCGGGTGTGATTTGAAGTTGATTTTTATTATAATATTTATATTATGTATGTAAAGTGTAATTTTCATTAGAAAAATCTTGTTGGAAACCAATAGTTTTTGAATTAACAATTTGATCACGTCTACTAAGTATATTCTCTGTTAACCTCGCCAACCAAACTAATCATGCTTGCGCTGTGGGAGGATCTTATAAAGAGGTACTAATTAAACCTCACCGTTAATAAATAAATTTAAATTACACATAGTGTCAAGTATTTAAATTACACATGTTTGTGTGTGTGATGTGTTCAGCTTGATCATGGTTCTACAATATTTAGGTACTTAATTATGTGAATGAGAACAAGTAACTAAACATCAAGACAGTAATATACAACAACGACAACTTTAGCACATGAAAAAATTTCAACAAGTATTCTTATTTAGAAGCAACTGTATTTGAATATCAAAAGCAATAGGATAGAACTATATTTTAACATGGAGTAACATTTAAATATTAACGTAATTCTTCTATTTTACATTACCAGCAAAGTCAGGTACATCTGGATCCTGGCCTTGATCTAGGAGTCTTTTCACCTGATCATGGTCTCCTCGGATAGATGCTACATGAAGTGGTGTTTCACCACGCTCGTTACGTTGTTGCCTCGTCCGCTTTCGTTCTTCAACGGCTGGCGTCGGAGCGGCTGCAGAGAATGGCGGGAATTCGCAATAACTGTTCCAGAAACAAAGACCTACATATTTCAAACCTGCCTGCTCACCTGGGCGGGCATCCCGTGAAGAAATCTGCATCACTAGTGCCAGCTGTTGCCGCTCCGACATGGGCGCTAGAATTTGGGCCCGTGGAGCGCCGTCCGGCCCGCGCCCGGAGGCCCTGGACCGCGACGATGGCATGCTTTTAGCATAACCAATCGCCTACACCTAAAACAATATAAATTCACTCTTAGTCGTATTGATTTATACTGATATAAATAATATTAGAACCACTAACGCGCCAATATGTAGCTATAGCAAGATACGAATCGACAATTACCTCTATTATGGCGCGGTATTAAGTCTACCGTATTTAGCACATAATTTGCACATTTTATAACAGAAAAACAGAAGAAAAGAGAAAAGATATCTCCGAATTTCACGAATTACTACAATATTGAATTTATTTCGGTTTTGTAGTTGGTAGTGCTGTTGTAAGACGTTTCAGAGACAGACAGACCCTTTGACAGACCTAATAGGAAACAATGACATGAATTGACAGGCAGACAGAATATAAAAGTGTTGTGACATAAAATTGTCGATGTTTAGACCATTGAGTAAATAATTGATCGAGTTAAATATTCGGGTATTACCCAACTTCAGAGTTTCAGAACTCTTCATAATTCAGATTTATTTAAAATATATAAATAATAGAATATTTTGCTTAGGGAGCCTGCAGACTGTTCGTGCCTTAAAAGGGGAGAGCCTAGAATTATATTACCACTCTATAGGCTAGTCAAAGATTGCCGAATATGATCTTAAAAAGCTATTTTAAAGTAATAAAGTATAGAATATCATTGATTGCCTGTAAACGGAATTTATTACAACTTCGTAGTTGACAATTTTTTGCTAAATTTCACCGTTTACGAGAAAAATCCAAAATACAGCTAAAGTTGACATTTAACGTTGAATATCTTTTTTAGCACAGCCCCGACTTTTAGTATGTTCATGCAAAACCCCTAAGGTACCTATAACTGGATCAATTCAAAAATACTACAGGAATTATTTCCTCTGATCGATTATTTTCGACCTTCCTTGCTCGTACTAACTAACTGATGTTTTCTTTATTTGACGCTAAAGTTATTTTGTAGCCTTTGCTTGACCTTGTGTTGTCTCTGTGTTGATGTGTAGACTCGGACACTATTCACATAGTCCCTTATGGGCAAATTTACAAAAAAAAGTTAATAGTGTAGTAATATTATCATACTCTTTCTTTGCTATTTTCTGCCTAAATTTTAAGCTGTCTGTGGTTGATGTGGGATGTGCTCGGCCAAGAGTACATACATTTTATTGGCTTTTATCATTATTTTTATGTTGAGTGAAGTTGTATCAGATATACGAATAATAAAATAGATTTGTCGAACTAAAATACTTTTCCCTGCACTGAAAATTTATGTAAAGGTTCCATCTTAGCAAACACATTATATAAAGTGCTAGATTATATATTGTCATATTCATCCATAATACCTAGTTCTTCAAAAAATAAAATAAAATGTGGAGACCGACGTTTTCTGTTTTGAGGAAAGTTATCTTACCTTCGGTTAGAGAAAATGTAAACTTATCAAAAATGTATTTCTCTACAATTAGCCGGTTACCAAAATCTACTGCAAAGCTGACACTTATAAGTGCCAGTGTCGGTGTTTTAGTAGGGACAGCTTATGGAGGTTACACACACTTCAAAGTCAATAGCAAACAAGGTTCTAAAGCGGTTTTAGAAGACGACTATGCTTTTCTAAAGGAGGCTCCTGAGTACCAGGCTCACTATAGAGTAAGTAATTAATTTTTGCAAGTTTTCAGTGTGTATTTGCAAATTGCGTCAGTTATCAGAGACATAAAGTACATGCAACCTAGTACATCGGAGTTGAACAGATTCTAAACAACAGGTAACTATTTATTTCCCAGGTAGTTCATGACGGAGATTCTAGTGATCTTCAACTCACATTGTTCCAATACCGAACCTGTCCCTTCTGTTGCAAAGTTCGAGCATACCTGGATGCTAAAGGAATCAGTTATGAGGTGGTTGAAGTTGATGCAGTGCTCCGTCAAGCTATTAAATGGTCAGGGTACAAGAAGGTGCCTATACTACTGGCCAAAGTTGATGGAGGCTATCAGGTATGAGATTCGATAGTTGCATAGCTGGAGCTAATGAAAGATATTTTATTTGTGGTTTTATTTTATCAAACTGAAATAATATTTAATTTTGCTATGTGTTTTGTAAAACTTAGACATATAATATGCTCTTTATTACCCGATGTTTGACCCTGTTACAAGTGCTGTGGTCACAGGTTGACTGACTGAAATAATATTTTGTAATCTGTTTCAGCAATTGTTGGACAGTACAGCAATTATATCAATTCTGGAAACATACTTGAGAGACAAAACTATGTCTCTAAGAAACATTGTCAAGTTCTTCCCAGTCACAAAGTATATCACGGATGAAGGGAAGGAAGCCACAGATATAACTAATAAATATTTTGTCATGAACAGTACATTTGTTCCTGATGAGAAAGAAAAAGCAGCGGAAATGTAAGTATTTACAGCTTACAGCTTTCCAATTTCCATAAGTCATTAATAACCACAGTTCATTATTTAAGGGATAAAACCTGTTTATGAATTTCCCAGGTCAGGAATTCCTCGCTTATCAGAACTTGTAACGAGGTCATATTATTATTATTAGGCGTTCCTAGTAAGACATATTTTTCATAGATGTCACCATTCTAGTCGTTCTTCTTTGGATACTTTCTAGCAGTAAAATGTCTTTTTTGAAATACGGGCTCCAAATTTGGAAGGCGTATTCTAGCAGAGGTCTTAGGTATGTTTTGTAGATGTTGAGAAACAATTCTCTGGTCATGACATAAAATGTTTTTCTAATCATGTACAACATTGAGTTGGCCTTTTTGGTAATAGTTATACTGTGCTCATCCCACTTAAGGTTATGTGTGATAACAACACCGAGGTCTCTTTGGGAGTCTATACTTGTATTTGGATTATTGCTACCTATATGCAAAACAGTACATACACTTATTTTTATTTAGTGTGATCAGCCATTCCTTGGTCCGCGCACTGAGCCCTGGGGTACACCACTACATACATCATGAACATCCAACAGTGTTTCACCCACCCTTACTTTGAATTTCCTGTTGATTAGAAAATCCTACACGCTCACGTATTCCAAGGTGTTCAAGTTTGGCTACATGCCTATTAAAAGGGACCCGGTCAAAAGCTTTTTCAAAGTCCAGATAAATTGTACATACCAGAACATTGCTACACTGTTTCAACAATATTAAAGGCAAAGCATCTGGTCCCATCGAGGTGGAATCACCAAATTTTTTCAAGGCTTTAGTTACTTCATTTGGGGTATATGTAAGTGACTGTATAGAGTTTTCAACCCGAGGAAACTGGATCCTTGGGATAAGTGCAGACGGTTCAATAACAAATGATTTTTCAAATTGTCGGGCAAATAGATTGGCTACCACTTTCTGATCACTTATCACATTCCCGCTTTCATCCTTTAATGATGGTGGTATGGATACCGTCGAAGATAGTTGTTGACGCATGTAGGAATAGAAAGCTTTCGGTCCACATTTAACTATTCCTTTTTCAAATTTCATTCTCTGATGTCTTACGGTACTCAATAGTTGATTGTTTGCTTTTCTATATTTTATGTATGATTCATTGGAACCATTCAAGATGTACTGTTTCCATAATTGCTTCTTAATCTTTGCTAAGTTCAGCATGTGATGATTGATCCAAGGTTTGTTAATATTGCAGTTCTTGTTTGGTCTCTTGAGTGGAATATGCTTCTCGAAAACACTGTGTGTTGCCATTCAAAAATTTTTCCAGGCATCTTCAACATCGGTTACATTAGTATCTTTAATATTTTTCTCTGCAAGCGTTTGGGATATTTTAACATAATTGGCTTTAAAGGAATTTCTACGTGGCTGATGTGTAACGATTTTGCTAGTAGACTGAAAACTAATTTGTGCTGTCCCTACTAGTACTTGGTGATCAGTTTTACCTATATTGGGGTGATGTTCTATTTTTGTACAAAAGCTTTCTACATTACATAGTATTAGATCGAGTAGTGATTCCTCATAGTATTAGATTGAGTAGTGATTCCTCATCATTTCTCTTTCTGGTTACCTGTGTAACAAGCTGGTGTAAGTTACTGTTTATGTACATGTCCACAAACTGTCCATGGAGCGCATTTTATTTCTCCACATCTACATTGTCATACAAGTGTCAACGTCAGTGCCACGAGATTCATACGCGCTCGTAATTTTATTTGGTTTCGAGGGAAAGTTTGTGAATTTCGATGTGAAATGGTTATCAATGTGTAAAGTGAATTGTGACTGATGTGTCGAATCGTTTTTTTAACAAAATACGTAAGAAATGCGAAGTTATAAGTTTAAATATATCGCCATTGACAATTGATTTACAAGAAAATATCAATATACCCACATTTTGTTTTCTTTTTATTTTTATTTGTTTGATGCTTTGGGTCATTAGTTTTTGACTATGAGCGATACTGAAGAGGAACCGCCGCCGCCGGCGACGGCTAACATCGAATCAATGTCACCGAGATCGGTACGACGAACCATCCTTGGATTGTCACATGATTCGGATTCTGACCTAGAATGGGATAATGAGGAATTTATGGAAAGTAGACCAGAAGAAGAAGACATAGCAACTATGGAAGAGGGTGGCGTATCTTTGAAAAGAGTGAGACAGAAGACACCGGAGGAGGAAGGGTCAGTAAATGTCATCACAGACAATAAGAGAATTAACCTAGGATATTCGATAAAACCCACGTCGAATGATGAACAACCACAGGCCAGCAGCAATAATACACTCCAGTACTATGAAGTTTCTATTATAGCTAAAGAACCTTTACCAAAAAACATTGCATTTGCTAAATTGCTGAAGGATAATAACATAAATGATGCTATAAAAGTTACATATAAAAACCCCCAAAAAGTACTAATTCGGCTGTCAACTTCGAAAGCGGCACAGGCTCTCTTAAATAACAAATATTTTGAAGAGAAAGGCTGGTTATGTAGGACTACAGATACTGTGACCTTTACATATGGCGTGGTTAAGGACGTAGATCTAGACATGAAAGATGAAGAAATCAAGGAGATATTAGAAAGTCAGATAGAAATATTTAATGTGAAAAGACTACTTAAAAGAGATGTTCAGGGTAAATGGGTGCCTAGTGAATCAGTTAGAATAGCATTCAAAGGACAGACTTTACCGGCATATGTCACAGCCTATAATTGCCATATGAAAGTTGAAATTTACAACCACCCAGTGACACAATGCTCACGCTGCTGGCGATACGGTCACACAAAGAACTTTTGTCCTGCTAAAGAGCAACTATGTCCTAAATGTGGAGATAAACATGAGAATTGCACCACCACAAACTTTAAATGTGTGAACTGTAAGGGAAACCACATGTCCATAATCAAAAGTATTTGCCCGATGTTTAAAAAAGAGAAATACATCAGAACAGTTATGTCTCAGTACAACTGTACCTACAAAATAGCTCTTATAAAACTAAAGGAGACCGACCAAGTTCATAAAGTTATTGTAGACTCGGGGAGTACACACAGGACCAGACCTAGAGTAGAGACTAGCCAAACCACAGAATTTATATATACTGGCTCCGGCCCACGGAGGTACTCTGAAGTAGTTCGGAAAGAAATCAGACAGGAGCCGGCTAATACAAAAGATAACTCTGATACAGATGAAAATACAGAACAAAATAAGAACAATAAACAGACCAATCGTAAACCAAAGCGGACAAAGAAAGTTAAACAGTATAGGGAACAAAGAGAGGATCTATATTCAGCCGGTGAGGAGGAAATGTCGGAGACCAATCATGTAGTAGATGAAGATGAAAAAGAAAAGAAAAACTCTTTACTACAATATCTATTTAGAAGGATAAAGGAGATAGTTTTATCGAGATCGGAGTGGAGTGACAAGATTAACCAGATTATAAAGCTCGCCATAGAGACGACACAAAAATTCATTATGAAATATTTTAATACCAATACATTATTCAACTTGATGCAGACTCTAACACAATATCATGGATAATACAACTAAACGGTATAATAGAATAAACATACTACAGTGGAATGCTAACAGTTTAAAACCAAAATTACAAAGCTTTGAATTAATACTTAATAGGGAAAAAATACATATTGCTATAATAAGTGAAACTTGGCTTAACAGTGAAGAACAGATAAGGGTCAGTAACTATAATATTAGTAGAACGGACCGGGCTGACTCATACGGAGGCCTTTGTCTACTAGCACACAAGTCTATTAACATTATCCAGAAACCCATAATTGTTCACAATTCAGGTATTGAAATACAATTATTTAATGTTCAATGTGTACCTGGTCTCAGGAACATAATCAATATATACTGCCCCCCCTCCTCCACTACCACACAAAGCGATTGGAATCAGATATTTCAGATGTGTGACGAGGAAACTTTAATCGTTGGAGATATCAATGCTCATCATTTACTCTGGTCATACAAGAATGATGCGAGAGGCGAATACTTGTATCAAGCTATGTTTGAGAATGACTATGTCTCTTTAAATGATGGAAGCCCGACAAGAATAAAGATGGTTAACGGAAGACTTCAGCAAACCTCACCAGACACATCATTCGTATCGGCAGATATAGCTACACACTTCTCCTGGAAAACATCTAATGAATGCCTCGGTAGTGACCATCTGATGATAATGATGACCTGTGGTTTTGAAAGGCCTACAAGTCAAATACGGAGACGAAACCTAAAAGAAGCGCGATGGACTAAGTTTAGACTGTTGTTAGATGATAAATTTAAAACTATGGAATTCACTGGGAACGTACAAACAAATTATAACGGCTTTGTTAACAACCTCCAATCAACTGCAGACGAAACAATACCATGGATCAAAACCTGTAACGAACCAAATTCAAGATTTAAACCGAAACCATATTGGAATCCAGAAATTTCTAAAGCTATAGCACAAAGAAGACTCGCACTCGCAACAGTCAGACGAAATCCTACACCACAAAACTATAAAACCTTCACAGAAAAAGTTAAACGCGCTGACGAACTCATAAAACAGGCTCGGAACAAAAGCTGGACCAGTTTTTGTACAAGTGTTGATTATGAAACTTCCCCTGCGGAAATGTGGGGACGAATGAAGTGGATGAAAGGTGGAAGAAGTAATCAAACATTTGTAGATCCAGAAAATGCAAAACGCCTACTACAAGTTATTAGCCCGGATTTCGTTCAGGAAAGTGAACCCAATATGCTTGATTTCCAGCAGTGTGTGATAGAAAAACCAATTACTGTTGCTGAACTAGAAAACAATCTAAAGAAAAAAGACACTGCGCCAGGAACTGATCAGATTTCATATTCTATGATTTTCAATTTACCTAATTCTGGCAAATTAGTCCTAGTCAAAATTTATAATGAAATTCTTGTGTCCGGCATTGTTCCACAGCAATGGCGTGAGGTATTAGTCATACCGATTCCTAAACCAGGTAGAGATACAAATTCGCCTTCATCTCTGAGACCTATTTCATTGATGACTTGTGTCTGTAAAACATTTCATTTAATAATACTTAAAAGACTTGAGTGGTATACAGAATGTAAGAAACTATTTCCTCCTACAACAGTAGGATTCAGACGAGGTAGATCATCACTGGACAGCCTCACTGGATTAGTTACAGATATTCAATCAGGTCTAGCAACTAAATCTCCAACTATTGTGTGTTTCCTAGATATAGACAATGCATACAACAATGTAAATATAACACATTTAATTACAGTTTTAAGAACAATAGGAATAGGTCAACAAATATGTAGGTACTTGTGGAATTTTCTATCGGCTAGGCAATGTGTAATGACAATTAAAGATGAAACTATTGTTAGATACACAGGCAAAGGTCTGGCTCAAGGGGACCCCATGTCTCCACTTTTATTTAACATTGTTACTATGGATATTAACAAACATATGTCAGACGTGAATATGTCTCAATATGCTGATGATTTTATATTATATAAAACAGTAGAGAATAAAGATGTGAGTGCAGCAGTTGATGTAATTAAAAGAACCTTAGACAAATTTATTACCTTGATAGGAAACATTGGCCTTAATTTGTCAGAAAACAAAACTAGCGTATGTGTTTTCGGTGGACAGAAAAACTTAGCAATTAAAATAATAGTAAACGATAAAATAATTAAACAAGAACAAAAAGTTAAATATTTAGGAGTGTGGTTAGACAGATCCCTAAGATGGGGCGTTCATATAAATGAAATATGTCAAAAAGCTTACAAATATATTAATATAGTGAAAGTTCTCGCAGGGTCTTCCTGGGGAGTCCACCCAAAACACTTGCGCCGTTTGTATATAAGTTTAATAAGAAGTAGGTTAGATTATGCAAGTTTTTTGTACGCAAGTAGTGCTAAATCGCATTTAAAGAAATTAGACGTTTTACAGAACAGGGCACTTAGAGTGTGCGGCGGTTTTATACGTAGCACTCCAATCCACGTGATGGAGAGTGAGCTCAGCCTGCCTCCGCTGTCGGTGCGCCGGTACTGGCTCGCGGCGCGGTACTGGCTGAGAGCTGCCTCGCTCTCCAACACTGACCACATCGCCAGACTCAATGAATGTTGTAGTTCTCCGAAGAGACCCATGTTGACAGATATACATGACGAGTTTAACGATAAGGAAATATATACAACATCCATCCCAGATATGTTCCTTTGGACTATATGGGTTTCGTACGTGGACACCTCGAACATTCATCATAGCTTAGACTGCTTAACTACAGCAAAGAGAAATGTAAATGTTAATTTTTTGAGAAATTTGGTTGAAGCTGAACTGAGCACTAAATTTAAGAATGTATATAAGTTGTACACAGATGCATCTGTCAGTGACATAGGGGTGGGCGCGGCATTCTATGACCCGCAGACAGACACCTGCCACAGGTTCCTTTTAACAGTAAAAATGTCGTCGATGAGGGCTGAATTAATATCAATTGACCATGCTATTGACTATATTCTGGATAACCAACTGAATGATGTAGTAATATTTTGCGATTCAAAAAGCGCCCTTCAACACTTACAGGGTAGTGTAAGAGGTTCCCGCGCTACTCCATTGGCGTACCAAATTATTAATAAGTTATGGCAACTACTCCAGAATAAGGTAAAATTGACACTTCAGTGGTTACCCAGTCATATCGGAATACATGGCAATGAAATTGCGGATAGGGAAGCTGCACAAGCAATCATAGATGGGTCAGTGGTAGTCTGCACTACCTATGCCACTGAACATTTACATCTTGTTAAAAGAAAATGCTTACAATTGTGGACAGAACATTTTAATGAATGTTCAATAAATAAGGGAGTATGGTACAGAACTGTAATGAGCCAACTTTCCACAGTTCCTTGGTTTAGTTCGGTAGACATACCAAGGTCTAGCCTGGTGTGGGCAATGAGACTGCGTTCTGGGCACATTCCAGTCAACAAGTTTTACCACCTAATCGGGAAAAAGACATCACCTTTATGTGAACATTGTGGTGTATGTGACGATATGTATCACTTGTTGCTGGAGTGTTCCCATAACGATAATCTAAGAAAACTAATGATCGCTCCATGCCCGTATGGACCAGAGCTGAATTGCATTCTAGCTAATCCCACAACTAGGAAGGCCCGAAAACTGTTCAGATTCTGTATTATATCTTTTAAGCGGCGTAGTGGTCAATAGTAAGCACTAAGGTTATAAGGTGGTGTAAACGTAGGAGTGATACTATGAGGCTGCCATGACTGGCTAGACTAGTCAAAGCCTCCTTAAAAAATTAGATTAAAAAAAAAAAAAAAAAATCTACATTGTACAATAGCCATTTTAAATCTGGTAGATTGAAATCTCCCATTTCTGAAGCTTGTTTAATAGTTTCAAATAGTAGCCTATCCGATTCATCAAAGGTATAATATAATGGGTTGGCCAATAGACACCTGCAATTGACATTTTGAAATTTCCATATTTTATATTCAGCCAGTGCCTCAACCTGTGTAGTATTGAAGGTGGGATGTGGGGTCACTTGTATGGGTATATCGTGCAGTTTGTGTGATACATAGATAGCCACTCCCCCCCCACCCTGTCCCTTTAGCTCGATCGTGTCTGAATAAAGTGTAACCTTTGATATCTACCAAGCTGCTACTTATGGAAGGTTTCAAATGTGTCTCGGTTATTATTATAAAAGTTAATCTCTATGATGAGCAAATCTCGTTTAGCCATAATCAAAACCAGGTTAGAAGATCCAAGAACCAGGTGTAGAAGAAGGTGATCTCCAAGAGTCCCAGCCGCCTTTATAGCTTTTTTCCGCTGGTTATTTTGGGGGACTGTGGATATATTTTATGGTCAAGTCGGTTTCCCCACTGTCCAACCTTTGTTTCAGCTCATCACGCAGCTTCTGTAAATAATCACGCTGATAGGGTGTCAGATCATTTTTAGCTGATACATTGGATGGTAGCTTCTTGTTATTTTTCAATATATTCAATGCTGTCTTTTTGTTGGGGAAGATTACCTTTATTGGGCGCGGCGAAGATTGTTTAGGCTTGCCGAGGCGGACTACAGCAACCGGACGCTCCGATTCCGGGATGTTGATCAGGGTTTGTTGAACCTGTACCTTATCATGTTCAATACATACCAGCATAGTCAGCATCACCTGTTTCCAGCTGACACTCGTCAATCCCAAATAGTATGACATTCGCACTTCGCTTTTTTCTCTCTGCTAACTCCTCTAGGATACTCTCCATGCACGTAGATTGACTTTGCATGGCTTTTAAGGCTTCGATTTCATTTTTAAGTTGAGACACCGTGTTTCTCAAAGCCGGCAACTGACGCACTCCAAGATCACATTCAGGGCACAAATACTTCAAGGTGGGACTCTGAAGGATGATCACTCTCAACTCAGTAGCCAGCAAACCACTACAATTTGCACATATTTGCCTTTTGCAACCGTGGCATTGTATTTTAGGGTTTTTATCATCAAGCTTGGGTATTTCCTTATCGCATTTAAGGCAGACGGGCATATTTGAACAAATAAATTTGGACTTTAGCACTAAGGTTATGACAAATATAAATCGCCGTAATTAGCGAAAAGTTTTACGGAATAACACTTTTACTATCGTTTTAGCTTAAAAACAACACAATGTACTATCTTTTAACCACAAATAACGTGAGTATGCAATTAAAACTTAAAATTCAACAAAAGTATCACAGAACACAAGTGCACTTTTCAAATGCGGGTAGATATAGCGGGTAGGTATAGCCTATAAATTCACACCAAACTATATCTTTGTAAATCTAAAACCTCTCTGAACATAGCTAGTAATGTTACGTCTAGCGGAATTCAATAATTCATCAGTAAGAATATGTTATTCAAACAGTTGCATTATGTATTGGTTGAGAGGCCACCTGTTCCAAATGTGCCATTTTTATGTTAGTTTAGTTTTAAGACCGTTCATGCTCTATTTAGCTCTTAATGCACCTTAACATGCATGATGTCTTCTAAAAATGATTTCATCTTCTAATAAACAAATTATTCAATTGAATTTGTTCTGAGACGTAACATCACACCAAGAGGGACTCGTGGCTCAGTGTCAACCAAGGAGGTTAACACATTGGAAAGATTAAGCAACATCTACCTAGTCTTTTTTTTTTTTTTTTTTTAATTCCGCGGCCCAAGGCCGCGGCCGCTCTAACGTCCGTTGCCGGGCGTCCCTGGTTACTAGCAGAGGGTATGTCCAGTGGCGCCCGGCGGACTTTGACCACCTCTGTGGTCTCTGCGGGTGTTTGGTCGGGACGAGAATCCCGCGTCATTGGGGTCGGGTTTTATCCCGCGTCAGTGAGTGAATCTGGTTGCGTGCTATGGGGCAAAGGCCCCGCAGCAAGCAACCCTTCTAGCCTGCTTCTGTAAGGACGGTGGGTGGCGATCCCGCCGTCCTCAGGCCCCGATCATGGAGGACGATAGTCTTGGGCGTAGTCGCGTAGTCTGGGGCGGCCTGGCCGCCGACTACGGAACTCGGCGGGGAGGGTACGCTCCCTCTCCCTCCCGGCCGCCTCCTTCGCGAGCATGACTTGCTCGCAGAAGGACACGGCCGCGTTCCACCTACTCCCGCTGGATACCATGGCTTGAAGCATGGTCCCCAGCGAGAGGGTATCCACGCCCAGACCCACTACGAAGTCCCGGCGCTGACTCGCCCACGCTGAGCACTCCACCAGCGTGTGGAGTGCGGTGTCGTCGTCGGAAACCTCGCAGTGTTGACACCGGGGTTTGACCTCATGATGCATGCGAAACAGATAGCTACCGAAGCATCCATGCCCGGCAACCATCTGCGTCGCACGGTACGTGAGGTCACCATGCTGCCTCTGCAGCCAATCGTCCATGATCGGTCTCACCGCCGCGATGAAGATGGCAACCCCCTTGGGTTGCTCAAGTCGCACCCTCCATGACTCCATGAGATCCTGGTGGAGTTGGGACCGCTGGTCCTCGATTTCTCGAGACGCAGGCCTGTCTCGAGACGCAGGCCTGCATCTACCTAGTCTTAGGAATTTCTTAAGAAATTGAGACCCCTCCTTGCCTCAGAGAGCAGGTGTAGAAGTTGGTCCGAGTTGTCTCTATGGCAGTCGTTATGGGTATATGGAGCCTTAAAACAAAATCCGACTGGTCTTACTACTGAACTTTGATGTCGCCCATTGGTTGTGGTTGTGGAAGAAAAATATCAAAGTTAAGCAGCAGCACAGTTAGACTGTAAACTTTACCACAACTGGGATGGGAAAAGGCTCAGTTGATAATGATGTAAAGTCACAAGCAGTTGTAGTCAGATAGCCAATGTTACTACAATACTTGTACGCCTTGTAGAGTAGTCTAAGTTAGCTCCTAAAAAGGATGCTGATATTTGCCTCAGTTTATTACTGAGGCTCTTTACCTTAAATCATTATCCACTGGCAAACGCTCGTGGCTTCGCCCGCTTGACAAATTATATACTCAAATCTTCGAGAAACACTCAATCCATTAAATACATACCTACTTACTACGACTTTGTTTTATAATATAAAGTAATAGTAAAACATCAATCATGTGACTTTCAGTAGGAAATCTCTACTCTCAAGCTATATTTCATGTCCTGTCTTACGAGCATGGAGTATGTATGATTTTTCCGTTCACTGGTATGTTATGATGAAAATATTGCTCACTCAAAAATAACTATTTATCCTTGTGTAAATGCGTAATTATTTACGTATTTTATTGTGCAGTGGACCGACATAGGAAAATAATTGGCTAAGTAATTTGTGGCTTTTTGTACCTACTTTATGTGTAATATTGCCTGGTTAACAGATGAAATACACACAATTTTGTTTATGCATTAGGTACCTACTTAAGAAATTAAATTGTATAGGGTCCCCACCAAAATTTTAAAGGTCCAAGCTAACCTCACCTCCAAGTTGTGCAAAACAACCAAAAAAATAGGGCAAAGCGGTTGCCACTTATAAGTGGGATCAATATAACCAGGAAGTGTGGGTGTACTTATAATTTGCCTCTGCTCGCTCTCACACTCACAATCATGCCCAGTTGTGTGTGTGTGATTTGTCAGACACAATAATTTAGACACTGTTCCATTTTTAATGGTATTGATGGATTCCCAGTGCCATAGTAATAGAAAATACCGCCCAAATATCGCGTAATATCTATATTTAATTGTGTACTCTTTACAGAGAAGAACATGAATGGCGTAAATGGGCAGATAAAGTACTCGTAAACACATTGTCTCCCAACGTTTATAGAACGCCGAGTGAGGCGCTGGAGACTTTCCAATGGTTCGAGGAGGCCGGCTCTTGGAGACAATTCTATCCCGCTTGGGAATGCGCCCTCATGGTATATGTGGGGGCTGCTGCCATGTACATGATTGCTAAGAGATTGAAACGAAGGTATGTTCCTTGTACAGCATTGATAATATAAGTAAATATAAGTCTTGTTAGAATTATAGTAGCTATGTGAGCATTCCATGGTTATTAAAAAGACAGATAACTAACCATTTGGAGAGTCTTCATCAGGGATTACGACTTGAGAATGGTCTCAAGTCGTAATCGCTGAGGAGGACTCTCTGATGACGAGTGAATTATTTCTGTATCAAGTAATTCACTTAGTTAAAGACGAAGTTAAAGAAGAAGTATGTTTCGGTTCTGGTTTTAAACCTTTTTTTTTTCTTCGCGACCTAAGTGGCGGGCGCAGCCCCGTCATCAATTGCTAGGCGCCCAGGGGACGCGGGAGGATGCTTATGCTGCCAGTGGCCGCACCTCAGGCTGGAGACCATGGCTCGTATCACGGTCTCCAGCCAGAGAGTCTCCACGCACAGACCCGCGACGAAGTCCCGGCGCTGACTCGCCCACGCGGTGCCCTCCAACGTGTGGAGTGCCGTGTCTTCGCCGAGAGCCTCGCACTGTTGACATGTATTTTATATTAACCCTGTGCCTTCAGCGAATATATTTATGTACAAGGCATACTTAACACACTTTAGATATAAACTATGTTGTTGTTTATGAGAGCCTTGTGATAACCCCAACATCGTATTCAGATTCTCTAGTATCAACAAAGTTCTTCATCAAACTTTATAAACATGTAGTATAATTCATATCGTCTGCTTATTGGTAAAACCAGATAAATGCATTTGTTTACTAAATCGAGTTAAAAATACAGATAAATGTATTTTTTTTAGGCGCTATCTACTGGTAAAATCGAATAAATGCTATGTCCAATAGCTGCAGAGATAATGAATTCGAAAAAGTGATATCTTCTCACATTTAAAAAAAAATATACCAGAATAAACTGATAAATAATCTTATGCCTCAAATCCGTTTTAGTTTTACTGTTAAACAACAATAATTACGGTTAAAGCTTTTTACATTTTATAATTTAAATAGTAAAATGGTAAGAATTATTCTGAGAAAAGGTCATAAACGCATTTATGACCTTTTCTCAGATTGAGAAAAGGTACCTGGAAATAGTCTAATCTGCGTCTTGTACAGCAGACACCTCCGGTGCGGTGTAAAGAATCGCTTTACCTTATTTAGTATTCCTAGTTTCCGCGAAGCTAGCCCTATACATCTTTCGATGTAGTTTTTATTGTTGAGCTCTCGACGAACGTCTATGCCAAGGATGTCTAGATTGTCCTTCATTGGTAATATTGCATTCTGAAGAGTGGGTAGGGGAAGGAAAGGGGATTTTTTCGCTGTAAATGCACATGCCTGTGTTTTGTGGGCATTGAACTCGACCAAGTTCTCGGCACCCCATTGGGAGATACTGTCGAGGTTACGGTCGAGATCAGCCACGAGTCGTCGTCTCTCCTCCTCAATCTCAGATCGCCCCACCGTCGGACGAACCGAGTAACTCCCGTGCAGTGTGCTGTCATCTGCATAGCAATGAATGTTCCCGAGGTATAGCATATCATTGATATGCAGAAGAAAGAGAGTCGGTGATAGTACGGACCCCTGCGGTACCCCGGCATTCACTTGCAAGAAGTGAGAAGCGTGGCCATCGCAGAGGACCCGCACTCGGCGCTCGTTTAAAAAGCTGGCAATCTAGCTGCACAATTGAGGAGGTAGACCATAATATATGGTCTACGGCATACGGCATATGCCAGACCCTATCGAAAGCTTTGGCGATGTCCAGGCTAATAGCCAAGGACTCGCCGTACTTTTCCATAGCCCCACCCCATACATGCGTGACGAATGCCAGGAGGTCACCCGTTGATCGTTTTGGCCTGAAGCCATATTGCCAATCATTGATTAGCGAGTGATCCTCTAGGTATCATGAGCATGAGCTGCTTATTGATAAGGAGCTCGAGCACCTTGCAAATGACTGAGGTGACAGCTATGGGTCGATAGTTGCCTGGATCGGATCGATCCCCTTTCTTGGGGATCGGTTGTACGTTCGTCTCTTTCCAGACCTCCGGCAGGAGCCCTGTAGAGTATGACAGGCGGTACAGACGCGTTATTACTGGAGACAACTCAGCTGCACATTTTCGTAGCACCTCCGCCGGAATGCCTTCGGGCCACTGGCTTTCCGCGCGTCAAGTGACCGCAGCACTGCCCGTACATCACATTGCCTGATAACAATATCAGGCATAGTGTGGCCACAGTTGGCGATGGCGGGGGGCTGCAGGCCACCGTCATCGACACGGGAATTAGCCGCAAAGAGGTCTGCGAGCATGTCCACCTTCTCTTGGGCTTTGTGAGCCAGTGATCCATCAGGAAAACGCAGTGGTGGCAGCGAGGGTTGGCAAAAATTAGACTGTACGGCTTTGGCAAGTTGCCAGTATCCACGGCTGCCCGTGGGATGGGATGTAAGCTCCTTACCAAACCGTGCGACGCGCTGGGCATCCGCTCTCTTAAAGGCCCTCTTGCTAAACCTAGTGGCCCTATTGTACGCTGCTTTGAGGCGGTTCACATTTGGGTCACGTGCCGCCCGAGCCCTGACACAGGTGCGATATGCCGACTGTTTTTTCTGGACCGCCTCGGCACATTCGCCAGCATCGAAAGGGATATAATATTCTATCCCTAGACTGCCAGTGCCATAGTCGTCTAGTCATTTGCCCAGCACGAGCAGGCGGTGGCACTTGGAAGCTGGCGTGCACCACACAGTGGTCGGAAGTGCCCAGTGGGGCGCGTACCGACACTGTACTCGGCTGGGCGACTCGTCAGCAGTAGATCCAGCAAGGCGGGCGTGTGGTCGTACCTGTCAGGTATCCGGGTGATCCCCTGTACCATCTGGGTCAGCCCGTGGGAGAGAGCGAATGCATGGGCGGTTCGTCCCGCATGATCGGTCCTAAGGGACCCCAGCCACTCAACGTGATGACCGTTAAAGTCCTCCAGGAAAACCAGGTCAGCGTTCGGGAACCGCACCTGCACATCGTCAGCCATTTCGCTGAGTTATTCGAAAAGCCTTGTTGTCCCAGTGTCCCCTGTGTGGGAGCGGTAGACGCACACGTAGATCTGGCTCATAGAGCCATGATCCACGTGCAGCCAAAGGAAGGAGTAGGAGGGAATCTCTAGACAGCGCAACCGGCGGCAGCAAACATCCGCCCTAACGAACACGCACACTCCGGCTTTGTCGCGGAATTGTTCCTCAATGACATAACCCGGATAACTGAGTTAAGACGTGTCGTCAGGGCGGCGTATCTGTGTCTCCGTTAGGAACATCACAGAAGGCCGTGCCGTCTCTAGGTGATGGTGGACGGTATCGAAGTTCGCATGGAGTCCGCGGATATTCGCGGACTCCACCTCAAAAGGAATCAACTTTGTGGGGTTTCTAGAGGCCGCTGTGTACCGTTTATTACTTTGTTGCACTGTCATGGTGAGATATGGGGAAGCGTGAAGACAGGGCGTTATCTGGTGCGGCAGTAAGTGACAAAGTGCAGAGGCTAGCTTCGTCTAGAACCGTGTGGCTAGGTCGGAGCCGACCCGCCGGACTCCCAAACCCCCCTGATGCAAGGCCGCCGCTACCCCCCATCGTTACCACCTGGAGCGGCGACCCCACATCAGGATTATGCGCAACATGTGGGGCAGCCTCCTGGGGTGGTTGGTCCCAGGCGGGCGGGCCCCATGACTATGTTGCGGGCGGCCTCGGCAACGCCGTTGCTAAGGGTCTCCCTGGCCGGCGAATCGACCCACACCACCCACACTAGACTCCGCTTCGCCCCCACTGGACCCATGCCTGCCGCACCATACATCGCCCCGGGCGCGGCAGTGCAGCTGCTGAACCCCTAACGCAACCCAGCCTGGGCTGGGGCCCGATAGATGTAAGAAGGGCCCCTTTGCACCATTTTGCTTTAACGGTTTTTTAATTAAAGTGTTTGAATTAGATCAAATTAAAACGTAAACTTTAAAAATGCATTTACTCGAATTGACACTAACTGCACTTATTACTTTTTACCCGTAAGCAGACGATATGGTAGTAGTTAATAAATAAATAAATATCTATGAAACAAAGAATCAGTATCATACAAAGTGATTAATGTTGTCTTTTATTTCTCCAGGCACAACATTACAGGAGATGTTCGAAACTCATTGTACAGCGCTGTCAATTCTTGGCTATCTGCCGTCAAGAAGAAGGGGACACCATTCCTTGGAGGGAACCAACCAAACATAGCCGACATGACTGTATACGGTGTTTTGAGCAGCATCGAGGGATGTACAGCGTTCCAAGATTTACAAGACAATACAGAAATTAATAAATGGTACAACAACATAAAGAATAATATTCAACAGAATATGGGTAAAGTTGTACAAGTCCATGCTCATACGTCTAATTCTTAACTTTGCTGTCCAAGCAAACAGTGTATGCGAAATGTTATTATCTTATATACTCTAATATTATAAAGCTGAGGAGTTAGTTGGTTTGTTGGTTGAACGTGCTAATCTGAGAAACTACTGGTTCAAATTGCAAATTCCTTTTTGTGTTGCATTGCCTATTTGTCGAGGAAGGCTATAATACCTACATATAACATCACCCTACGTGCAATAGGAGTGTAGCAGCAATGTATGTGAAACTATTACACACAGGAGAAAACTAATATAATCTACCTTGTGGTGAGAAAAAAATAGAATATATAATATATATATTTATGAATGTTATTTATACAACTATCGGAAGTTTTATACACATTATATTTATAGGATTTGAGATAGCTTGTTAACTTAATTACAAATTCATCAAATACTTTGGTGCTCATTAGTTTTAAAAGTATTTTTGTGGAAGTAAAATATATATACTAGAATATGTATGTTAGTCTGTATGTATAGTCCGAGACGTCCAGGACTTCAATTGGCTGTGCCATAGCGGCTGGTACGTAAGATTTTATTGCTTTTCATCAACATTTCATCGCAAGGCAACAATTTTATTTCAAAATTCAAAGCTGCTACTTTTTATTAAATTCATTCGGCCAATTTGGACATAACCATTATAACCAGACACATTATAAATGTGTCTGGGGACGGCAATAGGTTTGCCCCCTATTACGTGGGACTAAAAATACTGGCAAATTGTGGGTGTGTAATGCACCTCTGCCTACCCCTTGCGGCGTGATATGTGTATGTATGTACAGTATTATTATTTTCATTGTTTGGCGTTTTATTGAGATATAAGTTTCATGTCAATTAAAATATAAGTATCATAAAGGCATTCTTGTTCGTTTGACTGAAAAATAGTTATTTTTATTTGAACTTATATGATTGTTAATGAATGTTGATTTTCTTGTGCCATTGATATATAAGAGGTTCGTTTATAAAGAGAAGTTTTAAATATTTTTAACCCCTTATATGTAATTTTATACGTACCATTGATAAAACGTATGTTTGTTTTAGCATTTTGCCACTTAATGTTCACTTCATATATTACACGATATCACTTCTATGTCTACTATTACTGTCAGAGGGATAAAAAACACACAATTCACTTGCCACAATATTGTCCCCGGGAGCCCATTGCCAATTCTGAGCACATTCGGTAGGTTACTGAAGCTTTGTATGTAGGAGCACCGCGTTCAGGTGGGAATTGCATAATTGTATGTAGATTCTACAATCTTGGTTGTGTTTATGAATAAAACAAACGGCCGTCAGACATTGAAAATAATTCATGAATGGGTAATAGCCTAACATGTTTTTGTAGGATCTAGGCCACACAATGTCTAAGAGTTTAAAGTATATAAAAATGTTACAATAATATTTATCTTTACGTAAAGAGGTTTTATGTAGACGTACATATTTGTGTTATAGTATGGTATATCATTGTTTCTTACAAGATATTATAGATTTATTTAAAATTGTTAATAAATGACATGGCTTTTCTTCTTTTTTTAAATGTGTGGCTTCATCGTTCATCGATGATTTTGCCAATGTCAAGGTAATGTTTGATAGTTCCAGTTGTGGGACACGTTATGAAACCACTGCTCGGTATTGCATGTGAGTGTCTAGTATGATTCTCCGGTGATTGACTTGGCTTTTAAAATGTTTTATTTTTATGACTAGCTACCCCCATACTTCCTTATGTGGAATATATTTCTCTATCCTGATTCTTACGGGAGTTTATTATCGGGATGTTAGATTGCTATTATAATAACTCCATAATCATCAATCCATCAGTACGTATGCTTAGATCTTTAAAACTACGCAACGGATTTTAATGCGGTTTTCACCAATATACACGCTGATTTTATCACCGTCAGCAGTCGAAAGGGTTCACTCTCGTAATCATATTTGGATTCCTTTTTTAACATCTAAATTACTGTACTTATAATAATAAAAAAAATAGTCATTTCTGTAATTCTTCTCACTCGATCAAGTTTAAAATTAGTAACATAACATAACATAGCATCACGCCTTTTTCCCCGAAGGGGTAGGCAGAGGTGTGCAAACACACCCACATCTCGCCAGCTATTTAACATTAGTAGCAGTACGATATTTCATTGATGAATTGACGCGGACGGGGCCGCGGCGCGCTCGCCAGGCTGCAAGTTATCGCATCATCTTATAATGGAACTAATTTTGATAGGGAATAATACAGAGCGGCAACGAACAGGAAACCCAACTGGCAAAGAAGAATAGAAAGCAGGATTGAAAAATATAGACAGGAAATAGGGCGGTTAACGCAGTACATTCTAGGGAATAGAAGCCAGAGAATAATTAGGGCAGTAGAAGAAATAAAAATAAAACACAGCACCCACTCTCAATATGAAATATCGGGAGCCCAAAATTTCCAAAGAAAATTAAATATTTTGGGGGTTTCTAATTTGGCCTGTGTCAGCAAGGTGTCCCTGTTTACAGAGTTGAAGGCGTTTTTCAGGTCAACTTTCAAGATGACCTCTCCATCTTCGCTACTGTCAAGGTATGTTGCAAGCGCATGTATTGCGGCCTCACAACCTCCTTTTGAACCAAAACCTAATGGAAAGGGCTGAAATTTCGTAGTAAGCTCCGTACTATAAAAACGACAACAAACTTTGGCTGCCAAACGCCGCAAAATGCTACCTACGGCAAAGTGTATTTGTATTAAATTTTTAAGTTAGTAAGGTAGTATGTAATATCAGTATTCATTCAGCTTTCACTATTCTTCGTTTTTGTCTTTTCGTACCCAAATTTACACATGCCCTCCGATCAGGACAATTTTGGAAAAATGTAGAAATTTTGGGCAGACTAGACAACTTAATACAAAATTCTTTGTGTAAAATTATAAATGTAAATATTAATGACCGGGCCTGGGTCCAAGCGTCTCTTCCAGTTCGCTTGGGCGGGCTAGGTGTTCGTAGAGTCACAGATGTCAGTCTGCCAGCATTTCTGTCGTCGGTCCATAGCACCGAAGAATAAGTCAGGAAAATTTTGTCAAATACACTGATTGATTCCGAGGTGCGATGCAAGACCGATGCCATAAATGCTTGGAGGATGTCTTGCCGCGACACTGATCTGCCCTCACGCCTAGGCTCACAGCGACTGTGGGATTCACCGCTCTGTAAATTGAGAATTAATACACTAATTGACACTTCTGTCAATATTTCAGAGCGTGCACGCCTACTAGCTGTTGGAGAATGGGAGTCAGGGTTATGGATCCAGGCGTTCCCATCGCCCAACATCGGTACAATGTTGGACGACACAACCTTCCGCATTGCCACTTGCCTTCGGCTGGGTACACCTTGTGTATCCCCGCATCATTGCACCTGTGGAGTAGCCGTCGATAATCTGGGACACCATGGTCTTTCTTGTAGCAGAAGCGCAGGTCGTATACATCGGCACGCTATTCTAAACGACATAATTCGTAGGGCTCTTTCCACCGCAGGTCTTCCGGCCGTACGTGAACCAAATGGTTTAGCACTAAGCGATGGAAAGAGACCGGACGGTATGTCGTTGCTACCGTGGAAGATGGGAAGGCCTTTGGTGTGGGACGCTACATGCGTTGACACTTTAGCACCTTCACACCTTCCAAGCACATCCGGATGTGCCGGCGCTGCTGCTGCATCGGCTGAAGGCCTTAAACGGCGTAAATATGCTAACCTAGCAGGTGATTACATATTTGAGCCGTTTGGGGTTGAGACACTGGGTTCATGGGGGCCGAGTGCTCGCCGCCTTTATAGAGATATTGCTAAACGCCTAACCGATGCTTCTCAGGACCAGAAGGCTGGCTACACAGACAGCATTCTGGGAACCTTTCCAGTCGGCAATGACGCGGAGGATTTTTTAAATGATATTTTGTAATGTAAATATTTTTAGTATATTGTAGTTCTTATTGTAAATAAAGACAACAATTAAATAAAATAAAAAATTAAGAGTAAACAAAGCCGCCCGAAGTCTACGGTTCAATATGTAAAATTTCATATTGTATGTAATGTTTTAAAGAAAAACATACCTACATGAGGGAATATTATCGCAGGTCTACAATGGAACTGAAATAAATGTTGTGTTTGAATAAGATTAACGTTAATCTTGAAGTGAATTTTTTTTTAAGTTCAGTTATAAATTGATTGGTAAAATGTGGTTGTCTTAGATGAACTATGTACTAGATGGCGCGTCACCAAGCAATCACTACAATAGAAACAGTTCAACTGACACATGCTAGTGTGCGTGAGCGTATGTCATACACTCGCCTTGTTTGACGTTGTGTGGGTGTATAGTGGTGCCAGCTAAAGAAACTTTTTAATTTTATCTTTTAATGTTTATTTTTTAATTTTTAACTTTTTAATTTTAACTTTTAATTTTTACTTTTTATTTTTAACCTATGTTTAATTTTTTACTTTTTAATTTTAACTTTTATTTTTAACTTTTTAATTTTTTTTTTTTTTACATTTTATTTTTAATTTTTAATTTTTTACTTTTAACTTAATATTTTATTAAATTTTATCTTATTTAAATTTTAACTTAATATTTTTAATTTTTAACTTTTATTTTTACCTTTTTATTTTTATTTGATTGCGAAATGGACACGAAATTCTAACTTAAACATACCAAAAACCTTGCTCGACAGTTGGCCGGTTTTTATTGGATAAACTATACGTATCATCCTTTCTAGGATTTCTAGGATTTCTTTACACTCGCTACTACATATTCGCGACTCACTCTTGACCATTTTCAAATTATTTATTTTATGTGTCTGTATTTTCTAATGACTTGCCCAACACCTATTTCCTCTAATATAAATCGGTGAATTTTAAATTCCAAACTGGCGCTTGAAACAATATTTGTGGGTACGGTTGAAACATTTTATTTATTTAATTTTCTTGTTTCTTAGATGCCAAGGGTACGCCAAAGAAAATTTACTAATGGTCGGGCCGTCATACATGGGGCACACTGAAAGTTTTGCACTTCTAGCTAATCGGAACTATTTGAATTTCGAATGTTATATTTTTTTAAACTAACCTTCTTAGTAATAAAAAAAACAATTGGCGGGAAATGATTTGTCAATTGTTTTTATCACACATCAAAGTTCTACGTATGCAACGAAAATGGAATTAAGTCGAAAAGATTTTAGAGCGATGATTTTTTATGATTTTAAAAGTTCTCTCTCTCCGCAAGACTGTGCCGCTCGTCTTCAAAATGCTTTTGGGATAGAAGCACCTTGTTTGAGCGCCGTGAGGCGATGGTTTGCTGAATTTGAGAGAGGTCGAGTTTCTTTACATGACGAATTTCGTGAAGGGCGGCCTTCAACTGCCGTCAACGAAAATAATGTGGCTACTGTTAAGCGGTTAATTGAAGAAAACCCGCGGATTACCTATGAGACAATTCGAGGACTATTGGGGATTGGTATGAGTCAAATCCAGAAACTTTTAGACGAAGAATTGAAAGTACGGAAACTTTGTTGTCGTTGGATCCCTCATGAACTGACAGCGGAGCAGAAGCGGGCTCGCATGGAATGGTGCTCCCAGATGCTACTGAAGTACGACCACGGACATTCTAATGCTGTTTATGACATTGTCACAGGAGACGAAACGTGGATTTATTGTTTTGAAGCCGAAAAAAAACAGCAATCTTGTGAATGGGTGTTTGAAAATGAGAACAAGCCAACAAAAGTGTGGCAGGCGAGAAACGTTGGTAACAAAATGATCGCGTTTTTTTCTCAGCTACGGGTCCTATTTGTACAATATCACTTGAAGACCAAAAGAGTGTTAATGCCGAGTGGTATTCTACCATTTGTTTACCCAGGGTGTTAGAAAAAGTTCGCGAAAGTCGACCCAAAAGCCGCATTCTCCTACATCATGACAACGCTTCTTCACACACGGCCAACAAAACAAAGTAATTTTTAGCTTTCGAAAAAGTACACTCGTCCTGCTCATAGCCCCGAACTAGCACCCTGTGATTTCTGTATTTTCCCCAAAATCAAAGATTTGATGAGAGGTTTCACTTTTACCAACTCCGAAGAGGCAGTGATATCGTTCAATCAGCACGTAGAATACATGCCTTCAGATCTGTGGTCCTCCTGTTTTAAAAAATGGTTCGATCGCATGAAAAAATGTTTAAAATGTAAAGGAGAGTATTTTGAAAAGCAATAAACATAATATTTTGGTTTTAACATGTTGTTTTTTTAAGTTACGCAAAACTTATAGTGTGACCTACGTATCAGCATACAAACAAGCAATTATGAAGATGTAAAAGCGGGATCTTCGTTAAGGACAGAGGCAGAAAAAAATTGACTAAACCACTGTTCCCTATTCAGATATATAAGTAAACGATATGCAGCTGATGATGAAGATAATCAGGAAATGGGATATAAAGCCCACAATCGGGGTTTACACAGGAGCAAGAGCGTGAGTTATCAATATATATATTTTTTTAATTTAATTTTAATAGATATATTTAAAAAATATTTGTGATTTTCAACTGTACCATTAAAATGTTATTAGATGACTAGTTATTTACTGTTCGTTTTTGTTATTTTTATAATAAAACATGATATCTGAATATATGTTGCATTATTGAACGTGTTTCAATTGACCCCAGGCACTGTTTAAATCATGACAGTGAAGCGTATTGTCGTCGTAACGTTTACCCACATCATGTAAGATAGTCGACGTTGTGTAAATAGAGTGACACCTTATTTCCTGCGAGCTCTCTACGTATTGTTGAGCGGCTAGTACAAGGGCACTACTTATTCCTAAAGGAATCTCTTCCAGCAGGCCAGAGAGGAGATGTAAAGGTGATAAGGCAACGTGTGTGCAGCGCAATAAAATAAACTTACATAAACTAAAGATGCATTACCCGACCCTGACATGGGGACGGTTGAAACAAATTACGTTTTTTTTAATCACGATTTTACACAGAAAATACTCTATATTCACGTCAAATAACATTGCCCATTACTAGACAGATAAAATGTCTTTTATATATATACATATATATATATATATATATACATTTCTGTCATCGTTCGCTTTACAAATTCCGAAGCTATGCACGATAGACGCTAAAATGTTTCAACCGTACCCAGTCTACCTAGGTAGTCCTAAGAAATGATGAATGGAAGGCGTGAAAGAGGAAATGACAAGAAGAGCTAAAGGAGTGACTGAGGAAATGACGTGTGACAGGGATATTTGGAGGAGGACGACATGTTGGGAAAAGGACAGGTCTGAGAATATGAAGCGGGCTAGAAGGGTCACAACCAGATTCACTCACCGACGCCGGATAAAACCCAACCCCAACGACGTGGGATTTTCATTTCGACCAAACCCACGAAGAGGCCACACAGGTGGCCAAAGTCCGCCAGGCGCCACTGGAAATAACTTCTGGTAGGTACGTACCAGAGACGCCCGCAGCAAGGAATAAAAAAAAGGAGGGCTTGAGAATATTCAAAATGAAACTGCGTAATTAAGGTAACTCAGTATATTAATATGCTCGAAAAGAAAACAATAAAGCTATACATACACTTAAGTGAGATTGAGTACATACTTACCTGCTACCTACTTAATAAGTAGGTACCAATCTTAAGTCTTTAATGTCCTCTTTTCAAAATTTTGTATGTAAATAATACTAACACAAATTCACATTCTAATCGGAGTTTTAAACTATACAACTTTTCAGACTATTTCTTTCTTCATAATATTTTCTAATTAGTATAATATAAGTACCTACCAAGCACTCCCGGCGGACCGCGTCGAACAGACAGTATATTCTTAAGAGCATGTCTTTAGAGACATGCTCTTAAGAATATACTGTCTGTTCCGACTCTTATTGACTAGAAAGAATATCTTTGTTAGCAAAGATATTCTTTCTATCCAATAAGAGTCGGTATATTTTCAAGGGCCTTGTTCGCTTCTTAGGTGGTACGTGAAATAGCAAGATTTTACGGCATTTTGAATGTGAAATTGATATTAGGTACCTACTTACTTCTAATATTTATTCTAGCCGACATAATTATGGCCGTGTATCAGAGCATAATAATAATATTAGCTTAACTTTTCAAAGCATTTTATAGATGCTCTGAGAACGAAGCCTACAATCTAGCTCTCGCTTTCTCGCCTGGACTTGAAATCCTGGCGGTTGAAATTTGGATTTAAGAAGGCACTTGACCCTAATCAATTCGCCCGATTCGCTACCGCTAACCCGAGTGAAGTGAAGGACTCGAGTGAAGGATAGCGATATTCACTTTCCAAAGGACAGACAGAGATCGACAGTCTAGTGCAGGTTCTCGAAAATTTAACGTAGCGATATAATAAAAACTATGAATTTAAGACGAACTATAATGATTATGAAAAAAGTATGTTGAGCAAATGTAGGTTTTATCAATGCCTTTTTAGACATTAAAAAATATTAAAGAAAATACAGCAAACTTAAAAGATCTAAGTTAAAATGTGATTAAAACAAGGTTTTTTGTAATAAAAAAACTATCGAGCATTTTTTCAGTAATCGTGTTTTCATCTTGAGCATTTAATCTTCATGAACTGAAGTTACTTGTACAAAAAAATCAGTTTCTTAGACCTTATAGATTTTGAGATTTAGGTCAATAAAGGTAGTCAAGTTAGGGTCAGGTGGCTTCTTAATTAACAAAGTAGTTATGGATTTTCTATAGTACCGGGTAGCGGCAATAGGCTTGCCCATAATTAGGTACGTGGTACCAACAGAATTACCGGCAAAGTGTGGGTGTGTCACGCACATTTGCATACCCCTTCGGAGATATGGGCGTGATTGTACTGTCTGTACAATCCAGCAACGTACAATACCTACAACTGTTTCTAGCAAGCGATCTGTGTATATGTGAGTGAGAAGCCTCTATTAGCGACATCCGGTGGCGTCGCAGCGGTAGCTCCTTCACTGCCGTCCGTTACTACGTATAGCACAAACGGCCTCGACATTGCTGTAAAAATGATACAGGGTGAGTATAAAAGACTATTGCCTTTTATGGAGGTGCACATTCGTAACATCTTGGTGGGACCCCTCAACAAAAAAGTATGTAGGTAGGTAGGTAGGTAGGTATACCTAAACATGATTTAGTCAGGGATTAGGGAGTCACATTTGCATACCATATGACCTCAGATCATCAAAGTTATGAGGAGTAGGTATATACTTACATATTATCATCATATACATACTTACATATTCAGGTAAGGTTCAGCAACATCGACTCAGACCGGTCTTAAGATGGGTGACCATTTCTTAAGACATCGAGACCCCTCCGTGTCTCGGAGAGCACGTTAAGCCGTCGGTCCCGGTTGTCATACAAACATCTATGGCAGTATAGTTAGGAGTAGTTGGAGCCCTAAATCAAAAATCCGACCGGTCTAACTACTTACAGAACTTCGATATCGCCCATGGGTTGTGGAGGTCAGATGGCAGTCGCTTCACGGAAAATATCGAAGTTCAGCCGAATTGCAGTTAGACTGGAAAGCCGACCCCAACTGCGTTGTTTAATTGTTCTTTGTGAGTTTGAAAAACTGAGTAAGAACGATACTCACTTAGTACAGGAACAAAACCTATTCCACAGAAACGATCAGTTCCCACTGGCAGACCAGAAACGGCGATTGGGTTGGGGATCACTATGAAATCCGTCACACATTGGCCATCGTTGACTGCACCTGCGGCTGTACCCAATACTGTATTGTCGGCACCTTCCACGTCGCCCGTCATTGTAAAAGAGTATCGATCATTACCAGCCTGAAACAGAATGCGAATTTTAATATTTGGTTAATTAAAACTAGGTATATATACTTAGGTTAATTACTACTTACCTAAATCTGTCTGTCAGTCTCAGCCTTTGTAGGTACCTACTCTTACAAAGGCACACAGTAGATATACTTAGGTAGCAGATAACTTAAAAGGAAACCTGGTATTCACTTCGGGAATAGGCGTCTGTGAGACATGGGAACTATACAGGGCGGGGCATACCAGAGAGTACCAGGGCTACGTGCATTACCGAGCGCCTCTGGTGAGCACGAGCACACAGAGAATTCTCAGTGGCGCCCGGCGGACTTTGGCCACCGTTGTGGCCTCTTCCGGGATTTGATCGGGTTTTATCCGGGTTGATATCGGGTTTTTAATGGCATAGTTGCGAAAAGTCCAGAACTTAGGTAATTTTATGGCAATTATGTTTGTAAAGATTTGTAATATAACTATAAAAAAATACTCACTTGAGTGTATTGTATAGCGCAGTATCCAGCTTCCATTCTAATACATATACCATAGTTTAAATTAGCTATCTGACGTGAACCAGTTACGAGAGAAGCGCTCAAAACTGTGCTAGCACCGGTACCGTAGTTGAAGCTTCTTATTGTTCTGGAAATTCCCCTGTAGTACTGTAGACATCCATTAGGTGCTGAAAATTAAATAATATTACCAGTGTTGCATGGTTAATAATTATATAGAGATAGATTGATACAAGAACAAGAACAATCAACGTTAGAATATTGAGACTAGTAACTATTCAAAGTAACATAGGACATACGAGTAAGTATAATATAATTACTATCAGGCAGACAGAAGTAAATTAGGTACCTACACGTCCAATGGTTTTGGTCCCACGTATTAGGTTGCAAGCCTATACTCGCATTAGTTGTCTATTTATTATTATAAACTATTAGATTATGCAGGTACAATAAACTCGGTGCGTAAAAAGTGCTGCGTATTGTGTTAAGAAAAATATGTCTTTGTACATGCGGAGATACCTATTTATTAAATTATTAAGTAGGTACCTCGTACATCCATTGTTTGTGACGTAGAAAATTCACTGTGTAGGTACTTGATTGAGGGTTTCCTAAGTATCGTACAACTGTACTTAGCATAATTCTTCATCATAGTATGCGCAAGTTTAATCCAAATTGAGAAACATGGCAGACATGAGGACTCCACCATCAAATTGTTTCATATGTTTTCATGCTTCTTTGTGGTTTCCTATTTCCTACGTTTTTGTATAAAAATAATATACGAGACTTAGAGACGTAAATGATCTTACCTAAGCCAGGGCAGTCGCAAGATAACTGTATAAGCTTAATATTCCATCGTCGGGCGAATGTAGTGGCAAGAGTGGCTGTCACTGTGATAGTAATGGCCGCGTTCCCATTGAAGTCTACATAGATGGATTGCCCAGTAAGATCTCCACAGAGAAGTGGGACTACTGTGTTGCCTCCTGTTATTGATATAGCGTCTGTGGTGCAAACACCATCACCGTTCGGTTGTGCTAAGACTAGATCTATGAAATCGATACGAAGCTGAAAATATCGCCACCAAAATACATTTAAATAACTGGAAACATTGTAAATGAAACCGTAAATTATGGTTAGATTTCTATTGTCTGTTTCGCCCAAGTCTTAGTATAAAGTATACATACATAGATACTATTCCCTATTCTGTGGTATAAGTCCACCCTAATGTAAATAGTCTCGGAAGGATAACCGCAGGGCACCAGCGGACTTGGGCCAGTAAAAATCCCATAGCAAGCTGCCCTCCTGGTCTGCTTCTGTATAAGAACGGTTGGGTATCAACCCTCCGTCCTGAGATCCTGAGCATGGCATTCTTAGGAGAGGGGTACTTTCCCTCTCGGTTGCTCCTTCGCAAGCACGACTTGTTTGCCGAAGATCGCGGCCACGTTCCATCGGTAGGGAGGCTAGGGAGGGACACAACATTTGTGGGAGTCGTACCTACCTGGCATATATTATTATTGCATCTATTTACGATGAGGTTGCAGGACTGTCCACCTGCATACGCGGCTGGGTATCCTGGACTTGAGAAGTATGTATTATTGACATTTGTCGAAACGCCACAAGAACGGGAAACTGTGAAATAATTTAAGAATATGTTTATTCGTAACTAACACCATGTTCGGGTCAGTAGTATATAGATATATAATTTTCGTATTTTATTAAGGAAATCAACTTTTACTTACTTTAAAGGTAGAGCCCATTATCAGGCAAACATTCAGATCAAAAGACAAATTATTATATTCTGCTAAGTAAGTTATAGTTTTGAGTAGTGAATGAAATTTTGTTACATTGAGCCTGCAGTAGGATAAATTGACAGTCACCTGTATTTAGACATATCGTGTAACTCACCGACGCAACACCGTCCTCTCCTAGACGCACAATTACCAGTTATAGTCCCGTTAAGATCGTTGCATTCTCTGCGTGCTAAGCATGTCCCTGTCATCACATTCTGAGTTGAGCACTCCGTGTTAGCAAACCGAACAATGCTTACGAACGGAAACACTGAAACATATAATGTAAGTAGGTATTAATATTACATATTATAAAACAAAGTCCTCCGCAGCGTCTGTCTGCCTGATGCGTTGAGTTGATCTGCGATAAACTCAAAAACTACTCCACTGATTTTCATTCTGCTTCCACTAATGGACACAGTTGTTCTTGAGGAAGGTATTAGTATAAAATTTGCCACGGGGGAAGCCGTGGGCGTCCGCTGGTTGAGTATAAAACAGGACAAGTACAAGTAGAACTTACGCACGAAGGGTAATATTTGTGTAGTGTAAATATTAAGACTTTTGTTTCTGATGTGTAGAGCAGCAAATGTGGTCTCGAAGCGCTTAAGAGTTGGTGTGGATGTTGATTTTATACATGGCAATGTAGGTCTAACCTGGTAGTTTAGATCTTATCAAATTTAGAATAAATTGTACGAGGACATGACTGGATATGATGTGAACCTCATATTTTTGTGTTCCCAGGTCACTATATCGTGTGTTCGATGAATCATATTATGTATGTAGTTTATTTTTACTTCAAATAGGTACGTCTCGTTCGTATTTTTTTAGGTGCTTGGATTTTCTTCCGACGAACGTTAGTTCGTAAGATTTTATTTCGACTCCCCTTGTAAGGGGAAGGCCGTTGGTTGGGTTCGAGTACTGCCGATGACATTTTCAGTTTTTGTGATTTATAATAGTCAAAGCAAACTCTTTGCTCTCAAAATACAGAAATATAGTGACTGTACGTCACTATCTTTCTTAGAGAAAGTGTTTGTCTGTGTTGTTTTTATGAATCACTTGTTATGAAGTGGAGTATGAATGAGTAAATGAGTAAATAATACTTGTCAGTAAGTATTTTCCGTCGGCAATTCTTGTTATCTGTACATAAGTGCAAGTAATATTGTCTTATCTTCCACTTATTTTCTTAGAGTCAATAATAACCTGTCTTAATGTCTAGTACATTTATCTACTGAAGGATATGACATAAAGACACAGATCACGTCTTTATACCGGAAGAGGGCGGATAATAACACCCACATTTCGCCAATTCTTTAAACCCCAAGTAATAGGTGGCGAGCCTATTGTCGTTTCCGGGGTGTATATTTGCCAAAGCCTCGTCGGTTTGTTTGTTTGTGCAGACTTAGGCAGAGAGAATAACTTTGCTCATAGTTTAAAAACAAAATTATTACTATTGCTTTGGCCATACGAAATTACAGTCATGCAATTTGTATAATACGCGAGCAGAAAAATAAATATTGTGACTTATGCGGTATAAATCTTTTGTTAACTATGAAACAGATGAAAATGTAAAACAATGTATTTTGAATATGTACCTACTTACTTATAAACAGTACAAAATTTGAATAAAGTTGATCTGTAGTGATATTGAATGTGTCTTTTATTATATTTCATTCATTTTAATATCCACAGCGGCGGTTTCCTTGTCTACCTAACCTATCGCCAAATCGTATAAATGATGAAGTGGTGTTTCATACAACGTGTGTGTAAATAGATATTACGTTTAAGTATTTATTCTTGATAGAAAAAGACAGGCAAAATTTTCAAAAAATAGACAAGTTAACAATAATTCCTATTAACATACGTAATAATATTCTACAACCCACTCCAGGTGCAGTATTTTAGCGCAGGTAGAGAGAGAGCTTTTAATTATAAATAAGTAACAGATATAAAAAAAACCATGAAAAAAAAATAGCAATCTAAGGGCATTTATCGTGACATGCGTATTTTTACCAACGAGCGGATCTCGTCCGCGCTGCGTGTGGATGTCAACGTCAAATCCAATCGTCGTCAAATCTTACGTAGTATTGTATTCTCTTTGGTCAAATCAGTTCGCGACTAGCTCGTTACCATAGCAGCAATTGTGTAGAAATTTGACATTGACATCAACACGCACACAGTGACAGTATAAGAGCTCTAAAACATATTTGAAGTGAGGATAAGAGGGTCAATATCACTCATACATACGTACCTATCTATTACAAAAAAAAATTAAAATATTTATTATCTATCTTCTATCTATACTTATAATAAATCTGTAGAAGTGAAAATTCTGTACATTGAAAATATCAAAAAAATAAATGGCAGGGGGTGTTATTAGACCGACACCGAACCCAAAAATGTGATTAAATTTTTTTTTGTCGGTCTGTCTGTCTGTCTGTTTGTTCAAGCATCACGCAAAAACTAACGGTTCGATTACGATGAAACTTGGTATATCTAATTTATAAAATTCTCGTGTCACAGTTTTCGTTGCCATACTCCTCCGAAATGGCTTGACCGATTCTCATGAAATTTTGTTTGCATATTGGGTAGGTCTGAGAATCGGACAACATCTATTTTTCATCCCCCTAAATGTTAAGGGTAGTCCACCCCTAAAGCAAAACAACGTTTGCCGGGTCAGCTATAATCTATATATTTAATACGACAATTTGTCTATCCGTCCGTCGCGTTTTTCAATTATAATTAATAATACATACAGTTGCATGGAATATTAAAATATTCGTAGAAGTTTAGGGAAGGTTTTTTTTTTATATTTTTTTTTATATTTGAGGCGATACAAAGTTTGCTGGGATAACTAGTTATTCTTTAATATCCTGGGCACCACACTGGGTACTCTATCCCGGAATACAATAAAAAACAAACTTAATTTTGCGGTTCGATCCCTAGACCCGATTACTGTACCAACCGCAAATAATAAGTTTGTCGTAGGTTTTTTCATTTTTTATGTTGGGTTCGCCAAATTGACGCCGCCCGCCTGGTGGTAAGTTGTGACGACGTCTAGCGATTGTAGGCCGCTCCCACAGCACACAATACTATAGAGAGTGGCCCTCAACTTGACGACCTACTGATGTGCCTCTTCACGCTCCGCTTAAGAGTCCTCCTATTAAATTTTACCGTTTTCGCTGATTTTACAGACGTGTTTTTACACTGAAAATACTGTATTTTTATAAGTTTTAATGCACAACATGAAATATCATTTCAATAATGATCTAATAAGTGAGCTACTTTCTTATTTTTGTCATTAAATTTTGATTAATCGACCTAAAACAATCGGTAGTTTTTCGTATCTTTTGCTGGAAGAGGTCTAGAATATCACAAATTCACTAATCGTATTGACGTCTAAAAAGTATTACAAAAATACAGTGTATTCTTGTAAAAGTCATCTATCAAATGTATGGATTACTTTTTATCACTTTCATAAAAAAAAATTGAGTAAACAAATATTTAAGTTAGTCAAATTTTAGAGAAAATGGGCAATGAATTGGTTCTTATTTCGGCTACATAAAACTCTCGTTCATAAAATTAAAACAACATAAATAAACCTTGGTTCAAAATCAATCCATTTCCAAAAAAAAAAGAAAGCAATAATAATAATAAAAAATAGGCTGTAAATAATCTTTTAAAACACCTAAATTTCGCTTTATAATACTCGACGCATGTCTCAAGTAAACAGTCCGCGCCAAGCGCTTACAGGGAGAGGACGTGTCGCTCTGCGCGCGAAAATTCAACGCCGTCTACAGACGAATATAGCGTGGCGTGAGATTTTGATACTTTGGTAATATTAGTTATTATTTTGTGATGATTAGGCTTCTTTTTAAATACAACAAGTGATTATGTAGAATGTATTTATCATTGTTTTTGTTAAAAAAAGCTGTTATATTTTATAAAGCTGGATTACTCACTCACTCACTGACACAATTTTATTGTTCTCCTTGATGGTGGAGGGGAAGGTACCTATGTTTTTTTTGCAGAAATGTAAAGGGGGTTCGGGGACCTAGGGAAAATTCCGAGTTTTTGAGATTTGCCCTCCATTCCCCCAAGGGGGGCTCTCGAGTAGAGTAAAAATGAGTAATAATTTTATAGAGGTAGTTTTTTATTTTATTTTTTTGTATTGGGTTCGCCAATTTGACGCCACCCGCCTGGTAGTAAGTCGTGACGACGTCAAGCGATTGTGGGTCACTCACAGCACACTATACTATAGAGAGTGGCCCTCAACTTGACGACCTACTGAACCCAGGATTATATGTGGGAGGAAACACGTGCACAGGCAGGGCGTTCCAGGCCAGTATCGTTCGGCACAGAAACGAACGTTTAAAACGTTCGGTTCTCGCGAACATGTACCTACTGTGTGGGAGTGGCATCTCTGCCCGGCACGCGTTGTTCAGGATCGGAAGGAAGATGGGATCAGATTGAAGAGCTCTTCAGAATGCTCGCCGTGGTAAATACGGTAGAATGCAGCCAAGGAAGCTATTGTTCGGCGCTGAACTAGCGGCTCAAAGCTTCCCGTTACCTCCGGACAATCTATAAAACGGATAGCTCGACGCTGCATAGCGTCGAGAGCGTCCAGCAAATACTTCGCGGAGCCGTCCCGGAAGTGAGAGCAGTATTCGACGCAGGGTCCAATCTGCGTCTTGTACAGCAGACACCTCTGATGCAGTGTAAAGAATCGCTTTACCTTATTCAGTATTCCTAGTTTCCACGAAGCTAGCCCTATACATCTTTCGATGTAGTTTTTATTATTGAGCTCTTGACGAACGTCTATGTCAAGGATCTCAAGGTTGCCCTTCATTGGTAATAATGCATTCTGAAGAGAGGGTAGGGGAAGGAAAGGGGATTTCTTCGCTGTAAATGCACATGCCTGCAATGTGCTGTCATCTGCATAACAATGAATGTTCCCGAGGGATAGCATATCATTGATTTGCAGAAGGAAGAGTTGGTGACAGCACGGACCCCTGCGGCGCCCCGGTATTGTTCCTCGATACATATATACATAACCGGGGCAACACAGGTAAGGCGTGTTGTCAGGGCGGCGTATTTGTGTCTCTGTGAGAAACGTCACAGCGGGCCGAGCCGTCTCAAGGTATGGTGGACGGCATCGAGGTTCGCATGGAGTCCACGGATGTTGGTGAACTCCACCTCGAAAAGTGAAGCTGTGGGGTGTCCTGGGGCCGCTGTGGAACGTTTACTTATTTCTGTTGCACTGCCATTATAAATTTGAAGAAGAAGCGTGAAGACAGGGCGACATTTGGTGCAGCAGTAATAAGTGACAGAGCGCAGGGGCTAACTTCGTCTGGAACCGTGTGGTTAGGTTGGAGCCGACCCGCCGGACGGAAGGGCTACCAAACCCCCCTGGTGCAAGGCCGCCGCTATCCCACACCGGTTACCACCCGGAGCGGCGATCCCACATCAGGATTATGCGCGAGAACATGTGGGGCAGCCTCCTGGTGTGGTTGGTCACAGGCGGGCCCCATGACTGTGTTGCGGGTGGCCGCGGCAACGCCGTTGCTAAGGGTCTCCCTGGCCAGCGAATCGACCCACACCACCCCCACTAGACTCCGCTTTGCCCCCACTGGTTCCATGCCTGCTGCACCATACATGGCCCCGGGCCCGGCGGTGCAGCTGTTGAACCCCTTACGCAACCAGCCTGGGCTGGTTTACTTGTGGGGCTTTAGCACAGTTGCACGGTGGCACCCCCCGGACCAACACCCGGTACCCACGTAGGGACCGAAGCCACTTCATAGGTACCGTAAATTAATGAGCCTCGTCCGTTGATCAGCAGGTGCGCCACTAGCAGATGAGTTCGCTGGGGCCCTAAATATGTTGGTAGAGCCCCTTTGTATAGAGGAGGTCAAATGATTTTGATTAGGAAAAAAAATTAGCCCTCGCCCCCCCTTTGAGAGTGCAACGACAGAGGAAAGGTAGAGGAGTTTTGATTACGGGATCATACGAGTATAGAGGGTCTTTTCTTGAATTTAAGGAGAGAGAAAAAACACCCCCCCTCCTAGCCCTCTTTTCACCTCACCCACACAAGACACTATTATTATAAAATGAAAAAAAAAAGATCAAAACCATGTAATCGCCGTACCTACTGGCTGACCACCATCGGTAACTCCGGACTCACGCACAAAATGTGTCAAATACCTAATTCCGCCCGTTTCGATTCTGCATACGGACTCTTAAAGAACCCAGGGTTATATGTGGGAGGAAACACGTGCACAGGCAGGGCGTTCCAGGCCACTATCGTTCGGCAGATAAACGAACGTTGAAAACGTTCGGTTCTCGCAAACATGCTATCCACTGTGTGGGAGTGGCATTGTGAGGGTGGGATCAGATTGAAGAGCTCTTCAGAACAGGTTACGTCACCCGCAGTGGAGTTCACTAAGGGGCGCTGCACACAGCTAAGATACTATAATATTTTAACTTAAGATACATGCTCGCCATACATTCAATGGACTATCACACACGACGTAGATAATAAACATTATTTCATATATTCGTATCTTAAGATGAATTTTTATGATATAATAGAGAATATAATAGAAGATATTATTGTAATAGAGAAACTGGTGTAGAGGTTTGGGGTGCAAAGGGGCTCTACCAACATCTATAGGGCCCCAGCGACCTCACCTGCTAGAGGCGCACCTGCTGATAAACGGACGAGGCTCGTTAATTTACGGTACCTATGGAGTGGCTTCGGCCCCTACGTGGGTACCAGGTGGTACAACAGTGTTGGTCCGGGGGGGTACCACCGTGCAGCTGTGCTAAAGCCCCCCAAGTAACCCAGCCCAGGCTGGGTTGCGTTAGGGGTTCAGCAGCTGCACCACCGGGCCCGGGGCGATGTATGGTGCAGCAGGCATGGGACCAGTGGGGGCGAAACGGAGTCTAGTGTGGGTGGTGTGGGTCGATTCGCCGGCCAGGGAGACCCTTAGCAACGGCGTTGCCGCGGCCGCTCGCAACACAGTCATGGGGCCCGCCTGGGGCCAACCACCCCAGGAGGCTGCCCCACATGTTGCGCATAATCCTGATGTGGGATCGCCGCTCCGGGTGGTAACCGGTGTGGGGTAGCGGCGGCCTTGCATCAGGGGGGTTTGGGAGCCCTTCCGTCCGGCGAGTCGGCTCCGACCTAACCACACGGTTCTAGACAAAGCTAGCCCCTGCGCTTTGTCACTTACTGCTGCACCAAATGTCGCCCTGTCTTCACGCTTCTTCTTCAAAATCTACAATGGCAGTGCAACAAAAAAGAAATAAACGTTACACAGCGGCCCTAGGAAACCCCACAACTTCACATTTCGAGGTGGAGTTCACTAACGTCCGTGGACTCCATGCGAACCTCGATACCGTCCACCACCACCTTGAGACGGCACGGCCCGCTGTGATGTTCCTCACGGAGACACAAATACGCCGCCCTGACGACACGTCTTACCTGTGTTACCCCGGCTATGTCATCGAGGAACAATTTCGAGACAAAGCCGGGGTGTGCGTGTTCGTTAGGGCGGATGTTTGCTGCCGCCGGTTGCGCTGCCTAGAGAACCCCTCCAATTCCGTCCTTTGGCTGCACGTAGACTATGGCTCTATGAGCCAGATCTACGTGTGCGTCTACCGATCCCACACAGGGGATTCTGAGACAACAAAGCTCTTCCAGTACCTCAGCGAGACGGCTGATGAAGCGCAGGTGCGGTTCCCGAACGCTGACCTAGTATTTCTGGGGGACTTCAATGGCCATCACATTGAATGGCTGGGGTCCCTCAAGACTGATCATGCGGGTAGAGCCGCCCATGCGTTCGCTCTCTCCCACGGTCTGACCCAGATGGTATGCGGGATCACCCGGATACCAGACAGGTCAGATCACGCGCCCGCTCTGCTGGATCTACTGCTGACGAGTCGCCCAGCCCAGTACAGTGTTTCGGTAGGAGCCCCACTGGGTAGTTCCGACCACTGTGTTGTTCACGCTGGCATGAAGGTGTCACCTCCTGCACGTCCTGTACAAACGTCACGACGACTATGGCACTACTCGTCAGCGGATTGGGACGGTCTACGCGATTATTATGCGTCCGTCCCCTGGAGCCAGCGCTGCTTTGTAGGAAAGGCTCCTTCGGATAGTGCTTCTGCTATTGCTGGCGAGATCAGTTTAGGGATGGCTTATTACATCCCTTTCACTGATGTCGCCAGTATCCGCAGAACCCGTCCCTGGTTCGGGCGAGATTGTGCCAAAGCTGTTCGACAAAAACAGTCGGCATATCGCGCCTGGATCAGGGCCCGGGCTGTGCGCGACCCAAACGTGGGCCACCTCAAAGCAGCGTACAACCGGGCCACAAAGTCGAGTAAGAGGGCCTTTAAGAGAGCGGATGCCCAGCGCGTCGCGCGGCTTGGTCAGGAGCTCACTTCCCATCCCACGGGCAGCCGTGGATTCTGGCAACTGGCCAAAGCCGTGCAATCTAACTTTTGTCAGCCCTCGCTGCCACCGCTGCGTTACCCAGATGGAACACTGGCTCACAAAGCCCAAGAGAAAGCGGATATGCTCGCAGACCTCTTTGCGGCTAATTCCCGGGTCGACGACCGTGGCCTGCAGCCCCCCGCCATCGCCAACTGTGGCCACACAATGCCTGATATTGTTATCAGGCAATGTGGTGTACGGGCAGTGCTGCGGTCACTCGACACGCGGAAAGCCAGTGGCCCTGACGGCATTCCGGCGGTGGTGCTACGAAAATGTGCAGCTGAGTTGTCTCCAGTATTAACGCGTCTGTACCGCCTGTCATACTCTTCAGGGCTCGTGCCGGAGGTCTGGAAGGAGGCGAACGTACAACCGATCCCCAAGAAAGGGGATCGGTCCGATCCAGGCAACTATCGACCCATAGCTGTCACCTCAGTCATTTGCAAGGTGCTTGAGCTCCTTATAAATAAGCAGCTCATGCAATTCCTAGAGGATCACTCGCTAATCAATGATCGACAATACGGCTTCAGGCCAAAGCGATCAACGGGTGATCTTCTGGCATTCGTAACACATGTCTGGGGTGGGGCTATGGAAAGGCACGGCGAGTCCTTGGCTATTAGCCTGGACATCGCCAAAGCCTTCGATAGGGTCTGGCATGCTTCGCTCCTTTCCAAGCTTCCGGCATATGGTCTACCTCCTCAACTGTGCAGCTGGATTGCCAGCTTTTTAAACGAGCGCCGAGTGCGGGTCCTCTGCGATGGCCAGGCTTCTCGCTTCTTGCAAGTGAATGCCGGGGTACCGCAGGGGTCCGTACTATCACCAACTCTCTTTCTTCTGCATATCAATGATATGCTATCCCTCGGAAACATTCATTGCTATGCAGATGACAGCACACTGCACGGGAGTTACTCGGTTCGTCCGACGGCGGGGCGATCTGAGATTGAGGAGGAGAGACGACGACTCGTTGCTGATCTCGACCGTAACCTCGACAGTATCTCTCAATGGGGTACCGAGAACCTGGTCGAGTTCAATGCCCGCAAAACACAGGCGTGTGCATTTACTGCGAAGAAATCCCCTTTCCTTCCCCTACCCTCTCTTCAGAATGCATTATTACCAATGAAGGACAACCTTGATATCCTTGGCATAGACGTTCGTCGAGAGCTCAATAATAAAAACTACATCGAAAGATGTATAGGGCTAGCTTCGCGGAAACTAGGAATACTGAATAAGGTAAAGAGATTCTTTACACCGGACCAGAGGTGTCTGCTGTACAAGACGCAGATTAGACCCTGCGTCGAATACTGCTCTCACCTCTGGGACGGCTCCGCGAAGTATCTGCTGGACGTTCTCGACGCTATGCAGCGACGAGCTATCCGTATTATAGGTTGTCCGGAGGTAACGGGAAGCCTTGAGCCACTAGCTCAGCGCCGAACAATAGCTTCCTTGGCCGCATTCTACCGTATTTACCACGGCGAGTGTTCTGAAGAGCTCTTCAATCTGATCCCACCCTCTTCCTTCCGATCCCGAACGACTCGTGCCGGGCAGAGATGCCACCCCCACACAGTGGATAGCATGTTCGCGAGAACCGAACGTTTTAAACGTTCGTTTCTCTGCCGAACGATAGTGGCCTGGAACGCCCTGCCTGTGCACGTGTTTCCTCCTACATATAATCCTGGGTTCTTTAAGCGGAGCGTGAAGAGGCACATCAGTAGGTCGTCAAGTTGAGGGCCACTCTCAATAGTAATGTGTGCTGTGAGAGTGGCCCACAATCGCTAGACGTCGTCACGACTTACCACCAGGCGGGCGGCGTCAATTTGGCGAACCAAATATAAAAAAAAAAAAAAAAAAAAAAAAAAAAAAAAGTGGGGCTTTATGAACGCAATAAAACCCAAAACAATGGTTTTTAGAATTTTTGTCTGTTTGTCTGAATGTTTGAACACGCTAATCTCAAAAACGATTTGATTTTTTGATTTAAATTTGCGGTTTGGTTTTCAATCGCTTCATAAATAAAAAAGTTATGTAGATCTAAAGTAACACGCAGGCGGAGCTGCGGGCAGCAGCTAGTAATAAAATAAATATTAATAATAATAAAATAAAACAAATATTAATTTGGGAACCTTTAAGTCGGCAATGACGCGGAGGATTTTTTAAACGATATTTTGTAATGTAAATATTTTTAGTATATAATTATGTATATTTTGTACATTTTAATTCTTATTGTAAATAAATACAAATATTAATTGTAATAAAAAAATCCAGTTCGGAGGATTGTGACCACGAACATTGTGATGATTATAATGAGTTTATATAGGTAAACCATATTAGATTAGATATAGGTATCCTGCGTGCGTACCAGAGACACCCAGCAACGGACGTGGGAGCGACCGCAGCCTTGGGCCGAGGAATAAAAAAAAGTTATAGGTATCACCAAAACTTAGCACAGAATAGGAATATGTGAATGTATTGCCGTTTTGTAATAAATCTCTATAATGAATCAGGCTTAGGTGTTCGCTCAGCTGAAATTGTATAAACACTCACATAGTTTTCCTCGCCTCCCATGACTATGAGTAGAATTACCATCTTCTTCATTTTCATCATATTGTTCACCAGGATCGAAGTTCCTTAAGGTGGTAGCTGCGGAACTTAAAGTCAAATACGTCGAGATCACTATCCATAGTCTTGAAGCCGTGACCAACATGGTATGTTGGTCTGTCTTAATCTCAAGTGAGAAAATTTCTTGAGTATCAGTACTACGACGTCCTGTACCCAATAGTGATAGTCACGAAATGCATGAAAATATGTCGAACATGTATAAATAAACTAGATGATAACGGTTGTGTGTTTATGTTAGTTGTTAGGTTACCGTTGACCATTTAGCGTCCAATGAAGACTAAAGTGTTAAAATGACTTCTGTTATGGATAGGATTTGGGCCTGTCGGACTAATCCATGTCAGTATGTCAGCCTCCTACTTTCTTAATAGAATTTTGAAGCATTAATTTATACTAGTGGTTCTGTGAATCGTAGACTTCGGGAGCAGCTTTGTTTAGAAAATTTCTTCTTCAATTTTCTATATTACTCTTTCATTTGTCATCCAATCCAAATAATATCACTCAAATGTTATTCATTGTAAGCAAGGAGTGTGTGTGTGTAAAGTTTCATGCAAATCGGTTGATAAATACGGCCTCAAACATGATCTGACAGAACCCGTAGATGTAGAGGTACAGACGAAAGAAATTCTCCCCAGTCTGCAAGTTGAAACGGAGACTTCGGTCGCTTCGCTCCCTCAGTCAATAAACACACCGGTTTCCCTTAAAAAGGTGGCCTTAGGGAATGCCTCGGTGGCGCAGTGGTATGAGTATGCGAGTGCCCCTGAGGTGCTAGGTTCGATGCCGGGTCGAATCAAATATTTGTGTGATAATATATATTCAAGTGTTTTTGAGTCACCTAGATCCCATAGCACAAGCTTATACATATGATATTAGTATAAAACTGCATTCATAGTATAAAACACACCACGTATCCAGCGAGATGCTGGTTACCCCTGGTTAACACTATTAGCACTAGTGATGTAGTAGGAGCACCAAAAAAGGCAGTAATTGACAAGGCATGGACCAAACCTAGATGTAGAAAAAAATAAATTTAAGCATAGCTATAGATACAGGCCACCAGGCCACTGTCTCAAAGTGGCCATACCTTACAACTAAGGTAATGTACCTCTACGAACCTTCTTGGATAAGACGTCATTTGTATGTAGGTACCTACCTAATACCAAGATACGTAGATATCACCTAGGTTTCTAATTACAGGTGCAAGCAAGTTAAGTAGTGAATTATTCTTCACTATAGTTAATGTGCCGGCCGTGGCATACTAAATCACTTCCTTAGTTTTATCATTCATAAGCGCTAAGTTTTAAGGCTGAGTCATTACATGCAATACGATTGACGTTGAAACAATGACAATGATTTTAAAGCAACGCATTTCATTCACGGTTCAGAATTGTTTATGATTTAGAGACAACATAATTCTGTACATGAATGCCTTAATTGTCATTCAGATTGCTATTGTAATATAAGTTCCTTGCTACAGCCGACAAATGTTGGAGTGAATGAGTCGTATATATCTGCATGCAAACTTATCGACTAGGTACGTAGGTAATTACACTAAAATACTCATTGAAGTATTTCCGTTCTGCCGCATTCTAGCGAATCGCACTTTCGTTTGTCGGTCTCTCTCTCCACTAACTCGTTAACGACCTACATACCTACGCACTATTTGGGCATTTCCTTGCAAACATCTTGTATTGCATCTACAGTCTTGGTGATAACTATTTTTTTAAATTTGAGAATATTACACCTAGGACATTCTAACAATTGGCCCAACATACTCCTATGTCATAATAATAACTAGTTATCCCGGTGAAGTTGGTATCGCCTCAAATATTAAAAACAAAAAAAAAAATAATAATAATAATATTTTAATATTTCATGCAAATGTATGTATTATTAATTATAATTGAAAAACGCAACGGACGGACAGACAAATTGTCGTATTAAATATATAGATACCTCTATAAGTAAAGTTCAGCTTCGGTGGCGCAGTAGTATTGCCGTCCCTGAGGTGCAGGGTTCGATTCCCGGTTTGAATCCAATATTTGTGTGATCCACAAATGTTGATTTCGGAGTTTGGGTATTTTATATGTATAATTAGTATGTATTTAGAAATATATAAGTATGTTTATCAAAGTATATATTTCAAGAAGGAAATGTCGACCCTGCACCCTATGCCACCCCGTCTGGCCAGCGTGGTATATGTAGGCTGAATTCCCCCCTCCTTGGGGAAGGCTATGGCCAGCAGTGCTGTGTTATCAAATGGGTTGAGATGATGAGATAATTATTACAATTTGTTTGGTTGAACGCGATTTTTCAGTCGGGAGCTAGTCCATCCATCGTGGAAAACTTGGGGAGGAGCACAGCAACAATTCTAAATGTTGCAAAAACGGGAAAGCAATCGAAGTCGCGGGCGTCCGCTAGTAGTTAAAAAAACTATAACTCTTGACCTGAGTTATCTAATCTACATAAATTAAAATTAATTTCTATTTCTGAATAGTATCGTGAACGCGGCTAATTTAGCTAAGTAATTCTTTTTTTGTTGTGTTCGTTATTATCAGGAGAACGACCTATAGGAAGAAAAAAAAAACAGTTTTCATAATTTTCTCTATGCACTTTGTCGGGTAGTAAATCCATGCGAGGTTTCGTGTTTCTAGCACCAACAGTTTGGGAGCAAAGTCGAGGTCGTACATGACGAAACTATTAAGACTTGTGCTACAGAACCCTAAAAGCGGGGTAATTATGTAAAAAAACAGACACAACAATGGTATAATGTGACTAAATTTAATTTGTTCTGAAATGTGAAGGTTACAGTAACGTAATTGGTGATTACTATTTGTGAATGTTGTATACAAAATATTTAGACATACAAGCTCATCTATTAAATGTGCTATTGATAATATACAAAGTAGATATACCTTATTATAGTAATCACTCTCTTATTGAAGCATACGCTGCTGTTTACAAAATGTTATCTCGTATGACAAAGTCCAAACATTTTCTTTTACTTAAATCTGACGAAACTCATTCTATTGTCAGATAAGTGAAAATGTCTAATATCACACAAAAACCACAAGATATCAAAAATTATTTCATAAAATCTATGGCACATAAGCATTCGGGCGTTATTAATAACGTCATACAGAACATAATAAAATAATTCACGACCTGCAAAGTGTTTCAAAGCAGGTACCCTATTACTTCACTTTTATACGTTTACTTTATCCTCAGTGAATTAAGCCAGTCAATTCAATTGAAAGTATAGTACAGTTCGCGAGGTATACGCGGAGCTTTGCATTTGTGTGAGTGCAGTGTGCGTGAACGTATATGTGACCTCTTTTACACACATATGTGTTGTACACACAGCTACAAAAAGTGAGACTTTTCGTATTCACTCACACAAATGAAAAGCTCCGCTTATCCCTCGCGAACTGTACTAATGCTACCTACTATTTTGTAAATTATTTGATGAATTAAAAAGCAACGACAAAACAAGCCAAACTGACAGGGATTAATATGCGGAGTAATTTGCGTTTCAGAATAATAGTTGTACACATTAAAAGGAAAGTTACTTTTTATAATACGAGTATTATCGATACAGTTCTTTGAAACACTCTGGGTGATGAATTGCTCATACAAAATAACTGTGATCAAATCAACGATGACGATATTTATACACCGTGAAAGTACCACCGTTTACAAAACAAATATTTTGGACTCGCTTTCGATAACAGAACCGACTGGAAGTATTACTTTGAAAAACAAGCAGATTTTTTTACAAAAATCCTATAAAATATTAAGAAAGAAATTATAAATAGATCACAAAAACTGATTTCATCGGCGGGATTCGAACCCACGGCCTTTCCCTAACAGGGGGACTGCTCTGACCTACTGAGCTACGATGACCACTACCGACAACATCGAATTTTTGCTTCATATCATATTCATAATTTCTACATCGCGCTATTAAGGTTAGCGTTGGATCCACCTACGGGCCGTTCTAACGAACTAACGGTACCAGTGTATCGTGTTACAACGATATTTAAACACTGAATTTAGATGAATCCTACCCAAATCCATATATTTTTGTATTTTAAAGCAATGAGTTTGCTTAAACTATTCTTAAAATATTAAGAAAGAAATTATAAATAGATCACAAAAACTGATGTCTTCGGCGGTATTCGAACCCACGGCCCTAACACCTAACAACTTTCTTTCTTAATATTTTAAGAATGAGAGTTATTATTTATATTTTAAGAATAAAAATCCTATAGTTGATAGTCTCTAGTTATCAAATTACTAGGTGGTAGCTCACTACCTTAAAAAGTCTCCCTAGTGCTATCCAGAGGCGTTCGGCAATAGACGTTGGCTGAAGCGGCTTCGGGCCACGGAATTAAAATAATTTTTAAGAATTTTATAAAAAAAAGTGTTTGTTTTTCTAAGTAATCCAGTCGGTTCTTTTATGGAAACGGAGTCTAAAATATTTTTTTTGTAAACAGTGGTACTTTCACGGCGTATACTAAGTGGCAAATAACAAAATGTTAGTAAATCACACATCAGGCAAAAATCTACAAAACTATGAACTTAAACACATTCAAACCATATCTATTAGGTATCTCGATATAATATATCTCAACTTTTTACACTAAACAAAATAATATAGGTATATTTAAAAAGAATTTAAAAACATGTCATTGGTAATAAATTATTTCGTGACTTAGTCAACATACTTAACTACGCGCTTAAAAATAAAATTACACGTGAAAGAAGACGTAAAACTTAAGTACAACTTAAATAATTTCTACTGAAAATCTTAAGAATAACTCACAAGACTTACGTAAAAATAGATCGTAGTGAGGTACCTACGATATGAATATTTATACAGAAAAAAAAAACCTTAAGACCTACAATTTTAATACATAATAATATATATTAAAATTTATTATACAATCAAAATATGGCATCTACCGATATCTTTATGGCAATTAAGTAATATTTTCAAGAACCTCGGCATTAGGCTTACCTACTGATATAGTGACGGTTCCCTGGAATCAAAATTTAGTTTTATATTTCTTTAAAGAAAGCGTTTTGAAATATAGGAAATTTCTAATAATCTTTGAACCTCTCAATCAACTGTATGACCTGTATTGCCATTGGCTTCTTCATTCGCTACATACTCCAAGAATGAAGCGTTGAATGAATTTTTTAGTTTTGAGAGCACTTATAGTATGCAATCATGATCAAAGAGGTCGTAAATATCAGACTAGTCTAGTCGGTCAACGGCCAAGCTGGAAGTTCCATTTGGGTTTTGCCATTTATGTATAGAAAGGCTGAAAATATTTTAACAAGTTTAAAAAATGCTTGAAAGTTTCAAGGAGGACCGTTTACTCGTATAAGAAATACGTGAATAAAAAAAACTACAGAAGTATGTACATACGCTTGTTGTCTTTTTTGAGATATTTAAAGAGCGTTCACAACAAAATCTCAGAAGATGAAATGTCAAGGAATTAAGCATAAATTAAGTCTGTTGTATTTTGAATCAAATAAAACAAGTTTCTATTTATTCTTAGGAAATTAAGCCTCTGTGTAAAGCTGCTGCTAAATATTTTTTGATACTTTACTTACACAATTTATCTTTTTTAAACAATGATTTTCAGACAAGCTTTTGTGAACGGCTCTTTTTACATTTATCACCAGATTTTCACTCTTTCTACCACAAAATTATTTCTAAGTTACATTGTAAATTTAAGGCCTCATAATATTATTACCTATAATTATGCAATTGTATCTATCAAATTTCTTGATAGAATTCTTGCTAAGTAAGTTAGTTTTCAATATAAAATAATTAAGTTAGTATAATTATAGCACAATAACAGTTTGGTTTCAATTTCATGTATCAAATAAACACACAGTAAAAAAAATCCTTTGAGAACTGCGTGAATTTTCACTATATCATTCATTTTTCACTATATCATTCGTTTGCCAGTTGACTAGTTACCTGACACGGAATAATCTCCTTAGTCCCTTTCAATCTGGGTTTAGGACAGGTCACAGCACTGTGACGGCACTTCTTAAGGTGACCGACGACATACGTTGGGCCATGGAGAGTAGATCTCTTACGGTATTGGTGCTACTGGACTTCAGTAGTGCCTTTAACTCGGTAGACTTTGACATTCTCCTTGGTATCCTTAAGTCGTTGAATTGTTCCATGGAGGTTGTGACCTGGTTTAAATCCTATCTTCAGGGCCGCTCGCAGTGTGTTCGCTACAATGACGCTCAGTCTGACTGGTGCAATCTCACTGCGGGCGTGCCCAAGGCGGCGTACTCTCTCCTCTTTTGTTCTCCATTTTTATCAACTCCGCAGTTAGAGTCATTTCTTCCAACTTCCATCTGTTTGCAGACGACCTACAGCTGTATAGGCACTTTACCCTCAACGAGTATCGGACTGCCATCGCTGTCATGAATCATGACTTGAGTGCCATCAGCCATCAGGCAAGGTCATACGGCCTCCACATAAATCCCACTAAATCTCAGGCCATGGTAATTGGCAGTCGGCAGATGTTGGCAGGGCTGGATATGGCATCTCTTCCAGCTATCGTGCTGGATGATATCCCTATCAAATACACCAATGCCGCTAAGAACTTGGGAGTTATTATCGACAACAACTTATCCTGGGGCTCTCATATTAACGAGGTCAGCAAGAAGGTCCACTTCACCTTTCATACACTTAAATGTCTCCAGAGTTTCTTGCCCCACGATACTAAAATCTCGCTGGCCCAAACACTAATCGTGCCGATCTTGGACTACGCGGACGCTTGCTGCCTGGATGCTACAGAGGAGCTCTTAAACAAACTTGAGCGGTTGCAAAACTTAGGTATCCGATTTATTTTTAACTTACGTAAGTATGATCACGTCTCAAAATTTCGCAAGGAACTCAAGTGGCTCCCAATCCGTCTTCGTAGAAATACTCGGTTATTATGTCTCCTCTTCAATGTCCTACACAATCCCTCATATCCTTCCTACCTGCGGGAGCGGTTCACACTGATGCGTGCATCAGATGAATCGTCTCGCCTCTCCTACCGCCTCAATTGTCCTTCCCACAAATCTGACTTCTTCTCCTACTCTTTCTCCGTTCATGCCGTCAGACTGTGGAACGCTCTTCCAACCGATATAAGGAACTGCAGAACTGTGTCTGGCTTCAATAAGAGAGTCAAGGAACACTATCTCGCTTCCTTACCTTAATTATTGTACGTCTATGTATGTTTATATATCTTTTTATGTATGTATTTGTGTATTTATGTAGTTATAGTTTATGTAAGTTTATTAACCTGCACACACATCAGGACCTGTTTGCATCACGATCTCCTCTCTTAGGCCCACTGGAAGAGATCTCTTTAGAGATAAGTGGCGCCATTGTATACATGTTTAGTTTGTATCCATTTACTGTTTTATTTACTGTGTGTGTACAAAAATAAATAAAATAAAAATAAATAAATAAAATATAAATGCTCGTAACCAAATAAATGAAATGTAAATATATCGACCGTCATTGGACGGTGCTAGTACCTAATTTCACTTGGAAAATACGTCTGTAAAATTTAGGAAATTCTAAACTCAAAATATTTGAAAATTTAAAGAAAATGTAAAGATAAAACATAATGACAGTTTACTACGAATTTTCGGATAACCAGTACCGACAACACGAACTTTCCACAGGCTATAATCATTGTTACACCTTGTAAAATATATATCAATATACCTAATGTTAAATTAAATGCAAGATACAGTGGCAAGAAGAAGTGCATCTAAATTAAGAATGACAAGAACGATTGTGTGTTCTAAGTTGTAAACATTTAAAGAAATACCGAGGTATACTTATTTTCACGTTTACTCAATCAGTCATCGACATTATTGGAAATGATTATATTTTATTAAAGTGTTTATTTATTTTATTAACGAATAAAATACCCAAACATATCAGGTATAAACACATTTTTGGTACATGTCTGTGACCACAATTATACCATACCGAATGTTATCAATGTTTTGTAAACTAAGAGCCATTCTTGGATTCGTTCATTCCTTTTCAGTAGCAAGGGACATCTGGCAATGAGTGACCTTCACTTTCGGCGATAATGATGTATGATTTGTATTTATTGTTGTTGTAAAAAACCTATTTATATTAATGAATAAAGTAAGGCTACCTTTTGGGAGAGCTGTCAGAATAATCAAATAAACAAACAAATATTATAAAAACACATTCTTAATCGATAAAACAGGTAAGCAATAACTGTGTACATAACAGTTTTGATTACCCGTTTTATGCTTTGTAGGTAAATAACAAGTTATAATTAATAAATTTTGATATAAGTTATTTAAAATTTCACATTATTTGTCACAATATCGACTAGTTAATATGATAAGTACGGCAACTTTATAAGAGTTTGTTGAATTACATTTATCATTTTTTATTACATGACTACTAGAATGAGAGCTAGAAGCGAAATAAAATAAATGACATTTTGAAAATGTAAAGCACATTAATTAATTATTTTCTACATGAACATTACAAGTAAGCTTAACTTACAGTAGCATAAAATACTAATGACTGTATAAGATGGCAACTGAAGTTTTGCATTTATTACTTGCTGAATAATTGTGTAGATATACAAAGAGTATCTACAACTCAAGCGAAATTTTGGACGGAGGCAATAAGGCTGATGGAAGATAATATTCCTCCCTAAATTGCTAAGGCATTGCATATGCAAACGCTTAAATACTACATAAATATACATATTGATAAGCTAATTTCCTATATTATTTTATCTGATATTACAATATAAAGTGCAATTAATAGGTATATCGGATAGGTACAAAATGTGAAATACGCGTATTAATAAATGTTGGTATTTAATGGACTATTAGTTCTTGTCTGTAAGTAATCTGTTGGTGATATTATATGAAATAGGTTTAAAAATCAAGACTAGAAAGTGTAAAATTTACAAGTTTCAATGATACTACCTAGACTTTGATTCTAGACTAAATAAGTTATTTGATTTGTAGATTATATTTCGAGAATCTTCCTTTTCTAGTAATTATATATCATTTGCTAGACCCCACATTTTCATGGGAGTCTTCGTTAAAAACTATGGGCTACTTGATGTAAAAATAACAAGCGGTAAGGTCGATATTAGTCACATTCCCTGACCCGCAATAAAAAAAACTAACGACATTATTCGACCTTTATCCCCAATTTTCCCCTCAATCCAAAAAGCTGATGACGAAAAAATAGTATCAAATCACACTTGTGCCAAGTTTCGTGAAGGTCGGATAAAAACTGTGGCTGCTAGCCCGGACCACACATACAGACAAACAGACAGACGGACGAAAGCAAAATTGTCCAAGCTTGAAATGAAGACGTTCCGCTCGCTTCGATCGATCGGTCAATAAAGTAAGTAAATAAAATAAATTTTCCTAGTCTTTCCCTCAATATTTAGGACGTACCATTGAAACATACTGCATTTTAATCAAAACATATAACTACTAATTAATAACTATATAATTATAATATTTAAGATAATATCTTGGATATTCCTTGCTCTCTTATTAGCTTATCATAAATTAACTAATCATATCTAATGAATACTTAGAGCTTTTAATTCACGAGCTTATACCAACGCCGTCGTTACTTTTGTAGTGAGCAATTCTATTGTAGTTAATTAGTAGTTGGTGTAGAATAAAATGTGGTTATTTTACAAGCTTTTAATTTTGCTACCGAACCTTTGGATCTAATTTCCAGGATAATGTTTTATTCCTTTTTAGTTATTTTTAACTTGTTTTGGAACTGAATAAAGTAAGTCGGCTGATGTAAGTGTCCTTAGCAGGGCCTGAGCTTAACAACTGCCAAGTATTAATTAATACATTTAGCACCAACCATTTTGAAATATATTCGGTACATATACAATTCATAGCAACGACGTCACCAATCACTCTTCATTAAAATATTTATTAAATTAAATTTACAATAATAAAGTAACTTACAAAATACATTTTATACTTCTTTATTAATGACGACACAAAATAATATTTTGTGTAAAGCGATTTCCTTGGTAATGCTATTATAATTATGTCTTAAGAGTCAAATTTGTAATGATCATGGTTATCTGATCAACAGATTCCAATTAAAGAATACTTTAATAATAATATGTATTTTACAGATTTTATTTCAAAGTCCGTCATAACTTTATTGACTAAAGTTATAAACACTTTTACTATAATTGTTTTACAAAATATACATGCATCCTTGTCAGGAAAATCAAAGAGTGAGCACTGGATGGACTTTTGAGTTCACTTCTCGGTCACAGTACACCATAGAACGTGTCCATCAGAGTAGTGTCCAGGTCACACTCCAGAAAAATACTTTCACTGCATTCCTCCTGAAAATATACAAGCGTCGTGTAGTTATGACAGAGCTTGCGGAGTCTTCACAACGATGGGCTCAGTCAAGAATGTATGCGAAACGATAGTGTGCGCGTCTCTTAACCTATCAACTTGAAATTCGGCATAAAGATAAAACATAAGCCTGTGGTTTGCTGTATAGTTTTTGGTGTATGAGGCTCTTATAGTTTTTGAGTTATTAAGAAACATGCCTTTGACAGTGCTAAAAAAATTAGGTTAGGTAGGGTTCGGTTAAGATTCCGCCAGCTCCATCTTTATTATTTTGATGTAACCACCCGCGTTCCAGCGAACCGCCCTAGTTATAGATAATCTAAAACTTTCCGAACATATGCACAAACTTTAGTCTTTGTAAGAGGGTAGTTTGTAGAATTTAAAATAACTTTTCAATATCGGGGGAAGGAGGGCTCTTTTCTCGAGCGTTAGGTGCGTTAGGTGCATATTCCACCCTTTTTTTTTCGGCAACTTCGTAGTGGATATAATATTCTTTACATGAGTTGATGACTTTATATGTAGTCTGATTGATACCTAAGTATTCTATCGTAAAAGTACATATATTATACTCGTACAATTACCTGGGTGTTTTGAGGGGTGGACGGTTGATCACCGCCCTTTCTTGCGTGTCATTTAGACGTCTTGGGCAGGTGCCGCTTCATATGTAGCGCAAGATGATCAGATCTTGCGAATGATCTCTCGCATACGGCGCACTTGAATGGCTTGGCTCCAGTGTGTTTACGGTAATGGCGAGTCAGCTCATCGGACCTGGCAAACCGCCACTCGCACTCAGGCCATTGGCACGTGTACGGCTTTTCACCTAAAACAATGTGACATCAATTACATATCTGTTCTGAATCAAAATTATGGAAAATAAGAGTGTATGCGTACTTGTAAAATATTTCAAAGCTTTGACAATTCTATTCGTAGTTGTAATTTGACACCTAGTGTAATTAATTAACAGACTGTGTCCGAAGCGTATAATATACTCTTTGAGCAAATTAAATTCAAAAATATGTAATTATAATGTACTGGAGTAGCAACAATGTCTCTCTTATGAACACACTTTAATGCGTATCGATATTAAGTATAATTACAAAAACAGCCTAGGTAAATTGCCTTCGACATACAATTTAAAATACCGACAATTTCCGTGTGTTTAAAATGAGAGCATTGGACCAATAGTCGGATAATGTAAAATTTAAGTTATTAGAAAGCTGTTTACGAAGCAAGTAACCCATGTTAAATAAATTGAACGAGTAGTGACAATAAAGTACGGTGAAATTTAAACGATACAGGTGCAGAAGTACTCAGATAATGGTGCTGTTAGGTGTTACCAGTTACTTTCGCTCGGCTGAAACATGACGAGTGTCCGGACACTACTGTCCAAAACATTTACTAACACGACGAGAAAACATACCTATTGATAACACATCCTAACGAGGCAAAATCGCAAACGCTACGTATTGTCATAAAACATGTATAGGTACTATCGCAGAAAGCTTTTCTATAATATGAGGAATGTCATAATACCTGTGTGTATCCGCTGATGAGCCTTCAGATGTGAGCTCTTCGTGTACACTTTGGAACATCCTGTAATAGATTTAATATGGAATTAACTTTGAGATTTAGTATCAATATACAGTGTTTGTATAATGAAAAATTTAAAAAAAATAATTTTGAACTAAACCTATAAGGTTTATTTGAGGATGCTAAATAGTTAGCATAATATTATTAAGTACTTAATCTTTTAATACTAGACTCCATTAAAAGTATAGTAAACACATACATACATACATACATAAAATGGGGGCTCGTGGTCTAGTGGTAACCGACAATATTCATACATTGCAAAGGTTAAGCGACGTCTAGTCAGGCCGGTCTTAGGATGGGTGACAATTTCTTAAGACACAGACCCCTTCGTGCCTCGAAGAGCACGTTAAGCCGTCGGTCCCGGTTGTAATACGAACATCATGGTAGTCGTTAGGGTTAGTTGGAGCCCTTAAAAATCCGACCGGTCTAACTAAAGAACAGCGATATCGCCCATATATACTTCGATATCGGTCAGATGGCAGTTGCTTCACGGAAAATATCGAAGTTCAGCCGAATCACAGTTAGACTGGAAAGCCGACCCCAACTAAGTTGGGAAAAGGCTCGGTGAATAATGACATACATACATAAAATATGTACATAAAATCACGCCTCTTTCCCAGTGGAGTAGGCAGAGACCACCTGCTACGATCCTGGCATACTTCTTTCGGTTCCTCAACTTTCATTAATGGCTCGTCGGTGACTGGTACTTTTAACTTAGCCTTTATTTAAGACATCTGCGATTTGTTCGCAGTATGTTCGCCTTGGTTGACCCTTACTAGTTTGATCATTCACATTCGCTTCATATATCTGTTTTGTCATTCTCCTGTCATCCATCCTCTCTACATGTCCGAACCATCTAAGTATCCCTTTTGCCACCTTGGTTACAACATCTTCTGACATACCACACTCAATTTCCTCGAGATTTGAAATCGAGTAAGGTAGTCACGGGGGTAAAGAAGAACCTATCTGTAATTAAACGACATTTTGTAATGTAAATTTTTTAGTATATAATTATGTATATTGTAATTCTTATTGTAAATATCTGTTATTTAAATCATGAAGGTAAATAGTATTTTCTCCATTCAAGTAGGAATCTGTGCTGTGGCCACTGTTACTGACATTTAAAATGATATTTAGAATGTAGGTATGTATGCTGTATAATTTGACAAAAAAAAACGACTTCAAATTACCGCAATGGGACTAAAAATTTGTCGGAATAAGACCAAATTGAAATGGGACCACACGGAAAACACAAACTTTCAATTAAAAAATAAGAATTAAAATTTCAAAGAATTTTCAAAATCGGGTCTCCTAAGCGAAAGTTATGAGGTAACAAACATAAAAGAGAACAAAAAATACAGGCGAAATAAGAACCCGCTCCTTTTTTTAAAGTCGGTTAAAAACACCGCTATTATAGTAACATTATGTGATGTTTACCAATAAAATCACAATGATGCACTCTCCTCTTCTCCAGTTCAGGGTTGTTTCGCCGGTTGTACTTGACAGAAGACGGCGGCGCAAGACGAGAGTGCTGCAAAGGCACGTGGTGCATATGCTGCTGTGGCGGCTGCGCCGGCGCCACTTGGTGCATCTGAAGTTGCTGCGACATTGCCTAATACACAAATATATTATATAAACTTAGACTATTGATTTCGTACTACAATGCACTAAACAGCAACGTTAATTACCTGAGGATGATGATGTGGATGTTGTTGCTGATGTGGAGGAGCATGAGGCGGCCTGAGGTGTGGTGGCGGATGGTACGGTGGCGGCGGCGTCCTCCGCGGCCCACCCTGTGAACATAGATACATCTTTGTTGCACTACACCACCTCAGACATCTTATCAATAATTGAAACTAAAAATTTTAATTTTCATAAAATTATTCGCTATGCAAAAGATGGTACCATCTGACGTGATTTCGCCAGCAACGCTTAGCTGATTACCTTAGCATTTAAAATTACCTGCATGTTGTTCCCAGGGCTACCCTGCTCCGAGCTCGGGGGTGTTAGAGGCGACATATACACCAGCCTTGATGGCGGGTACTTAGCAAAGGGACTCGCCGCTTGATGCTGCATCTGCGGTGGCGGCTGCGGGTGCGCGTACGTCGGTGGTACACACAACCTCTCCGTCTTGATTTCGAGAGGACTGAGTAGTGGTGTAGCGCATTCTTCGAGAAGTACCTCATCAGCTTCGAGCTTAACGTGGGTGGAGCCGAGTGGAGCCAACATGTTTGCATTTTCGGGGTCGATATTCCTGATAGAGGAAGCAATGTCCTCCCACAGCGCGGGCCGGAGGAATGCATCGTCTCTTGAGGAGGTTCCGCCATCGAAAAGGTCCATGTGGGCGGACGCGAGTGTGACGCCCTCCTGCTTGCACAGCAGTGACTCCAGCTCAGATGTCTAAGGGATAAAGGAAAACAAATCGCATTATTTATTGCAGTGATTTGCTGATTGTGTCGTGTTTGCATTATGCAAATCCTATTCAAATGTAAAAGTATCATTTGTTACTTTATAACTTAACAAAACAATGTGTAAATCGTGTAAATGCCTAACTTCTAAATGCGATTATTGGTTTTTGATTTAATATTTTAAGAATACTGTTTGATGAATTGTTTGATTTGGTATCAACCAAGATTGGTTAACCGTGCTTTGGTGTTTAGAAGAAAGTTATCAAGCAGTAAACTAGTCTCTATTTAACATCAAATCGTCTTAAATGTAAGCCAGAAGCGTATCTTATTCGATGTCACGGTGTACTTTAAGTCGAAAACTGATTGAGTCCATCGATCATGCTTAAGAGGGTTTAATATGCGATTAATGTTATGAATTTACACAATTTCCAACAATTTCCCTTGCTAGGTGGGCACACTGCGCCATGCTGTATTAGCATACAATGGGTGAAGCCCACGCAGCCACGCTTGCAGGTGACGAGGTTTGCTTTCATATCGGATCATTTCGTACACACTTCTTCTTGGTCGAGGTTACCGAAGCTTTGGAATTTTTCTTAATTCTGTCTCATATTGGCTGAATAAGATAAGCTATGGTCTCTTATAATAAATATCATTATTATTATTTACTGAAGACACTGTTAAATTCAAAATATCAAATTGGTATTATAAAATAGCGACTTCAGTATTAGAAACCTATCTTTTAATAATAATATCTTATGATACCTATAACTCAAATTATAGTAAAATGTTTATGATGGATAATAAAATTGTTCAATCACAATTGTCTATACGGAGTGGATACGGGTCTGAGTGTTAGAATTATATATCTAATCTGAGTGTATTAAACTGATCTAATGTCGTATTAGTTATTTTGTCATAAACTCGAAATTCTCAGAAATGTTATTCAGATAACCACTGATTTAGTGTTTCATTTACCAAAGCCTTTGTGGAAAAAATGTAGTAACTAAAACACAATTTATATAAATATATTTAGACTGACATCATGTGAAATCAAACATATAAGTAGATACAAACGCGCTTCAAAGAATTCGTCTGCCTAGTCACCGACTGCGCAATGTTGGCAATGCTGACAATTCTTTAGGCTAAAAAGTATAGTTTTAAATATGTGTAGGTACTTCCCCGCTGAGTTCCGAAGTCAGCGGCGAAGGCGCCGCAGATTCATCTACGCTCAAGATCTTCGACCTCCATGATCGGGGCCTGAGGACGGCGGGATAGTCACTCGCCGTCCTTACAGAAGCAGGGTAAAAGGGTTGCGTGGTGTGGGCCTGAGGCTCCCCGCAGCACGCAACCAGATTCACTCATCGACGCGGGATAAAACCCTACCCCAACGAGTCGGGATTCTCATCCCGACCAAACCCCCGTAGAGGCCACACAGGTGGTCAAAGTCCGCCGGGCGCCACTGGAAATACGTTTTGCGTGTGAGCCAGAGACGTCCGGCAACGGACGTGGGAGGGACCGCGGTCATGGTCCGCGGAATAAAAAATAAGTGTAGGTAATATATAGTTAAGGTTTATAGAAGTTTGTTATTGACTATTGAATAATAGTGGCCGTGAGATTTCGTGCCAGATTCTTACTCACAGGCTTTACGTGTTGCTTTGCGAATCTGGCAATAAATGTAAATGTAGAATCCCTCTTTTTAACTTTCTAATAAAACTAAATCTTTGAATATTTAAACACAAGGTATTCAAAAAAATATTTGTGTGACTAGTGTGTACTCCTCTTGTTCTCATTCCTGCAAAGCCGCAACATAAAGGTTTTATATAATCTTAGGTTTAGGGACCTCACCAGCGCTGCACAAGGCCAGTCTGCAGACTGCGTATTCAGCCTACTGCACCTGCGATCTAGTATAACTTTCAATACATGTATAGGCGGAAAAAACTAAGCATATAAGTACCTATACTGATAAAAAATATACCATACATGTTAACAAAAAACACTTGTACACCGATTCACTTTTATTTAATATGCAGGATTTAACCTGACCGGTTTCGCTTTATAGCATTATCAAAGGTTGTTGTTCACTTTAATACTCAATACTCAATACATTTATTGCTTCCATAATGTGGTACAGATGTTAAAATAGGTATAGTTACAATTATGAACCCTGTCGGGCACAGCACAATGTTTGTCTGGAGAGAGGAGGAATTTTACTTGCTTGCTGCAAATATTTATTTATTTCGTTTTATGTTATTTATTTATATCACATAATTATATTTCATTTTTGTTCTGTAGGATAGGATATTATTATTTATTATATATATTATATTACATTTTTTACCAATATTATTAAATATTTTTAAATGTAAAGGTAGCTATTTTGGTGCATTTATGAAAAAGTAAAAAATTAATAACTGATCTTTGGATGTCACAAATTAACAAGTCAAACATATCTAAATGTCCTGATAATTAAAAGTATACCGAAGTCATATCAATTTTGTCACACCAAATTAATTCCTTATGTCATTATATATATATATATATATATATATATATATATGTCATTATTACACTCACAAATTACATAATATAAACACTAATATCTATTTGATGAAAATAATGTATACACTAAAAATGTGAAATAAATGCAGTCTCATTTTATTTATTAATTATCCTATACAAATATAAACATCCTGGTTATGAGAAAAATAACTTACCTACTTATGTCAATTCAAACCTAACACCATTTGCATATTTATTAAACAGATATTTTACTACACTGTCTAACATATCTACAAGCCATTGTTGAACTAAATTCTTAAAATATATGTGGGTAGACACAAATAAAATTTAAGAGGCAGTGTAAGAAATTTACCCTGAAAATGGGGAAATTCACTCCTTCGCAAATTAATTATATTATTATATTATATATAATTAATTTGCGAAATATATATTAAATATTAAACTTAGTTTAGATATTTAATTGCATTACTATCGTATCGTATTACTATAAGTTTCACCAAGTGCCGACAATCGAAACCATCAACTATATAAAAAATATACCATTCTGATAATCTAATATTTAATTATGTAGAATGAATGAAGAATGAAGATCAAAAATAAAGCTAATTTGAAATATGGCAGTGTGGTGAGAAGGGCAAGCGGATATTGAGCAGAGTTTATTTTACTCTTATATCAACTTCATTAATTTTATATGTATAGGTACACACACAATGTCATACAAATAATGATTGAGACAGAAGTTATTAAAATAAAGGCAGATAATTATGATGATGATTAAAGTTAGAAGAAAATCGTGGGTTTTAGTTGTTATTTATAATACATTTAGACATTAAAATTATTTGAGTTATTAAACTATTTCATTATCAATGTAGATTTAGAAAATTAATATTGTTTTGGTTTCGTAAGAAAATTGACGATTCCAAATAAATAGCTTAAAAGCATTTTACACCAGGATTGGTATATCACAAACCAATACAGACTAAATTTTAACATTGTCGGTCCAAGTTAAATGCAAATTGTTCTGTAATGTATATTCTTTAGTATACTTAATTACATTCATGCTGTATTGTTTAAAGATATACTTAGATTACAAATAAAATAGTTATCCTTTGCAGTACTAATCGGAAACTGTTTGGAATAGAGAGGGTGTCGTAAGAGCACCGGACCGCGCAAATTCCTTCCATGACCTTTGCGGATCGAACGATTGCGCAGCGGCTCCTCCACCGCGACTAGACGAGCTTAAGCAACAGTCGCATAGACTAAGCTATGTACAGAACTATGTAGGTAAAGAATTAACCCCGCTTTACCATGGTTTGTTTCATTACAGTTACAGTTAACGCGTAACATCGCGAAACATCTTCTGACACACCACAACGTTCCCGTTATGTTGCTGTGTGTCAGAAGATGTAGTGACTAAGATAGAAAAAGGGATTCTTAGATGTTTCGGACTCGTAGTATAAAATAAGCATGAAAGGAACTTGACAAAATAGATACAATAAGGTTGGCGTGGATGGAGCGAATGGTAAGTTTCGACCTATATAGTACTTGTAACCGCAGAGCGTGCATGGAAATAGTTATTAAAGTGGAAAAAGTGAAAGAAGTGTGCCAGGATCGTAGCAAGTGGAATTATATAGTCTGTCCCTACACAAGTGGGAAAGACGAGTGACTATGTATGCGTATCTCTTTGTTTATAATCTAAAGTCAAGCAAAAACATAATTTTTGTGAGAAGTTTTCTAGTGTTTTAGTAAGTATGATTTTTTTTCTAAAAAAAATAATAATAATATAGTCCTTGTAACCGTTTCACTTACGAGACCATGTTTCGTTGTTGTCGTTAGGATACAACTGTTAAAAAATAAATATTAGGTAAGCACACAGCCATCATTCTGGGAATCTTCCCATTCAGCAATAACGCGGGCGGTTTTTGGACTGAAATCACTTTACCTGCCAACTGTAGGTACTATAACATCTTTACATTGTGCTTTTTATGTTAGCACAATATACACTTGTGATTCTAGAAAGCTGACAAAATTGTCTTATCTGATTGTATAACATTTTATTCTATGCGTTGGGCGGTACACCGAGTACCGTATTCGCTTCGGTTTAACTCATTTGCGAAGCCAGCTAAATCAGTCGACTTATAGCGAACAGACAGCAATTGTGAAATGATAGAACCTCCCGGAGATTTGCACCGACCACTGATGAAACACGCACTTGCACCAGATTGTATCTCTAATAGATTATTGTTGTTTTTTAGTTCGATAGTTGAGTGATGCAAGTGCTTTCCAATATGCTTACAGGTTTTAACGTTTAACTTTACGGTTTTATACCCTGTTTACGGATTATTCTCGAGCTCTCGACCATGCCAAGATTGTAGCAAGTGGTCTCTGCCTACCCATAGGAAAAAGACGTGACAATATGTATGTAAATATGAGGTAAAAAAATTAATCGACAAAATCTCTCAACAAACCTTATGAATCAAATATCAAATATCAGTAACACTGAATGAATATCGGATAGTAAGACATACGTTTTCCAGTGATCAATTATAATACGAGTAATAATAGTATTACATAGTCATAAGTTTTGTTACAAATGAAAATACAATTTATTTCAAATGAAGTAATTTAATATTATTAAAATTTATACCTACATATTTATTAAAGTCTTAGCAAAAAATTAAAATAAATTTAATTCGAAATGGCCACCTTTGGCTTTTATACAGGCCTTTAATCTGTTTGGCCACGAATCTATGGATTTACGCACTGTTGCCAAGGGAAATTTTGCCACTGCTTGCTCTAAAGATTTTTTAAGAGACTCAATATCGCCGTGTCGTTTAGAGCAGGCCATGTCCTCTAAAACTGACCATAATTTGTAGTCTAAAGGATTGAAGTTTGGGGTAGATGAGGGCCAGTCTTCAGCTCTTATAAAGTCCGGAACGTTGGTTTCTAGCCAGGCTTGGGTAGTTCGTGCCTTGTGACCAGGAGCAGAGTCCTGCTGGAAAGTCCACCGTATATTTTAAAAAAGTGTATTGCTTAGAGGTTTCGCAACATGATCCAAGACAGTATCCACCTTGGCTGAAGTTTTCACTCCTTTTTCACAAAAAATGTAGTTTTGTGACTCCCTGATAAGACACGCCCCACAAAACCATCACTGACGCAGGATGATGACCACGTTGTACCTTTCCGACCACTTGAGCAGCTTTTTTAGAACTGTGAGCGTACACTTTATCATTTTGCTTATTGTAGTGTTCTTCAATCGTGAAAAATTTTTTCATCGGTAATGAGGATATTTCTGTGCCTTTAACCTTCGTATCACGACAGAAGGCGCTTTGATCGATCCACTCTCTTTAATCGTAAATATTGATTTAGGGCATGTCCTGTATATCGACGATAAGCACTGAGCTTCAGGTCTTTTTTTATAATACGTGACAGAGTCCTAGCGGGAATCTTCATTTCTCGCGATAAGATTTTTTGCTTCCTTATGGGGTTTCGACGAATTCTGGCTTTAACAGCATTAATAGCCTTTGTAGTTCTAACAGCACGCGGCCGCCCCGATCTTTTCTGGTCTCCGACAGACGAAGTGTTGTTGTATCTATTGATAGTACGATATACGAACATACGGTTGATACCAAGTTTTTGAAGTGTCTGGAATATGACCGACGGCTCCATACCCACTTCGTGCAAGGCGATCACTGCGATCCTATTTTCTTAAACACCCCATTCCATATTGTAATTCGATAATGAACACGAAAAAATATGAGAAATGGCGCGAAATCGAAAGAAGTTTTTAAAATAATTTACGTGTTCCAAATTCAAAATAATTAAAAAGTTGAAAAAAATTAAAGTTTTAATGTAACAGTATTTACGGCCAGACTAGTTATACATAATAAGTAATACTTTATCTAGGCGGCCTTAGCTTTGGTTAATAATTTAAAAGATAGGAGAAAGGAACTTATCCGTTACGTAGTAACGTTATCTACAGTGATTTGAAACGGTATAATATAAAAAAATACTGTGTTATGATTGGCCATTCTTAAATACCTACCTAATGACATTAAAAGAATGTCTGCGTGGACGCAACCTCGCTGGCCACTGACCAATAGGGGCGTCTACTTACTTACCTTAATCTGTGTTAGAAAATTGGTCACCCATTGTGTTCGGTGTTGTACTTTATACGCTACAGTGTAACGTGTCCATTGTTCTGGACAATATGTTAGCTTATTAAGCGCACATCATGTCCCATGGGATGTTAGCAAAGGTGAAAAGCTTTTCTTGGGCGGAGAAGTAAATCATTAAAATGTACTGCAATTAAAGCTAATTTGCTACTACCTACCTATGTTTGTTATTTTGTAAAAGACGAAAGAAGTAATAAGTACTTGACGAAGGTTGACGTAAAGCGTAAAAGTCTGACAAGACACAGGAGTAAGCAAATGATGGTGCAAACGTAGGAAAACTTCAATTCGCAGTTCAGGGACCGCTTTCCTATTATACGCATTAATTTTATGCTTAAGTTAATAAAAATTAAGTATCATGTCAACTGTTGTGGCATGGCCAGCATCGACCAATGTTGGGCTGTGAAGAGTTCGAAAGACCGCCCCTTTGACGTGCCGCCGTCGTTTAGTACTCTCTGCCTGTTCGGGGGCCCGGCTAAGGCGAAGGAGAAACACCGTGGATAGGTTTTAGTGGGTAGTCCGGCCCGTTTATCATCCTAGGGCCGGAAGTGCCACACGAAGAAGTCCCGCTTCGGGGTGAAGTGCCTAAATGCATCACCGAAATCTTTAAAAAAAAGACGTGATAGTGTTGTTTGATTAGCTTCTCTTATATCGAGCCCAGTAACTTTCCTTGACCTTCAAGATCTTTAGTATAAGTTTACCTCAAATGTATATATTTATACAGGTTAGCGGTAATACCTACTTCTCCTGTAATTACATGGTACAAACAAAGTTACTGTAGAAAAGTATGCGTGTAATTGGCTTCTTTCTAGTGCGTTCCACTAATATTTCTAACAGATTGTTCTAGGTATATAATAGGTTTATACCCTACAAGAAATGTGAAATACTTTCAATCGAGTGGACAGAGTAGAGATTATGAGTAGTCACGAAAGGTTATTCAATAAATAAGTCACGATGTGACATTATCACCGCGCACAAATGAAAGACACTAAAGGAGGTCACGTATATTGTATGGCCGTCCCTGCGGAGTGTGGGCTAATTAAGTTTTAAGGGGAAGTTCATCGGACTCAATGCTGGTTGCTTTCTAGACAATTTTTTTATGCAATAAACATAGGACAGGCTGCAGTTTGCCAATCTTCCGAATGTTACTACTTTCGTTTAATAGTCAATAGCAAAAACGAATGAGTTCCGATAGTTCCCTTTGAGAGAGGTACTAAACTGCTGCCGAACCCGAAATTGGGTACAGACGGTGCAAGGTTCTCCTTGTATCGGCAACCACAACCTTCCGATCTCTACGAAACTTTGCACAAGGGTTCCTTGATTTAAACCAATTTTTTATGTGAGATTTTTTTAATGACGGGGAAAATTTATAATGATTAAATTTTTGCGGAGTTATATTTCCAAATATTGTTTTTACAATCTCTCAATATCTAATATGGCGACTATGAAAAACTTCGTACTTATGTGTTCTGTTGGTCCAAGTCTAATAGGTACCTACGTCTTTACGCTCGACGCGTTAACTCCGCACAATTTGGTAAAGAAGACATGGAGTCACGGTGGCGGAGTGAAGCTCTGCCTTTACAACCCCCAATAGACATGACATTAACAATATTGTATAGTTATTCATACGAACTGAATTAAAGTTGCCATCTCATACCGTTATGGCATTGTTTGAATAGTCTCTTGTCGCCGCTCTATTTCCATAATTCAACTGACGCCCACGTTTCCGCGCTTAACTCTTCAATGCACACATAATTCTTTGTGCCATAAACTTGTGCCCATCTTAACGCAAAGTCGTAAAGTTCATATCGCAAACAATGACGTTTTACTAACTGTACAATGAGTGTAAACATGAGCACATCGAATATGTAGTTGGCATAAAATTCAGTACACCGATTATCATACGTAGGTATATTCATTATTCTAAACTCTCCACAATTTGGTGTTAATTATTTTTAGTTTTGTTATTGTTTTCCGTAGAACAACGACCGTAAATTTTTGCGTAATTATTCGTCATAAATATGTTACTGGTATAGACAAATGTTAATGTACACAAATCTGTATGCTCGTGTACGGAAGAATGCATTATTTGTATATAACCGTGTGCTCGTTTATTTTATTCTCTACACTAAGAAGGTAGGTTTGTACAGTCGTATGTGAGGCGCGCAAACAATACATAATACACGTTTCCGGAAACGTTCAACTATAATTATTGCCCCGATGACCAGTAGCTTTAGTTGTGACATACAATGTAACATTTTTTTACCATACCCCTAAAACTTATGGCGACTATCGTAATAATATTTTATAGGCAGTGGGTTCACATTGGCACGGGATGGGAGTATTTATCGGCTGGGCGGGAAGGGCGGGCTGCGGCCTTAGGCGGATCGATAGGCGAACGCCGCCCACTTCGTACATGGGTCTACTGGATACATTTGTAAATGAATCACTATTACTATTCTTTAGCATTTTAATAATGTTCCATAATAGTATTAATTTTTTTACTAATACTTTTATGATACATTATTGTTACCTTATGAATCTTATATATTGTTAGCAAAGCAATATTTAATGTAAAAATACGAAATACAAATCTTTTCTGACTGATAGATTTTTTTATTTTTATATAAATACGATTTATGGATTAATAAGATTTTCGACGTCACATCGTTGTATGTTGCAATGTAAAGCTAAGACATTGGTCTTATTCTATAGAAATTATAAATAAAGAAAATATAACTAGGTATTTTAAAATATTAATAAAAAAATACTTCCTTAAGAAAAAATAGACACCTACTAAACGTTAGGCGTTGATCTAAGTAGGCATCTCAGTCACTTGCTGCATTCAAAACTTTCAATCTTTATCTTAACATATTAAGCATATATCTTTAAAACTACGCAATGGATTTTGATGCATTTTTCACTAATGCATAGAGTGGTTCTTGAGGAAGGTTTTAGTGTATTACTTGTCAAGCGGGTGAAGCCGCGGGTGTCCCCTAGTTATACATATATAAATTATTTAAACAATTTTATGCAGAGATGCTTTTGCCCCACGAAATATTTACCAAAAATATAAAGGGGAGGTTACTCAGGTAATTTGTGTGTACACGAGACACCGTACTGTTTAATAGCGGAAAAAAAAATGTAATTTGAGTACTGTTTACATTTCCCATAATTTTAGCTAAACGTGGGGTGTATGGGGGGAGGTCACAAGGCAACTACGGTCGTGGCATAATACTAAAATGTTTTTTTATTGGCGCTATTAGAAAATTATCAAACGTGGATAAATATTTAAGGACAGCGGTTAATGTTCGTTGCTTCATTTTTCTACACAAATATGGTACATAATTTTCCTTAGAAGGGGAAGTACCTTTGTTCACTGTCGTGTCAACGTAGGATTGTAAACACTCGCTTGATTGATGGAATTATTGTAATAACTGGCCATTGCATTGGAAAAGAGTGGTCCTGAGTTTTTATTGTCAGGTTCTTCTCTCACGGGCTATACCTTAAACTCACAATGTAAAATTGTAAATACCGTCAATTAACAATCATTCCATTAATCATGTGAGCGTGATTACAAAATTACAGTTTTTAAAATCCCACGTTAACAACCATACACCTAGGATCCCGCTTGGTACCTACTTACATTTTACTCTATTTTCGTGAGTCGTGTTAATCTTATTGATCACGTCAGGTTTGGAAACTCTTTCATACTTAGTTCACTTCTATTTATAAACTTAATTTTTACACACACTTAATATGCGATCTTAATAGGTAATCCCTTCTAGCCTTCCGGTTAACCACTAAGTGTAGTCTTGCGTCAGTAGCGTGGCTGGAACTATTAAATAGTTGGTATTTACTCTGTTCATGGTATCAACCTTTAAAAAATTACAATTGGTTATTAGTTTTGTGAATTTTAGTACGGAGATAGAGTGAGATTGTGTAAATATGAAGCTGGCTACGTTTAACCCAATAATAATATACATACTTATTTATAAAAAATCATAGGCTGTACCGCAATAGTAGGTTCTGTGTGGATTATGGCTATGGAGCCACTGGGGTTGGTTAATGTTGTAAAATTAATAGGTATTATCACAGATATAAGAATACTATACTAGTATTATATAGGTAATACCGTTACTACACGTATTAGATTATAGTTATGTTAGTCTTTGGGTAAAGTTCACGACATTTTAATTAAGTCACATTAATTATTGGATACATTAAATATATTGTCATGTTTAATGTACCTGCACAACCTTTCTATTTTTGGATAGAGCGAATAACTCGCGGTATGCCTACGTGGGTATCTTTGTACGTTTGAGTTGATATCAACGTTAAAGATATTCATTCCCGCGATGCGCGTGGGCAGATACTATTAGGGTCGATAACAATCTAAACAAGTTGTTTGTAGAATTCTGCCTGACCTAGGTAGTACAATATAATGGGATTTTTATGATTTGGAATACTTAGAGGCTGTATAACTGGTTGGGATTTTTTATGACTTCCACAACATAAATCACTTTAAATCTTGACACTTTGTGATGAATATAGGAATTACTATATATTTTAACTTCCAAAATTGTTTTAAACATCGTGCATTACAATGCTTTTTTTTTACAAGCTTTAAACCAGCACCTAACGAATGTTCTCCAGTAAATATGGTGTGTTTCCATATCATATTACTCGGTATAGTTGAAGGGAAAGTACTTGACAAGTTCGTTTCTCACGGTTGCAGTGAGTTACAGTTGCACACCTGTCTGTGTCGTACGTGGCTAAGCAACTTACTATCTTTCATACAATCAGAAATCAGACTTTGCGGTTGACCAGCATGCGGGAGTTGTCGCATTATATGTCTACACGACATTAAATCGACATTTTACTTGTTAAGTATATGTTTCCCTCAATTATATTCACGTCAGTTACAAGCAATTTATTATAATAAAGTGAAATGAGAAATTGCTTGAATCCTTTTAGTGTCAGCACGTGAATGGTCGACCGATTGTTCAAGTCGGGAACTGAACACGTCGATTCAATGTGTCTGAATTTTTTAAAGTCACATATTGAACCCTGTTAGTGCTATTAAAAAATCACCGTATAAATATTCATGGTTCATCCCCTCGTGAGGGTCGGAGGGATGAGCAATATGTATAGCTTTAATAATAAAAACATATTAGCCGCATCGCATGTCTGTCTTTCCGTGACCGGGCAGTTTTACACCTGGTCGGCTGGGGAGACGGGGTGATGGAAGGAGGCATACGGGCGGCCAGACAGGGGTTCATGGGGATAATGGGGTAAAGCAGGGGGAAGGTACCGTTTGTCAGCGGTCAGCTATTAATGAATGTGCCTATAATGTTTATTGTGCCCGCTGAGCAGTTCGACAATGCTTGTAACTCATCATTTTATAAATTAACTGTCATGCCCATCGGCCGTATCGTGCTGGCACTCATACGCAACTTACCGATGTTCTTTTAAATTGAATAATGGTTTGTTTCATTCTAGATGTGTATCGATTCCGCTTATATAATAATATATTTGACTACATTGAGGTAGGTACATAACATGTAGTAATATTTACCTACCAGCAACGTACTTAATCGTTAAAATTTCATAACTGAAAGACCATGTTTTTACAGCTCAAACCGCTAACCACAAAGTTAAAAGGATGAGGTGTCCGTCTGTCACAGCGGGTCACAATTATCACGTGCCCTCGTTTACACGTTTGACTCCGTTTTATTATTATAATGAAATTATTCGAGTCGAGGGGTGTTCGCGTGCGCACTACGCGCCTCGTCACTCGCCCCGCTCGCTCGTCGGATTGCTATTACCTCATTAAAAGATAGCCGTGATGTTCCGAGGGGCTGTTTAACTTTTTAATTTAATGTATTGTGGTTACAGTTAAATACTTTCATATTGTTGAATGGTGTGATTTTACGACGTTGTGGCTATCGATTTATTTATTTTAGTAGTCGAACATGTAAAGAAATGAACGTACATTATTGTCCTTGGAAGAAAAGTGTGTAGACAGTAGATAGGTACACAATATCTCTTTAGAATTTTATTGATACAAATCACACTAGAATTAATGAATGCGCCAAAGTAATAAACGAGCTAGGTCTAAGAGGCTATTACAATTTTATGTTTGGAAGTTATACGTTGAAATATCTTAGTGCTTAAACGCTGCTGTTGTTGCAAGAAGTCTCTATAGTGAAATCTTATTGTCAGTATCAATTCCCTCATTTCAACGGAATTCACTTGGTTTTGTCGACATTTCATATCGGTAAAAGTTATAATAAACCTCTAACGGAGAGTTTTAATTACTTACTTGTATTCACAGACGTGTATCCGATTTGTATAGCGATAATAGATATTTAAATTGTGCGTTGGTTATTATAAATTTCAATTAGGGGGTGAAGAGGCTACAATCTGGTCGCTGGTGGAGACAGTAAGAACGGGTCGGTGGTCTGCTAATTAGCTAATGGATACACCCCTCCTGCTTACCTCGGCGACTACACCGCGACTACCGTAATGGATAGCGGCACGCTCAGTTTTGGTCACATCTCCGATTATGTTTCACATTATTAGTTTTGACCTGTTAAGATTCGTGAACACCAGTGGGACATAGAAGAAAGCATAAAAAGGTCACACAAGGGCATGCCTGAACTAATAAATAGCTAATAAATAGTTAGCCAAATGTAACCATCTAGTGTTCCGAAGTTTACCTCTTAGTTTACAAAACCCACTCTTGTTTAGTCTTTTAGTTTCATCGTATGTTACGGTATGTTAGTGACCAACCATGAGCTAAAGTTGTTCAAGATAGCAACCATCTTTAGACTCTGTCAAACAGTTAACACTACTTAGTAAGTATGAATGTTTAGTGACACTGTATCGCGACCCGACGCGATGCGGTACATGCATGAAAATGATATGCAAAGCTAGAAATTTGTTGTATTCTCATGAATACAACTAATTTCATCATTGATATGTAATCATATTTTTCATAAAATAACAAATCTTTACTTTATTTTTTTTACGTTAAAACAATTCACACCACGCCATCTAGTCTCAAACTAAGCAGAGCTTGTGATATGAGTGCTCGATAAACTGATATAAATATAAATATATAATTTTTTTTTTGTAAATACTTACATATTATACATAGGAAACATCCAGACTTTGGTACAAACGTATCTGTCTTCATACAAAGTTTGTCCCGACCGAGAATCGAACCCGGCGTCGAAAGCGGTATTTATGTACAACAATACACAGAGCAAAATAAAACAGTAACGAGAGTACAAAGAGATCAATGAGCAGTTAGTACAAGGGCACTACTTATTCCTAAATGAATCTCTTCCAGCAGGCCCAGTCTTTATATCGGTACCATACCCAATAAAACAATATTGATTATACGAATATAGACAAAAGTGTAATTTAACGTATTAGGTAATCACGTGACGAAAACCTCTACCAGTTGATTGTTTTATATCAGCTTCAGGTAAATATTTGCTATCGGCGTTCTACAGGTAATATCTAACTGTAAGTACGCGAAAGGCATTGAAGGAACGTTGACATCTTAAGGTCAACTTTCACCGTAGTTTTGTGTGTTTTCCTACTGGCAATTTAGTGCCGCAGATATTAGCAATCAATAACTTTCTTCATAGTTCCTGATGAAGCTATTTGCTGGATGTTATGAATAATATGGCATACTTGGAGTCTAACGTCGACTTTGTAACATAAATACAACATTTTGTGGGCTTGTAAAAGTTTGCTTTGTCCATTGGTTTGCAGGGGCCTTAAGTATCTAAGAGAGGCACCATTTCAACCTGCTAATCACCTTAATCCTATGTGACACGATACAAGTTAGTGTAATACTTAAAAAGTAACTGCTCTACAATAAACAGTTATGTACTTCGGTGTTATTAGTATTGAATAGAATGCCATTATAACGATTATGATAATATAATAAGTTATCTGTTTAAACAAAAGCCTTGGAGCTTATTAATTTATATCAGTGTACGTTAACAAAAGTTTGATTAAATAAATGTGACGTAATCGGTGACTCACGCTAGGCCAGACTTTAATATAGTTATTCTAACATAGTGTTGCACAGAAATACATATCTTTTTTTTATTTTATTTAAACTGATCGGTTTCGCTTCATGGCATCGTCAGAGATTTTAATATTATGTCTTATTTAATAAATAAATCACATAGCTTCAAAGTACTATGATGTTATAATTGTAAGATTGTAATATTACGAGTAGATATGCTTTGCAATAAATTCTTATAATAAATAATATTAAAATCTTTGATTGATGATACTGCGAGGCGAAACCGGTCAATATAAATAAAGTAAAACTGTGAAAAAGTATATATGTTCTGTGCAATATGTGTAACAATCTCCACCAAGTGCCTTCAAACTTGTCGTAAACTATGTTTTAAAAGCCTAAGTTGTTTTTTTTATCTATGGCAAAACAACGTTTGTTCAGCCAGTAATTTATTAAAATTGATACCACGCAACATAGTAGTATCAGGTTGCAAGTATCATATTATGTACCTGCTAGTAATCAATTTGCCCGGGTCAAAAAGCCTGTAGATCATAGATACCCTATCATCGTCATTGTAGAATCTTCATCATAACATAGTATAAAACAAAGTCGCCCGTTCCGTATGTATATTATATATATATACCTATATTTAGATCTTTAAAACTACGCAACGGATTTTGATGCGGTTTTTACCATTTGATAGAGTGGTTCTCGAGGAAGGTTTTCGTGTATATAATTTGTCAAGCGGGCGACGCCGCGGGCGTTCGCTTGTATCGTATATAATGTAAATGAGTTGGAACCTATGCGCGCGCATATCGACGTAGTGTCATTACATCCATCCCCTCGCTAGCCGCCCGCCCATGGCCGTGATTGGGCGGAAATCTACTTAGTGCGGTGAATAATTACGAATACATTATATAAACTTATATATATTATATACTTACTAAGTATATGTATACAAGAACAAGGCGTGCTTTACTTTCCTTGTTACTGATTTCAGATAAGCGTAGGTGGATTAGTTTGTAACAACAAAATTACTGGCTGACATGACATCCGGCTCGAAGGACCAGGCCACTATGTTCGATACGCGACGTTCGCGTAGTAGATGTTATAATTAAACGCTTTATAGCCCTCAATAACTAGGACTTTACCTATTTTACGCAAATAAAATAATTATCGAATAAATAATTATTCGATAATTATTTTATTTGCGTAAAGTCCTAGTTATTGAGGGCTCGCGGTTCGCTGTCAGTAATGACACTGATGATTGAAGACAATTGAGTTGGCGACTGCGTATTGTCGAATCAGTAAAAGGTGTTCAACCGTAATGAATCGAACAAGTATTTTTGTGTTAAATAAGTAGCTAGCTACTCAGAAAACTTAGTAGGTAGGTAGGTACCTATGAGCGTTGAGCATTTATAATATAAATATAAAGTGGTCCAGCCTGCAGTCTATACATTGTACTACGAGTATTCCATTCCGAGATGGGTAAATGACTTAGGAAACAGAGAGACTGACGAATCATGAGCGTTTAAAACCACTACTATGAATATCTAGAAGTAAAAATACGAAACGTTATGTATGTAAGTGTCAATGTGATTCTCTTTTCAGAATTCGCTAAACAAATTCTACTGAAATTATGTGATACTATAGGGCTATAGGTACATGAAACCCTGAAGAAGGACCTTTGCTAAATTTTGCACGCCACGCGCATGTAGCCGGAGTCATTAATTATATAAGTTATACTTAATATTTTAAGAATGGCCACTACGTATTTTGCGTGAATAAACACATGAAAATAAAAAAAGTAGCCAACACATTGTGCGTTTCCCATGATCTTTAAATAAATGTTATGGCACCTACTAATTGGTCAGTTAGGTACCTATTTTCAGTGAGCATCACAGAAGCATGACAATTACACCTTTCATAGATTCATAAAACTTAACAGTATAATACAAAAAGATGCAGGTACACAAACAAATATAAGGCTTGATCTCTTCAAGTATGTATGAATGACTACGCGAAGGAATGCGGCGCACGCGTCTCTCTCTCACACACAGATGCCTCATAAGTACCTACGAACACAAACATGGCTTAAAACGAGATTTTATTCACACATAGGTACCCAAGACGACAATGTTCATACACACATTCACAAGTACAGTCACCGATGAAACACTTTTTAAGTAGGTGTATTGTTATTTTATTCAAATTACAGTAATTTATTTTGATTTATTATAAATAGAATTTCTAGGCTTATATTTAATTAATTAATAATAATAATTTAGAATTTATTGCCCATAGTCTCATAATATTTTCGATGAACATGAGCTTGTTACATAAAACATCAATAATTAATTTAATTATTAATTATTTTGTTTCCTATACCGAGCAAATTCTAGTAATATTAAGGAGAATAACAATTCTACCGGAATATTTTTTAACAATTTTCACCGTGATGATACTCGCTCTCTTGAATGACTTTGCCAAGACGCGATATTACTATTAGCCCGTTACTTGTCTCAATGAATGGTGTTGCTCCCAATAGCACCCAAAAAGCCGTAACGTTGCTTCTCATATGATATTAAAATGAACTTAAACGTATAAAGGACAGAGTTTAAAATTAATAACGTCGTGCGGTACTAAAAGCCCGACCCTATGTAGGTTTTAAGTGTATCGAGAGGAAGTAAAGTGTGCGTATAAGACAGCAAAGTTATTTTTTTGAAACGTTTTTGGCCCCAGAATGTTCCGAACGCCCACGCATCGCCGGAAATATCGTACAGATACTATCGCGGTTTTAATTTAGTATACTCCGCACGATTCCGTCATTAGTAGAAATTGTGCATTTTGCTTTTCAAGAAAGGAAGTTGACATTAGATAAGGTCAAAAAGTTTTTGAAAAGATCGTTGACCTTTAAATTAGGTACTATAGAGTTTTATTATCATTCTCAATGACTTTAAATATACTTACTGTTCGAGTTTCGAATTACATTACTTTTTATGTCTCTAGTGACTATAAAGTCTAATCTAATAAGTTAATACAAAGAATATTGATCATTTTGTTTGTTAATGGCTACGTTAGGTACCTACTGAGGCTCTAGAGAATTAACCCTTATTACCTTTGGGACTGAACAATTAACGGACACAAAGTTATATGTTACTAATTACTTAGTTACGTATAAGAGTCGAAAGATAGTAGTGTCATGCTGAAATGGACCCAAACATTAAAGTTAACATTTCCTTTCAGCTACATAAATATACTAGTGGCCGCCCTGTGGTCGAACAGTAGACCTCGGGAACATTAAAAACATTATTTGAACTTTTTTCCCCCATTTCCTCCCCCCAATCCGAAAAAGCTCAAGATGTAAAGATTGTAATAAATCAAGGAGCTCTTGTGACAAATTTCGTGGAGATCAGAACACACATACCGACAGAAAGACAGATAGACGAATTCGCTCGCTCGGTCAACTAGATATAAACTGAGAAGTACCTAACGATATTTACAAACCAAAAGATTGTGACACATAATCAACGACTGGAAATGTTCAATCAAAGAACGCCGACAGCATTGCCACGTAGCAGTCATGTTTTTTTCTTCGTAGCACGTGTATCTGCGTTGGTACTATGCTGTATGCTACGTTACACATTTGATGTAGGTACCTACACTCGATATTTTTTTAGACAATGGCTCTACAGAGACATCCTGGACGAAACCTGTCTGTATATCTTCTCGATATAATATAAATCACTTAGCCCTAAATCACGATTTTTAATTCATTAACTACTTTATATGAGAGTGACAGTAGGTACATGTACTTGTCGTTAAACTTTTCCTTTTATTACAAACCGAGTGTTAAACTTAAAAATAAGTATTTGTTCAAGCAAAATATAATATTTAATATAAAAAAGAGCTAATAATAAAATAAACTTGTTCATGTAATGGGTATGAACATCTGATTAATCAACGAATCAAATGATGATCATATTTTTGCTGTTCCAATCAGTGGGTCATATTAGTAGTTTTAACTGTCAAATTTAGCAAATTTGTGTCATGAACTGATGTTAAAATTAGACAAGTTTACGGAGTTGTCAAATATAACTGGTTATATTTGTGTCTCATTCAAGTTGATGACACATTGAAGGAGAGAGCCGGGCTCTTCGCGCACCTGATGATATCTAAGGCGACGGACGACTTGTTTTATAATAACAAACCTTGTTTCATTTCCAATTACCTTACTCGAACGTTTTACAGTGGAGTAGTAAGTAGCTGGCTAGACAATCGTGAATATTAAATGGATGAATTGATTACCAATTGAAGTGAAGATTATTCAAAATTAGTCTAATAAGCTCCGATTTTCTGATTAATGAGTTCCTATTACTGATTCTTATTATATTGTATTTTTGCACGGAGAAAGATTCATGGCTAAGTGGCAATCGACTATGTTAATGTATTGCAAAGGTTAAGCAACACCTAACCAGCCCGGTTTTAGGATGACCATTTCTTACTAACTAAAGAACTTCGATATCACTCATGGGTTGTGGAGGTAAGATGGCAGTCGCTTCACGGAAAATATCGAAGTTCAGCTGCATCCCAGTTAGACTGGAAAGCCGACCCCAACTGGGTTGGGAAAAGCTCGGTGGATGATGATGCGACTCCGAATTATTTTTGAATTAAGACACCGCCAGCAGTACCACCTACTCGTTAGAGCCTGGTTAAAGACCATTCCAAATTGTTGAAGTACCTAGGTACTTTATGCTATAAGTACTAAGATGGTAAGCAAGGAATAAATACTTTACTAACAAAAGTTTCCGATAAGCCACAATAAGCTCACTCGTATTCAAATCAAATCAAATCAATCAAATATACTTTATTGTACACAAAAAAGGAAACATACAATAAGAAGACGTAATTTAAAGATAGTACAAAAGGCGGCTTCATCGCTAAAAGCGATCTCTTCCAGACAAACTTTGGATGGACAGCGAGTTAAAGAAATTAAAAGGGTAGTGTACACTACATGAAAGAGAAAAGAAAAATAAAGCTTACTAAATAAAACAATGGTAAGTAAAAATTTTTTAAGAAAAAACTTTTTAGCATTAATTAATAGATAATAGAACAGCCGTTCTCTCTGAGACAGTCTTGATAATGCCTCGTTTACGTCGTTTCGTCGACGTTTTGTTGTCCTTTTGATTCTGCGAAAAATTAATGCTATTAATTAATGCTAAAAAGTTTTTTCTTAAAAAATTTTTACTTACCATTGTTTTGTCATGGATTTTCGCCAAGTAACGCCTGTTTCTATCCAATATTTGCTTACTAAATAATAAAATAAAGATAAGACAGAGTAGGATAACAATATAAATGAACTAATAAACTTACCCAGGTAGTAATGATATCATAGGGAAAGAAAGAATACTTACATAAATACTTAAAATACATAAAAAAATACATAGACATTCTAAATATTTAGGAACGTGTGAGTGTCATCACAATATTATTGGATAAATGTCGACATATACTATGCCTCTGCTTATCCGTCCGAAAAAATACGCATTTTGGTATATACATGTGTTGATTTGGATTAGGTGTGCGGAAATAGTATTTCAGACTAAAACCTTTCTCGAGAAGTACTCTATTCATTGATGAAAACACCATGTAAATCGGTGCAGCTGTTTTTGAGTTTATCGCGTACAGACAGACGCAGCGAAGGATTTTGTTTTATAAGTAGTGATATTTTCCTCATGTTTTTTAAATGTATCCCAAAGGCCGCCCATGTGTGCCATCAGTCGTACAAACGTGTTTTCCGGATTATTGCCGGAAGATTTAATTAATAATATCGCACTATAGGTAGGTATGTATGTAGGTACTGTGGAGCTTAACATCAACGTGACTTGCCGATGATGTCACAAGTAACGGTCCCGCCGCGACGCTCGTATCATAAACCTATACCGTGTTATTATGTGTGTTAAGAATATAAAGAATATCTTGCTTATTGTATTTCACAAAAAAATAAAATTCAAGAATAAACGGAATTTCTGATATTTAAGCTCGACAACTTTCTCATTTATTGTGTCTTCTTGTCAGAGATAACGAATATACTCGTATTATATGAGGAGCTCTCATACCCATTAGAGCTTACAATGTCACATCACAAACTGTATATAGGTGACTTTAACAAACCACATTGCGTAGATCATAAGTGTAGACAAATATTAGTCGAATTGTTGTCCTAGGGACTCTTATTGCTTGCCTAAACTTTCATATTTCCTCTTTCCATGGTAGAAAGATTGTTAATTTTGGATTTGTACTTTACTAACACGATTTTTTAAATGTAACTATCAATTATATTAATAACCCTCTGTAACACATAGCCCGAAAGGCCCAGGACTTTAATTGGCTGTGCCATAGCGGCTGGCACGTAAGATTCTGTTGCCTTTCATCAACATTTCACCGCAAGTCAACGGGATTCAATTTTTCAAATACAATATAGCTGCTACTTTTTATTAATTTCGTTCGGCGATTTTGGACATAACCCATTATAAATGTGCCCAGTGACGGCAATAGGCTTGCCCCCAATTACGTGGGACTAAAAATACTGGCAAATTGTGGGTGTGTAATGTACCTCTACCTACCCCTTCGGGAATATAGGCGTGATAAGGGTGTGATATATGTGTGTGATTTTTTTAATGTGTCTATCAATTATATTAAATAACCATCTGTACGAGTATTAACATAAATCAGGAACATCATCAGTTTTAAAGCTAACCGTATAATCTGAGATTGTAACTTCAGTAATATATCTCTATAATATTTAAGTGGTTATTTTCACACAGTAAGTATGCAGTACCTAAACCGTCGGGCATTGAACGCATAAATAGCACGCAACACATCAAATTCATATCATTTATCAATATCGTCTAGTGATATTACTATTATTTATCAATTAGTAAGCTTCTAACAAATATTGTTCTTAAGTCGGTCAGTCATACTCGTATTATGTTAGGTGACGCCCGTGACATCTTTCGCAATTCTTAGGTATATCAAAATATCCTCACTTCATGTGTATTATTGAAATTGTTCATCATCATCATCAAAGCCAATTTGACGCCCACTGCTGGGCATAAGACTCCACCAAAGAGGGGGGAATTTAGCCTACAAATACCACGCTAGCCAGACGGGTTGGTATAGTGTTTTGTGTCGAGTTTTCCTTCTCTGATTCTAATTGAATAATTACATAGGGCACGGAACAGAATCTCTCACACACACATATCACGCCTATATCCCGAAGGGGTAGGCATAGGTGCATTACACACCCACAGTTTGCCAGTATTTTTAGTCCCACGTAATAGGGGTCAAGCCTATTGCCGTCACCGGGCACATCTATAATGGGTTATGTCCAAAATGGCCTAATGATTTTAATAAAAAGTAGCAGCTATTATCATTTTTGAAAATTTTTAAACCCGATGCCTCTCGATGAAATGTTGATGAAAGGCAACAAAATCTTATGTGCCAGCCGCTATGGCACAGCCAATTAAAGTCCTGGGCGTCTCGGACTAATTTTGCCTGTTCTTGCAACATATTTTCTTGTTGCTCCGCTCATATTGTTATGTATATTGTGATGTTATATAGAGGTATTCCTCGATGGTCACCGATTTGACCGTCACCAAAACATTAGTCACCGAAAGTATTCCACTTTGGTCACCAAGCAACTGACATAGTGCAGGGACTAAAAACTATCGACAGAAGAAAACATTTATATCGAATAAGACTTAATGTAGTTTCTTTTAAATAAATACTGTTGAATTATATTATTAATTCAACACAAAACGATATTTTCAATAACAGTATAATAGTTCCGTTCAACCAAATAAACAAACTCTACAGCTTAATTTATTAGATAGAAGGTATAGAAATCATACAATAAGTTTTATTATTATTCATATGTTAAGCTTGGGTTTAATACGTGTAGTTATTGCTATTTATGAAGAAACATTAAAGTCCCAAATCAAATACTGCGGTATTAAAGGTCTGAAACCGGATATTAATTACTATTAATACTCCTACATCCACGGTTAAACCTAGGCTCCTCAGATTACCATGCGTGGTCTAATCTAAGTAGTAGAATAGAATATAACAGAATTTATAACTGAAGTTGTGTAAGAATGTCCAAAAATATTGATTTAAGTTTCATCAATCGACAGTATAAATAACTGGTAGAGGTGGAGGTCGTTTCCGTGTATGGACTAATCGCCAAGAGCCTCGACCAACACCTACAGAGACTCTCGTTAGACAGTTGGATTAAGGGTCTGATGCAGAAGGCAGTGTCACTTGATACTGCACGCATCGTGAGGAAATTCCTCTCTCTGGAGCCCTAACCACCGGTAGCTTGGTCATTGTACCCGATGCCGGTGGGTCAGTGCTGACGCGATGGCAGACTCATGAACTCAAATTCTATATTGGATAGAACACGGTCTTGTACTTTATTTATAATACATAATACACACACACACATATCATGCCTATATCCCGAAGGGGTAGGCAGAGGTGCATTCACACCCACAATTTGCAAGTATTTTTAGTCCCACGTAATAGGGGGCAAGCCTATTGCCGTCACCGGGTACATTTATAATGGGTTAAGTCCAAAATGGCCGAATGAATTTAATAAAAAAGTAGCTATAATGTTAGTTTGAAAAAAATTTAAACCCGTTGCCTAGCGATGAAATGTTGATGAAAGGCAACAAAATCTTACGTGCCAGCCGCTGTGGCACATCCAATTACAGTCCTGGGCGTCTCGGACTATAATATATAATAATGTGGAAAAATCCAATTGTTTTATTAATTGTTGTAGCAAATGCACTCGGTGGAATTTGCTACCTATCCTACTAATATTATAAACGCGAAAGTTTGTGAGTATGTATGGATGGATGTTTGTTACTCTTTCACGTAAAAACTACTGAATGGATTTTAATGAAACTTTACAATAATATAGCTTATACATCAGAATAACACAGGCTACAATTTATAAAGACATTGTGTGAATTGTTCAAAATATGACGATAAGTGTCAAGTAAGTAGGAAGCGTCGATGCCAAACCGAGTCGCGATTCTACGGGAACGGGAATAAATCCAAATTACCACGCGGATGAAGTCGCGGGCGACCACTAGTATTGGATAAAACACTTGTATTTTCCACATTATTATATATTTTAAATAAAGTACAAGACAGTGTTTTATCCAATATAGAATTTGAGTTCATGAGTCTGCCACCGCCATCGCGTCAGCGCTGATCCATTGGGAACATTACAACAAGACATTAAATTATCGTGTCTGCCAAAAAAACTTTAATAGGTACCTGTACTATTATATATTGTTACTTATATTTGTGGAGTTAGGCAGTATCTCATACCGTCCATCTTCTACAGATCAGCTTGACATTTAAGAAGACATTGATGCTATTTTATCAGTTTTAAGAATAAAGAAATTTAATGCCTGCCATTAGTTTTACCATATTGAGCTTCACTTGTGGATGGCGTATCGTTTGTAACTCTGTGGTTTATTTGTTCACACCAAGTATTCTTTTACGCTGCGTCAAAGCTCCCGAGCAGTTCATACTCAGATCATTATAACACCTAATAAAACACGTGTCAACTCTTCTATTATCAAATAAGCTAACAACAACTTCTAAGTGGTCATAATTAAGGGTAAACACACATTGGCCGGTTTGTATGTTAGCAGACAAGTAGGTACATCAGAAGTGGGATTACACTGTTTAAAACTGAACACATAAGCTGCTTTATTTTAAACAAGAACGAAGTTATTAAGGTCTTTGACAGGACTTGATTTTTGGTTAACAAAAAAACTTCGAAAATTTGGGAATTTGGGAAAGTGAAAAAAAAGAAATATGTAAATTATTTTTTAATAGGAGATACCTAATATCATTATGGATACCGTAAGAAATAAAGTTTTGTCCTGCAAACAAGCACGACAAAAATAATGTATTAAATCACAGTTACATACACATTAAGTCGTTGCCTAACTCTAAAATCAATCTTCTCAGTACTGTACATAAACACAAGATCCTTGATAATACTTAACATCATCAAGGAAATTAAATCCAACAATATCTTTCACCTTTAAAAGCACCCATGGTTTAGAAGGTTGCAGCAAGTGAACCAAGACTTAGAGGCATGCAGCCAATAATGTGCCACAGCGGTCGTTACACTTTGATCGTTATTGCTTTACACGGATTAGGGAGCACCGGTCTTAATTTAGTGCCGTTTAAACGCCATGCCATTATCCCACTCTTCAGTGAAACACTGGCGATAAACCTTGTACTTAGTTGATACTATAGTACTATTCCCTATTCTGTGCTATTAAGGCGTAACTCCTCCCAAATTGAATAGTTGGTTCGAGTTGTTGTACTTACACATGTTTATGACATTACAAAAATCTAGAAAGCAACTATGTACCATTAGTTTTGCAAAAGAAGACAAAATTAATGTTAATACAAACCTTAAATGCATTGCCTGTCTTGAAGAGCTTGTTGAATCGATACTACAGTAAATGAAAATTGCCAACATGCAGGCGTAGAAGCAAACTCAATACAGTAAGAGTACTGTTACCGGCTTACTGCAAAACGTGTTAAACATTATTAAGTATTACTGAACAAATAAATTATAACAAAAGCATTGCAAATTGATTTAAGCAGATTAAACATAGAGTATAGTAACTGCAAATAGTTTTACAATCTAAGTAATCAACTGTTAGCTGCTGCAGCTGTTAATATAGTTATGTTCAATCTATGATTTGAGTAAATCAACCTACGCAGACAAAGGTTCTCACGAGCATTGGTGTTGCGTTGGACAAGTAGGTAGTGTTAGTAGTAGTGAACTGGACAATTCGAACTATTTGAATATGTCACGACACAGAATTAATCACAGAAAAGATGTACAATTAAATCAAGTTGTAATGACTGAATTCCTGGGGCTTGATTTAATTATGAGTCATACTTACATTGTTTTGGTGTTCTTGAAGTTTGATTATGTATGTTTTAAATACAATAAATATAATCATACATTATAATCACGCATACGTCTCCGAGAGGGTGATGGAGGTGTACTACACACCAACATTTTGTTTGCCTATTATCTATTAAGGGCACTCTAAATGTGAGGTATACAATTAATGCATTATCCAGATCATAAAAAAAGGTAATTAGTATGAAGTTTGGATTCTAAAATGTTAATAATAGATGAAAAATAATTTGTCAACTTTAGAGCTTCATTTCACTATAATTTGGGGCCTAGATTTTGGTAATATTGTCAATTGTCATGATGGTAGGTAATGTAGGATTCGCTGGCACCAAAACATTAAATTGCTTGACTCAATTTGCAAGTGATACGAACGATAAGTAACATATTCTCATTAATCGTTAATACCGAATTCTAACCACGTCACACGATTACGCCCCCCACGTGCCCTGACCCTTTAAGACTTCAATAAGAGTTCCAGATTCATTATAAAGACTATAAACAATTGAGTTATAAAACATTATTTATGTAGGTACTATGATTTTGGAATGTGCAAACGCCATCTCATACATCTAAGTATTAGGGGCATTGCCAACGGTGTTCAGTAAAATTATTTATATTTATTTTGGTGATATCTGTGAGTAGCATTGTAAGTAGCTTCGATATGTAAGCCATCGGTCAGTTATTGATATAACTGTCCATATCGCGGGACATGGGAAACGAAGCGACCGCCCACGCTTTAGCGACCGGTGTGTAGGACAGTCGATGACAATGGTGATACGCGATGACATTTGATTTGTGTATTTACGTACTTAATTTATCTTTTCTTGGCAACTACAGCTCTAAATCTCAGCTTAAACGTTTGAAAGCTTACCTACAAAGCTTTTACGTACTATTAGGGATGAATTAATTAAACTGCAGCATCAATTAATACATGACAGTGAAATTATACTTTTAAAATTTATATATTATTGCTTGTCAACAAAGTATTGACTTATTTGTTTTTTGAATTTTTAATTACTCGTAAATCCTTGTACTTAGTTGAATTGCCTAATCTAGTATTGAGTAAGTATTTATATTGCATATTTATATTAAGAGTAAGTATTTATATGCGGTAATATAAAGCTACATATTTAGCGAGTAACATAGGCTATATAACATCACGACAGACTTAATAGGAGCGGACCAGCATTGCGTGTAGACTATAGCTTGTTGGACGTTAATAACCGCAATCTCTCAGAAATGGTAATTCCTAGGAAAAAAGTTGTAAATTCATTTGTGTAGGTTATTTTATTATCTACAATTTTGATATAATTCACTGTTTACGAAAAAAATACCAAAAAAGCGAAAATTTTCAACTTTAACCTTGAATAACTTTTTTAGCACGAGTCGGAATCGATGAAAACTTTTGATATTTGATTTATAATGATGTACTTACTCGTACCTGCACCACTTTGCAGCTCTATACAAATTAATGCAACCTTACAATTTTTTCCGATATTTTAACTGGATAACTCTGTTAGCTACCTGATTTGAGATTTCTTTTTGAGATATCGGGGTAGGACTCGGTAAAATAATGCTACTTACGAAAAATGAGCTTGCTGTTAATCAATATTTTTCAATGTACTACGGCCCACGTACTATATGTTTTGTGTGCGACGATACATGACATCATCTGGGGTATAAGCGCAAATTAAAATGCTAGTTTCCTGTTTACATATCTTTTCATTTCGTATTTATTTTATGATTAGCCAAATTGTAAAATTGGTTGATACCAATTACATATACACAGTTTGTGTCAGTTGAAAGTAAAATATAATTGATAGTGTCTGTAAAAGGGAAGAAAGCCCGTCAAGAATGAATAAGGATTAGGATTGATGATAATTGTAGGCGTATAATTCAAAAGACGATTTAATATCCCTTAATGATGAACTGTAATGGTTCGAAATCATCGCAAATTGCTAGCAATACAATTATCTGAAGTGATACGTGCGTAGTTTTAGGCTTAGTTAGGTGAAAAGTACTTACGTGGAAATTGATTAGTAGCAGAGTATTAGCGTGGCTCATGCTGACTCATGATGATGTTTGAATCTACGTCAAATTAAGTGCACTCACTTGGTCACTTGGCGACATTAGTATCAATTATCTAGTTCTCATAACACAAGCTCTGTTCAGATTGAGTTTAGCGTCTCAGAATAGAGAATAGTACTTACATACAGAACTTGCACTCCGACGTTAATTAAAGCACATTCTTTTGTTACAGAGAACATAATTCGAACGTTAGGGTTGTCAGCATTAGCATAATTTGACCAATAATTATGACGTTAATGCCTCAATATCAACTGTATGGTCGCCGTGTCACAAACAAGAGACAACCCTTACTGACTTACAACTTCAATTTGTAGCCGACGTCACTTATTTTTTGCGATTGTTAGGCGAGTGTCATAGGCCTGCTAGCGTTGTGTAAAAAGTCAAAACCTTTTTTGGTCAATTATTTTTTCTCCTTGACTCCTTGTTTGGTAGTAAATTTTGCATTAACTGTATATTAAGTACCTATCACATTAATTGAAGATACGTAATTTCCCAAACATGGACCCTAGAGAGTCTTAAAATTATAATTAATTGTAAAGTTTAATCGAAGTGTTAATGGTTATTAGTTTTCATGGTTAGATTACTTTCCTTGAAATTCGATGGACATGGAATCATGTGACTGTAAATCAAAAACGGTAGGTATACCTATTAATGAGAGGCCATTGCATCCTTACAAGTCATTTTCAATTCGAAGAATACTTCGTTTTATCAATGAGAAGGATTTGAATAGTGTGTATTCGAAGCAATTTTATAGTAAACTAGCGGACTCCCGCGGCTTCGGCCGCTTGACAAATTATATACGCAACAACCTTCTTCGAGAACCACTTTATCCAATGGTGAAAACCGCATCAAAATCATACATAGGGAACGACTTTGTTTTATACTAAGTATGTTTTGACGCTGGCTTGGAAAGAAAAGCAATAGATATGCAACGTTCTTCACAAAAGTCAGCTCCGACGAAAACTCTTTCTAAATTTCATTAAAATCGGTCAAGCCGTTTTTGTCACTGAACTTGCAGACGAAAGCGTCTGTAACGGGAATAGTCCTCTCGTTACCTGTAAAACGCGGATGTGGAATTATCGGGATCAAAAGCCAAATCCCAAGACATATCTATCACTGCATCAAATTTTATCAGGATCGGTTCATTTGCTTTTACATAATACCGAACAACTTTGAGATTACTCTGCATTTCTGGTCATATTGTGCAATTGGAATTTCGAAAACTCACGCAAGTGTAAGTATTGTATACTACTTTATCTAAGTATGATACATGCAGAGAAGTAAGGTTACAATACTATACATTTCACTCCGTCCAAACGAGTTCATGGAATCAGATTGAGTAATACTAAGATTTACAGTATTCTAGTGATTAGTTCGATAGATAGCGGCTGAGCAAAACATAGAGTTACTATCCATCAAACAAGTTGGTTGCACTGAGACTGACTAGAACGTCATTAAATGTTACCGAAAAGGATTTAGCCGACTCTTAATAAGGAAGCCTTTAGTGGAGCGGTAAAAGTACTCCGTCTGTAAAGTATTCCGTCTCTCAGTACTGTTTTAATATTGTTATAGTCTTCAATTACCTACATTGCGACATGAATCTTAAGTACTGTCTGGTTTGAGTTTTTAGTTCCCTATAAGAGCCATCACCCTTGATCATCTTCTGAATTGGCTTCACTAAATACTTAAGGAATTTAGCTAAAATTATCGTAGTGATAAAAAAATATTGAAGCCATATGCTTTCTTCGAGGTACTAAATAGGCAGGATGAATCTTTATAGGGGTTTACTATTAGTATGTTCGGGGTATTTACCATGAAACATATTATTGAGTCTCCGATATTTCGGTGATGTTGTAAGCGCCATGATCGCGGATGAACTGAATAGAAGTATTGGCGGTTGATGGATAAAATGTTTAATAATATCTGTCCACCCTCTTTCTAGTTCATTTACTACGCGCATCACTACTATCGGTCTCACTGCTCACTTGAACTTGATCACGTTCACTTAAAGGCCTTCTTGCAAAGTGACTTTGTCAGGTAGTCTCTATCTGCTTATTAAGGCGCAAGTGTTTCTTAGATTTACAATTTGTTATAGGACTTCTAAGTCTAAGCTAATACGTACCTAGTTACCTAAACGTACATCCAACAATTCTCATTGTTTCTAAATCAACTATACAATAGCAGTCTGGATGCTACTGAGATTATGTTTAAATGGCTTGAAGATATGTTAGACAGTGAAGTAAAACACCTTTGACAATGCTGAAAAGTGAAACCGGTCGATGAAAATAAATCAAATAAAGTTGTGGAATAGTGTACAAGTGTAAGTTTGATTTTATTTGTAAATAGCTCCAATTTTTTAAATACGCCTGAAATACCTCCTCGCAGTCAGTTGTAGTTCAGTGTATTTTTATTATTATTATTACATAGTTCAAAAGTCATTATAAATTAATAAATAAAATAAATTTATTTCTTAACATAAATTTACATCATAGGTGGTAAGTACATGTTATATATCAAAAGCTGTGAGAAACTGGAGACTGAATTAGGTGAACCTGTGTTACAGATCTCCAGTTACCCACTACCTGGACAGAATTTATACGCGCCGAAAATACAGACCAATGTTACAGTAAATAAGAAATAAAACAGTGTACAAAAACAGAAAATGTCACAATTGTGTGTGTGTGCGTGTGTGTTTGTGTGTATATGTGTGAGTGGATGTGTGTATGTGTGTACATGTGTGTGTATGTGTGTGTGTGTGTGCTGCTATGTATATAAATAAGGCTAATCCATGTTCTCCGTAAGTGTATCTTACTTTATACTTGTTAGATCTGTGGAGTAAGGAATTCCTCAGTATCTGTATAAGATAAATTTTGGAGCCAGTTTATTAAAGTTACTTTTAATTTATACCTATTTAATCCATAAATGGCAAGCAAAGCATTAATTTTGTTATATAAATAAGGACCCAAAAAACAGAAAATCTATGAGAGAAGGCAGTTTTATAAATTACAGTAGTATCGTAAACTCTTTGGGTACGGCGCAAATTAAACATGGTTTGAGGGTCAAATTTTACTAGTGAGGGAGCCCTAAAAACTGTAAGCAGTATGAAGAGTTGTCGAACTGTAAGTACCTTGAAATCTTGGTAGACTAGGGTTGTGGGGTATCGGAATGGTAGGAAAAGCGATACTTTTATTACTGCTCTTTGGGCACGTTCCAGTTTCTCCAATATCGTTTTAGCAGCGCCTCCCCAAGATGTGATGCAATATGTCAATATAGATTGACATAAAGCGAAGTAAGTCATTTTTATGACTGGAATATCAGCCACATGCCGTAGGTACTTGAAAATATAAATCAGTTTTCGAGTTCTTGATGTGAGTAAATCTATATGTGCTCTAAAATTCAGGTTTTGATCTATGACAACACCTAGATATTTAATTGTGTTCACCCTTAGTAATTTCTCACAGTGACAATCAGTAGATGAGGACAAGTGTGTTTGTCCATCGTGTGCTACTGAGATCATTGATTAAAAAAAAAAAACATAATTTATAGTGAAAATAGGGTGAATTTGTTACGTTACCATTTAATTAACGTGTCGATTTTTATTTACAACCATACTAACGTACGTGGCTGTACCTATAAATATAAAGATATAAGGTATTTAAAGGAGGGTGTGGGATAAGTACTGGCAATGTTCTAGGTATATGTATAGCAGTAGGCAAAAAGGCTGTTGTTGATATGTTTGACGAATATCTGTAAAAATTTTACTTACCTAGGAAATATTATTTTATTTATTACCTACTAACACATTCTAGAAAATAAACAATATAGTACGCGGGCCGTAGAACATTGAAAAATATTGATTAACAGCAAGCTCATTTTTCGTAAGTAGCTTTATTTTACCGAGTCCTACCCCAATATCTCAAATCAGGTAGCTAACAGAGTTATCCAGTTAAAATATTCGGAACAAAATTGTAAGGTTGCATTAATTCGTATAGAACTGCAAAGAGGTGCAGGTATTAAATACATCATTATAAATCAAATATCAAAGTTCCCATCGATCCGACTTGTGCTAAAAAAGATATTCAAGGTTGAAAAGTTAGAAAGTTGAAAATTTTCGGTTTTTTGGATTTTTCTCGTAAACAGTGAATTATATCAAAAATTTGCTTTGCACAAAATTGTAGATAATAAAATAACCTACAAATAAGTCCTTGCAACTTGTTTCCTAGGAATTACCATTTCTGAGAGATAGCGGTTATTAACGTCCAACAAGCTATAGTCTACACGCAATGCTGGTCCGCTCCTATTAACTCTGTCGTGATGTTATACGTAGGTCACACTATAAGTTTTGCGTAACTTAAAAAAACAACATGTTAAAACCAAAATATTATGTTTATTGGTTTTCAAAATACTCTCCTTTACATTTTAATTTTTTTTTCATGCGATCGAACCATTTTTTAAAAAAGGAGGACCACAGATCTGAAGGCATGTTTTCTACGTGCTGATTGAACGGTATCACTGCCTCTTCGGAGTTGGTAAAAGTGAAACCTGTCATAAAATCTTTGATTTTAGGGAAAAACAGAAATCACAGGGTGCTAGGTCGGGGCTATGCGCAGGATGGTTGTACTTTTTCGGAAGCTAAAAATGACTTTGTTTTGTTGGCCGTGTGTGAAGAAGCGTATAATATTTTTCAATGTTCTAAGGCCCGCGTACTAATATATTAACTAAGTAATTCAAAGGACTTGGGTTTTTGCGGAGCGCGTGGCTTTTAAGTTACCTCTGGCGCTGGGCAAAAATCCAGGCCCAAACGCTCAATTGCCATACCGAACAACGTTTCCTTGTCCCACCGCGAACTAGTTCAGACTAACTAGTTCTTCTGTGCGGGAAAAATCAAGCATTACCTTGACATAGGTGAAATCATCGATGAGTATCGATGGAGCCACGTTTAAAAAAAAAAGAACTAATTCAAATTTGGAAAACATCACAATGTTTTATAGCAGATAGACCTCGTAACTAAATAACAGCGCGTGTCTAGGGAACATCGATACATCATAATTACATTGGTTTGTAATCGTTTCTACTAGACGATCGATTTCGAGCTCGAAGCTACTCAGCCGTATAACAGTAAACTGGTAAAAAAACATACAATAATGAAGATTTACTGCTGGAGCGGGCAGGTGGCGAGATTGATCGAAAGATAACGCAGTTATTCCGATGAGCGGTCTGGTTTACTTTTTTTAAATAGTTATCGTACCTAAATATAATGAATGACGAATTCAACTCAGACTATGGTACGAGTATGATCTAAGAACGTTTTTAACTTTTTATGAGCTTACTATTGATCTGTAACATCTGAAAATAGTAATAAAACTAAGTTTATTGGTGATTAATTTATATAAAAGTGTAGGACGTAGGTAGGTACACTAAAGTGTTTAGTTTGCTAAAGCAATTAGAGTATGGGACTGAATGCCTACATTTCATATAAACACAAATTAATATCAAAACTTTCCCGTAAAACTTCCTTCATACATCACCAATCACCATCAGAGAATCTATTGATAGTCAATTTACGAGACTGGAGGCCATTATTTTGTACTATAGTTATAATTAACGCGGAACGGCTCTTAGTAATGATTTACGAAGGTTTATTTATTGTTTGAGTGGATAGAAAAAGAAAATACCTGTGTGGCCTCTCGCCTTACTTGAGACACGTCTTTAAACGTTGTGTTCGAAGTAATTACAGTGAAAACTTTGTGGAATACGTGTAAACACATCTTAAGTAATTGCATTTACGCAGCTGTTGGTTATCTAGACTAGACGATTGATGGATTACGCGGTACTGCTATTGCATCACCTGATAAGCATAAAGCTTGTGCAGGTTATCCAATCCCTGATTTTATAATCTTAGGTTTAGTAGTTAAACTTTAATGTCAATTACAACAACATGTCAAAATTTTACACCATGTTTTCAACATGGTGTAAAATTTTATAAATACTTCAATCTTACTTTGAAGTACTTACAGGTAATAGTCTACGACATTTTTTTAAACGTTCGCGTTATATGCATAGATTATATTTTATGCATAGATACATACCCATACCTTTTATTGCCTGACGTTTCGTCCAAGTCCTAAGCAACTGAGTTAGTCATTCTCGTGTTAAAGTAAAATATAAACTCATAACCTAGTCAGTTAGAGCACAACAACATCGCAGATATAAGAATGTAGGTAGATAAAATAAAACTCTATTTGATTTTAGTAACCAGAGACGCCCGGCAACGGACGTTAGAGGGATCGCGGCCTTAGGACACGTAACTAAAAAAAAAAACTATTATATTTTACTTACATAGGTATAGGTACTTAAATATTTATGAACCTGTCATAATGACATTAAATATTCAAAGAAAAATATTGCATTTCTATAGAGTAGTAAAAACCGTTGAAAGTCCATAAAACACCAGGTTATTGAGTTAATTTTAGAATTAATAATATTTTTTGCTAACTTAAATAAGAATCGTTGATTACTTTATTTGAGGATTACATAAAACGGTGGTATTTGAGCCATTTGATCCGCCATGCTAGTCGGATTATCTTTAAGTACCATTTTTGTCCTTTTGGAATTCATATTGTTGAATGCACGAGAGCTCAAATTTAAATTTTGAATTAGCATCTCGTTTTTCTATCAGTCAGATCTAAATCGGCTTTACCCTTCACTCAGACGATTGATGGAACGATACACCAAGAATGATTTACATTGTCGTTTTCTACCAGCCACTCTTTACATCGGTAAAGTCGAATGTGGCAATGGATAAACACGTCGAGACTAAACCCTTACCGTGAGAGTAACGTAGGCACAATGATACACAGTATTTTGAGCTCATTTGTCATCGAAAAGATAATGGCCAATGTTTGTTGAATCGACAAAGGGTCATATTTTCTTCTTCTTGTTGGTATTATGTACAAATCTTTTAGTCAGATAAGATAAGTAGATAAATACGTTAAGTTTAAGTTACTGTCTATATGTAACAGAAGGGAGTAAACGTATCTACTTGCTTCACATCTATAAGCTCTATTAAATATTATGTAGTATTGGTTGAAACTCAAGGTTTTTAATTGATTCTTTGCCAAGATAATTGTTAATGTGTATGTATCGGAGTAAATTGTCGCATTAATATTGGTCAATAATCGTGTGTCATTGTTATGGGATATAAACTTGCTACCAGTGTTTAGAGGTGGTCATAAAATAAACATTTTATGTTCCCATCCAGAACAAGAACCATTTATTCAGGGTAGTAAAAAAATGTTTTCTCACTTTCAGTAGTCTGGACAGCTGATAATGGAGATCGAATTTTATTCCGGTTCTGTTAAATGATTTTTAGGGTTCCGTAGTTCAATGTCTCGGAACTCTTATAGTTTCGTCATGTCCGTCCGTCTGTCCTCGGCTTTCCTCCCAAACGGTTAGCAAACGGTTAGTGCTGGAAGTATGAAATTTTGCACGGATATGTGTATTTACTATTCCAACAAAGTGGTACAATAAAATTATGAAAAAATGTTTTTTTGAGGTACCTCTCTAGACGTAAAGTGGGAATGTTTTCTTTTCGCGTTTACCCTATCGTGTGGGGTATCATTAGATAGGTCTTTTCAACTTATTTTAAATAAGTATCCGTTTGCGAGATATTTAACTTTATCACTTTAAAAGGGCTCCCCCCCTCTAAAATCTAAACGGCAAGCTCGAAGAATTTGAAAAAAAAAACATGATAGTAGTCCATATACTTAATCGACTTCGAAGAAAAACTATAACGGACCAGATAACTTTGCTAGTTTAGGAGTTATAGAGCCTATAATGGGTGACTACGGAACCCTATACTATGCGTGGCCCGACATGCATTGGCCGGTTTTTTTAATCTAAGAAATATTTGTATGGACAAGTTGTTCTAACTCAAATATTTTGTAACAGCTAGCGTCAGTGAGGGTACCTTAGTGTTCAGTACATAAGTGAGTGGTTCCTTGTTACTATGTCACTACATGCCTTGATACTAAATGTACTAGTTAATCTGGTTATACTTACACACTTTTATATGCAACTTTCTAGCTAAACTACTGAGAACTATACACTAGTTGCATTATCTGTAATCATGAAGTGTTAAACATAGAGTTAAGATTATGATTAGGTTTTGCCGCGGATCAAAAAAAAAAAGTATAGGCAAAAAGGTGAAAGCGGAGCTTTGCATTTGTGTGAGTGCAGTGTACATATATACGTTCACATATGTGACCTCTTTTACGAATACATGTGTTGTACACACAGCTACACAGAGTTTTTACTCTACTTCTCGTGGTCACAAAGCTCCCCTTATCCCTCGCGAACTATACCAGTTATTTAAAAGAATGTTACTATCCAAAGACATGTTTGATCATTTTATTAGAATCTAAACTAAACACCCTTTAATACGAGTATTTATGAGCGGAGTTTACGAAGCTCTTTCTTAGACGACTCGTGTATTTCGTTCGTTATCGAATTCCTCCTAAACGACTGGACCGATCTTTTTGAAATTTGGCACGGTCATAGTGACCATCACCGTGAGTGCATATATCTGAATTCATAAAGATCGGTCCAGTCGTTTAGGAGTTCGACCCGGATCGACAAACTCAGCTCAATTATGGCAACAGCAGAATGTATTGCATAGCTAGTTTATAGGCAGTGAAGTATGCTAACTTTTTCTTATATAATTTTACAATATGAATCACAAAAACATAGTCGTGGGCTGGACTCGAACCAGCAACTGATCTCTTTTCAGGAGAATCCCTACCGGTAGATGACGCTCTGGCGACGCCGTAAGTCGCGATATTAACACAATGTGATCACAAAATTAGATGTTTTGGGCTAGTGGTGTCTTGGTCAGTTGGTAGAACGTTCCTTCTGGAAAGGGATCAGTCGAATATAGTTTTTGTGATTCATATTGTAAAATTATATAAAAACACCCTTATTCAGTAATGAAGTTAGACGAAATCCAGCACCTAGATTACATTAAACACAAATCTAAAACTCAGATTAATGAGCAATTCCGCTTTCTCGTCTTGTAGATTTATGTGTTAATTTAGATCATTTCCACGGCGAGTATGATAGCGAATACCTACCTAACGCAGCTTGATACAGTACCTAAGTACTTTATAAATTCTACTTTCAATTATGCTCCTAGGTATACCTACATAGCGAGCTACCTTACTAGCAATGTATAGGTACAGTCACGGTCAATACTGTAAAATTTTCTAAAATATCCTGACTCAAGAAATAAGTGTAGATTTTGAGACAATTTAACTTTTAGCATTTCTATTTTTACGATTTGATGAATTAGAATTTCAAGAATGTTTCCGTGATATTGCACGTGACTGTACAACGATTATACAAATATTCAAATAGTTTTCACTTTCAACCAAATGACCAGGTAACAGATGGTGTTCCAACTATATCATTTAGCATCTCTTTAGTCCAGGACACTGTTCAGGTACTTTATAAGATATTATACTAGCTGATTATCTCACATATAATCACACCCCAAGGGGATACGCAGAGGTCAGAGGTGTATCACATCCACATTTTCCTCGTTATTTTTTGGTCCCAAATAATAACAGCCAATCTATTGCCGTTACCGGGCGCTATGTACTTAATGCAAGCAGCCAAAACCAATGACACAACCTATAATCTCCAAAAGGACTACCAAACCAAGAAATTCCTTACCATACAATTCACCCCATTTCACAGCATCTATAGGTACTAACCTTACTTTTTTTGTTTTTTATTCAGCGGGCCGAGGCCGCGGCCTCTCCCACGTCCGTTGCCGGGCGTCTCTGGCACACGTAGAAGGTATTTCCAGTGGCGCCCGGCGGTACTAACCCTACTACTATTGAATAAACCAACACCGTTGACCCCGCCCGCGTTATTAAGTTTCCTAATTCCAAATTCCCACGAGAACTCATTACTGGGATAAAAAGTAGCCTATATCACTTGGGGATAATTTAACTACTTAACAGTCAAAGAATTTTCCAAATCGGTTCAGTAGTTTCGCAGCCTATTCAATTCAAACAACATAAAAAAATCAAATCTTAACTCTTTATAATATTATTAGCAGAGGCCCGCGGTTTCGCCCGCTTGACAAATTATATACACAAAAACCTTTCTCGGGAACCATTCTATCCATTGGAGAAAACCGCATCGAAATCAGTTGCGTAGTTTTGAAGATCTAAACAAATATATATACGGACGGAAGCGACTTTGTTTTATAATATGTAGTGATAATATAGACAAGCTGATATCTTATACTTGGTTTAATTTTGTCATTTCCAATTCTCACGGGAACACCTACATTACCGGGATAAAAAGTATCATTTAAGCCTAGTTCGCATTAGACTAGTAATTTAGAAGAGTAACTAGTAATTAAGTAGCTAAATATGTGCGAACTACAAAAATTTAGTCGAGTAATTTAGTAAATGATTAAGTCGAGTCAATCCATTTTACTCTATTTTTTCGGCCGAGTAGCGCCTCCCACCACGCATCCGTGCTCACTGGTTCACCGGCTAAACAAGTCCGAACCTGTTGATTAGCCGAGTTCATTAGTGGCCGCCACCACTCACCTGTGTACTGTACTAAACCGTAATGCAAACGATTTCTGTGTAGTAGCGAGTAGTTTAGCTACTAAATTACACGCTACTCTACTAAATTACTGAAGCAGTGCGAACTAGGCTTAAGTGCTATAGCCTACTACAGTCAGTACCTATTAAAGCGACTCCGTTCCCTCGAGAAGTAAATAAACCAACGTGTAAACCTTCACATTAATAATATTAAGTCAAAGATACTGTCATCCGATAATAAGTAATAGTACAATTGCAGGCCAGTTTCTGAAGGAACATTATTGTGATCTCCAGCAGAAACTCTACCATAACATTCAATTGTCATTTAAGTTTACCACTAAATAGTAGATAGGTACGTACCTACCAAAATGTCTAGAGGTATGTACCCAATAATACATAATATTAGGGTATTTTGCTATCTAGCCGAAAGTAAAGCCTTTGTGATACATATGGGATCTAGTTATTTCATAAACATAAGTAACTTTCTTAGTTACTTATATCCGTCATTGCCGACTTGCCTTCCCAGTCAGCAATGACACGGAGGATTTATTTTGAACGATATTTTGTAGTATTTACAAAATATCGTTCAAAATAAATCCTATTGTAAATATTTTTAGTTTTGGAACGAAGTTCGAACGAAGTTGTGACTTACGGGCTGGAAGTGCACGAGTAGTAAGCGTGTATGTACTGATACAATTTAGCAGTAATCGTCACGTAACGAAATGCCGTATGCTGTGTGTCTATGGGTATGTGTGTATATCTTTGTCCCTGTCTCTTTTAATTCTATCTTTTTTAGGGTTCCGTAGAAAAGGTCTCGGGACCCTTATAGTTTCGTCATGTTCATCCGTTGGTCCGTCCGTCCTCGGCTCTCCTCCCAGACGGTTAGTGCTAGAAACATGAAACTTTGCATGAATATGTAAGTTTACTACGCTGACAAAGTGCTAAATTAAAAATCTGAAAAATATTTTTTTGGGGTACCTCCCTTACACGTAAATTGGGGAAGACGTTTTTTCACGTCTACTCCATCGTGTGGGGTATCATTAGGTAGGTCTTTTAAAAACATTAGGAGATTAGTAAATTGTTTTTTTTTTAATTTTAGTATCTGTTTGCGAGATATTTAGTTTTGAGGAGCATGTTTTTCCAAAACAGGGCGTCCCCCTCTAAAATCGAAACGGCTGGAGTGAAGAACCTGGAAAAATTCATGATGGTTTTAATGAACTTTGAAGGAAAACTATAACGGATGGTATAACTTTGTTAGTTCAGGAATTATAGTCTTTTATGGGTAACTACAGAACCCTACCTTATGTGTCGCCGACACGCACTTGACCGGTTTTCCTCAACCGCCCTTTATTTATTATTACATAATGTATTGTTGTTTGAAGTATATCTCCTAGATACATAATATATAGGTCAATTACACCCTGACACAAAAAGCAACCATCGTGTTCATTACAAAAAGATTTTCTTGAGTGGGATTCGAACCCATGACCTGCGAGTCCAGTAGGTAGTCACTAACTACTCAATACGAATAACAATTATAAAAACTGCCAGCGTACGCTCAAACTCAATTAAGTATAAAACTTTTATAGTATTCTTATTGTAATACTAGTTGTCCCGGCGAACTTCGTACCGCATTAATTTTTCTAATATTCCGGACTTTTTCTTTCTTCCATAAGACCCTTCTCCTGATAATAACGAACACAACAAAAAAAGAATCAGCGAAATCGGTCCAGCCGTTCACGCGTGATGTCGTGACCAAGCGAAATAGGGATTCATTTTTATATATAGAGATTATCCCAATATATATATTTTTCATTAAAGATAAAAATAAAGCCGGTGTATATAAATAGTGGATAATATACTAACTGAATCGGCACACCAAGATTAGCTAATCTGTTTGGCTACTTTCGATAATTAATCGATTTAACGTGGTACCCACATTCACCGCAATCGATACCTTAGGTCATAGGTCGCTACTCGCTACTCGCTTCTATGCTAAACAAGGACAGGTACTGATTCCTCAGTTTCACTGCGTTATTTCGCTTGAAATAGCGAATCACGCCACCCACGTTCGACTAGGATAGCATTATTGATAGTGAAATGTTAAAATGAAACTATGTAGAGTAATTTAGACTTTATACTTTACGTTTAGGGTTCTATGTGAAGCGATAGTTTTAAAGTCACGTTTCTAATACTCTTCAGTGGCATTCGATATTTCACTAGTTACATTGGGTGTATTACGAGTATCATTTTATACTATTAACGTATTGTATGATAGGTAATCGCATAGTTCAAAGACCATTTGCATAGCGGTTGAATTACTGTTGTGATTTATGGTTAAATTAAGATGGTAAGGTTTACATCAGTCAGTTATTATAACGGCACATTACGGTGGTTTTGCTAACACCACTGATCACTGGATGGACTAATCCAGTGGTTAAGAGTTGCTGGCTCTGAAATTATGGGTCGTACGTTCGATGCCCAAACGGCGATTTTTTTTAATGATGAGTATGTACTATTTATTTTTTAAGAGGAGTATTACTGAAGTGTGACACTGACACAGATAATAAATAATATAGAAGTGTCTGCAGGTTCAATTTCAAATTAACCGTTTTCACCAAATGAATATTATTATGATACATATATAAAAAACTCGCCAAGTGCGAGTCGGGCTCACGCACAAAGGGTTGCGTACCAATATCCCAAAATATCACGTTTGTTGTATGGGACCTCCCTTAAATATTAATTATATTCTGTTTTTTAGTATTTGTTGTTATAGAGGCAACAGAAATACATCATCTGGTGAAATTTCGACATTCTAACTATCACGGTTCTTGAGATATAACCCAAGACAGACGGAGGGAGGGACGGATAGACGGACTCCGAAATCTCAGTAAAAGGTTACCGGTTACGGAACCCTATAAAACCAATTTTTAAAATTTTTCTGTCTGCCTGTCCGTCTGTATGTTCGCGCTAGTCTCTAGAACGGATGAACTGATTTTCACGGGACTTTCACAAGCAGATAGCTAAATTGATAATAAGGTGTAATATAGGCTCCTTTTATTCCGGGAATTGTCCCCACGGGAATTAGGAACCATAAAACTATAAGCGAAACCGTTGGCGTCAGCTAGTTATTAAAAAAATATTCTCATGTGTACTAAGGACAAGGGTTAATGAGGTGACGTCTAAGGTATATAGTAGCTAGAAGTTTGATAAAAATACACACACACCAACACACACACATATCACGCCTATATCCTCGAAGGGGTAGACAGAGGTGCATTACACACCCACAATTTGCCAGTATTACGTAATAGGGGGCAAGCCTATTGCCGTCACCGGGCACACATATAATGGGTTATGTCCAAAATGGCCTCATTCGGCCTTTAATAAAAAGTAAAATTTTAAACCCGTTGCCTTGCGATGAAATGTTGATGAAAAGCAACAAAATCTTACGTGCCAGCCGCTGTGGCACAGCCAATTAAAGTCCTGGGCGTCCCGGACTAAACTTTAATTTACAAGTATAACAAAAGCTTTCATCCTCCAATACATTAGTTAATAGGTATGTTACCTATCTGCATGGGGCACAGTAAAAGTTTTGCACTTCTAGCTAATCGGAACTATTTGAATTTCGATTGTTATATTTTTTTAAACGTTGCAACCTTCTTAGTAATAAAAAAAACAATCAATTCAATTGTTTTTTATCACACATCAAAGTTCTAGGTATGCAACGAAAATGGAATTAAGTCGAAAAGATTTTAGAGCGATGATTTTTTATGATTTTAAAAGTTTTCTCTTTCCGCAAGACTGTGCCGCTCGTCTTCAAAATGCTTTTGGTAGAGAAGCACCTTGTTTGAGCACTCACGGTGCTCGGCGATGGTTTGCTGAATTTGAGAGAGGTCGAGTTTCTTTACATGACGAATTTCGTGAAGGGCGGCCTTCAACTGCCGTCAACGAAAATAATGTGGCTACTGTTAAACGGTTATTTGAAGAAAACCCGCAGATTACGTATGAGACAATTCGAGGACTATTGGGGATTGGTATGAGTCAAATCCAGAAACTTTTACACGAAGAATTGAAAGTTCGGAAACTTTGTTGTCGTTGGATCCCTCGTGAACTGACAGCGGAGCAGAAGCGGGCTCGCGTGGAATGGTGCTCCCAGATGCTACTGAAGTACGACCACGGACATTCTAATGTTGTTTATGACATTGTCACAGGAGACGAAACGTGGATTTATTGTTTTGAACCCGAAAAAAAAAAACAGCAATCTTGTGAATGGGTGTTTGAAAATTAGAACAAGCCAACAAAAGTGAGGCAGGCGAGAAACGTTGGTAAAAAAATGATCGCGTTTTTTTTCTCAGCTACGGGTCCCATCTGTACAATTCCACATGAAGATCAAAAGAGTGTTAATGCCGAGTGGTATTCTACCATTTGTTTACCCAGGGTGTTAGTAAAAGTTCGCGAAAGACGACCCAAAAGCCGCGTTCTCCTACATCATGACAACGCTTCTTCACACACGGCCAACAAAACAAAGTCATTTTTAGCTTCCGAAAAAGTACAACTCGTCACCCATCCTGCGCATAGCCCCGACCTAGCACCCTGAGATTTCAGTATTTTCCCCAAAATCAAAGATTTGATGAGAGGTTTCACTTTTACCAACTCCGAAGAGGCAGTGTTAGCGTTCAATCAGCACGTAGAAAACATGCCTTCAGATCTGTGTTCCTCCTGTTTTAAAAAATGGTTGGATCGCATGAATTTTTTTTAAAAATGTAAGGGTGAGTATTTTGAAAAGCAATAAACATAATATTTTGGTTTTAACATGTTGTTTTTTTAAGTTACGCAAAACTTATAGTGTGACCTACGTATATAGAAAAGTAATCTACGAATGTTGCATTGGTAATTAACTTTATACATAAATGGTGTAAAGTGGTTCCTACATATTTGTTGACACAGAGTCACCTACATACATATCTGTAAAGATGTATATGTCAGTTTAAGGTATGTATATTGCGATTATACATATCAGTCAAAATCAATAATGCTCAGTGACTTAGTGTGTTCTGTTTGTTTATGATACATTTCTGATAAGACAAGTATACTTGCGAGTAGGATTTGTAGCCGGTAAATATGGATTTAGTTTAGTTGTACTTATTTAAGGTATTTGAGCCGCTTATTATCTGTTCCTCTTTTACGATATTACAATTTAATTAATTAATTTAGAAGACAATGGAATATTATTTGTCTATAAAATGTCACTACATATAATAAAACAAAGTTCTTCGCAATATCTGGTCTGTGTCACTTTTACAACATCTTTACATATATAATTCTACTGTACGTGTGTATGTTACTGACCTCCTCCTAAACAACTGGACCGATGTTGATGAAATTTTTTGTGTGTGTTCAAGGGGATTCGAGAATGGTTTAGATACACAATTTGGTTCTTTTTTTTTGCAGGACAACATCTGTCGGGTCTGCTAGTATATTATAAAACTAAGGCGCTTCAGTCCGTAAGTATGCTTAGATCTTTAAAACCACGCAACGGAATTTGATGCGGTTTTCACCAATGGATAGAGTGGTTCTCGAGGAAGGTTTTTGTATAAAATTCGTCAAGCGGGCGAACCGCTGGCGTCAGCAAGTTAAATATAAACTTTTATTTAACTGTTACGGTGGCGTGGTCAGTAGTGCATCGGTTACGGCTTATTTGTGTGATCCACAAATGTTTGTATCGGAGTTTGGTTGCTATCTATGTATAATATGGATGTATTTAGAAGTATATAAGTATGTTTATCAGTTGTCTAGATCCCATAGAACAAGCTTATATTAGCTTAATTCGGGCTAGATGACGTTTATTTATTATTATTATTTATGTACAACACACATAGAAAAATAACACCAAAACAGTAGTACAAATAATACAGTGAGCATAGTACAAGGGCACTACTTATTCCTAAAGGAATCTCGTTGTGTGAGAATTTCCAAAATGTTTAATTTATTTATATTTATTTAATAAACTCTGTATTCCGATTCGCAAAACAAAACAAGAAGCAAATATAGATAGGTATACAGTTATAGTAGTAGAAATACTACCTAGTATTTTCTTACGTTATATAACAACATTGTGCCATGTCAGAGAACTCTGCACCAACTCTTAGCAAAGCTAAGTAGAGACCACAATTTTTTTTTGCTACCTTTACCTATGTCACCTACGGGCTAACTAACTAAACCCTATAGGTCCTGTATAGGTCTGTATGGGACGTAGATTAAATATCTTAATACGAAAAGTACTTACCTACTTAAACTATTTTGTATCAGATAGCTAGTAGACTACGAAGATAGTCTGATATTGTATTACGCACGTCTAGATAATATTGATAATAATGCATTCATAAATTAAGTTACTATGTTCATTAATAACAATATAATTTTGCTACAATTTTGTTATCTAACACTTTAAATATTCATTTTGGGGGTGTTAACTACATCCTAATGCTTTAACTTATGAACTAAGGTACATACTTATGATTGAGAAACAAAAAGGTGTCTTTAAATATGTGGGGATATTTTTCGAAGTGTTCCTGATATAAGGTGGATGGAAGTTACGACGTGTCGCTGTGACTGAATCGCTAGCGATACTCCCTCAGTCACCTATGTGCCTTCTAAAGGTAGACGTAGAATACCGAAGATCACTTGCTAATACAAATTTCGCAGACCTCTTTTTATGGATTATGTAATACTGGCGAACGCCCGCTGCTTCGCCCGCTTGACAAATTAAATAAACAAAAACCTTCCTCGAGAACCACCCTAACAATTGGTGAAAACCGCATCGAAATCCGATGCGTAGTTTTAAAGATCTAAGCATACAAACGGAACGGGTGACTTTGTTTTATAATATGTAGGGATAATAAGAATGTAAGAAACCAGGAAGTAAAAAAGTAAACAAAACCAAAAAAGCGAGTCGGACTCGCGCACAAAGGATTCCGTACCAAATCAGCAACAAAATCACGTTTGTTGTTTGGGAGCCCCTTAAATATTTATAATATTTTGTTTTTATTACTTGTTGTTATACGCATATTTAACTTTTTAAATTTTTTGATGAACTTTTTTTTTCTTGTTTGGCGGTCGACACATATCGTAATGCGTTCTGGACGACAAGCTGATGGGGTTGTCTTCAGGTTGATAAAACTCTTATGTAACACTCTGTATTAGGTCACACTATCAGTTTTGTGTAACTTAAAAAAACAACATGTTAAAACCAAAATATTATGTTTATTGCTTTTCAAAATACTCTCCTTTACATTTTAAACATTTTTTCATGCGATCGAACCATTTTTAAAACAGGAGGACCACAGATCTGAAGGCATGTTTTCTACGTGCTGATTGAACGCTATGACTGCCTCTTCGGAGTTGGTAAAAGTGAAACCTCTCATCAAATATTTGATCTTGGGGAAAATACAGAAATCACAGGGTGCTAGGTCGGGGCTATACGCAGGATGGGTGACGAGTTGTACTTTTTCGGAAGCTAAAAATGACTTTGTTTTGTTGGCCGTGTGTGAAGAAGCGTTGTCATGATGTAGGAGAACGCGACTTTTGGGTCGTCTTTCGCGAACTTTTTCTAACACCCTGGGTAAACAAATGGTAGAATACCACTTGGCATTGGGACCCGCAGCTGAGAAAAAAAACGCGATCATTTTTTTACCAACGTTTCTCGCCTGCCTCACTTTTGTTGGCTTGTTCTCATTTTCGAACACCCATTCACAAGATTGCTGCTTTTTTTCGGGTTCAAAACAATAAATCCACGTTTCGTCTCCTGTGACAATGTCATAAACAGCATTAGAATGTCCGTGGTCGTACTTCAGTAGCATCTGTGAGCACCATTCCACGCGAGCCCGCTTCTGCTCCGCTGTCAGTTCATGAGGGATCCAACGACAACAAAGTTTCCGAACTTTCAATTCTTCGTGTAAAATTTTCTGGATTTGACTCATACCAATCCCCAATAGTCCTCGAATTGTCTCATAGGTAATACGCGGGTTTTCTTCAATTAACCGCTTGTAGCCACATTATTTTCGTTGACGGCAGTTGAAGGCCGCCCTTCACGAAATTCGTCATGTAAAGAAACTCGACCTCTCTCAAATTCAGCAAACCATCGCCTCACGGTGCTCAAACAAGGTGCTTCTCTCTCAAAAGCATTTTGAAGACGTGCGGCACAGTCTTGCGGAGAGAGAGAACTTTTAAAATCATAAAATATCATCGCTCTAAAATCTTTTCGACTTAATTCCATTTTCGTTGCAAACGTAGAACTTTGATGTGTGATAAAAAACAATTGACAAAATGATTTCCCGCCAATTGTTTTTTTTATTACTAAGAAGGTTGCAACGTTTAAAAAAATATAACATTCGAAATTCAATTAGTTCAGATTAGCTAGAAGTGCAAAACTTTTAGTGTACCCCATGTATAGGCATTAGAAATACATCATATGTGAAAATTTCAACTTTCTAATTATCACGGTTTATGAAATACAGCCCAAGACATATGCAGGGACGGACGGACAGCGAAGTCTCAGTAATAGGGTTCCCGTTTTAGCCTTTGGGTAGGGAACCCTAAAAACGATATTCTAATATATAAAATTCTCGTGTCGCGGTGTTCGTAGTTAAACTCCTCCGGCTTGACCGATTCTCATGAAATTTTGTGTGCATATTGGGTAGGTCTGAGAATCGGCCAACATCTATTTTAAATCCCTCTAAAGGTTAAGGGTAGTCCACCCCTAAAGCAAAACAACGTTTGCCGGGTCAGCTAGTAGTAATATATAAATAATCAAGTACCTATCAGTATATAACTAAGCTAATAGTTTCTTGTTACTATATTTTCTATATTGACTTATAAGTATGTCATGTAGGTAATTATTGTAATTGTAACCTGGAGCAACATATAGGTAGCTGTCGCGAAACGGTTATATTAATAAAATTATATTATCACAGGTACAAAATTGTTGTTATTCAATTCAGATTGTATCAATCGTGTGTTACGTCGTAATCTCTACGATAAGACTTTGCAACTAACACGTGTACCTGTAGTATTTTAATGGATATCCGAAAACAAATCATATCCACGTGTAAATATATGTAGGTATAAACGTAATTAAGCTGAAAAGTATATTCCTTTTCGTTTGTTTGTTCAATTGTTCAACACGCTAATTCTACCTGCTCTTATCCCAATTATTTGTGACATGACATGTTTTTCTTTTCCACACATCCCTGTCAGCCGTCATTTGGTCTGTCACTGCCTTACGTGACATATCCTCTTTCACACGGCGACTGCGTATACGACGACCGCGTTGGTCTATGTCTTTCACGCATTCCATCCATCTACTAATCTAATAAGGAGTAAGCTGAGATTTGCATTTGTGTGAGTGATCACGAAAAGTAGAGCAAAAAGGCTGTGTGTAAAACAAGTCACATTAAGTATACGTTCAGCTTACGCCTTTTTACCTATACAAACCTCCGCTTCTAGAGTGGTCTACATTCATACTTTGAATAGGTACTTTCATAATTTCAGGTGTACTGACCTAGGATCCTAGTGCCTAGGATTCGAATTGATAAATAATTAGAGCTGGGTGGCCGGTAGATCCATACAGATAAGTAAAATTCAAGTGTTTATGTGTAATTTCAAATTAACGGCTTTTCACTTAATGTATAAAAAAGAAAGTAAAAAGGAAACCAATGCTTTTTTTCTGTCTGTCCGTTTGTTCCAGCTAAATCTCTGGATCGGCTAGACTGATTTTAACGGAAATTTCACTGGCAGATAGCTGATGTAATAATGTATGACATAGGCTATGTTTTATCCCGGGAATTCTTCTTTGTTCCCGCGTGAATTTATATTATTTATTATTTACTATCCTGATGTAACAAACGCTTTAATTTACAAAATTCGAACCACCTATTTATAAGTTTTCAATAAACATTGATTAGTTATCATACCTATTACTACCGAAATTGTCGCGTAAGTACATAAGTAGTAGGTACTTGAAGTTTATAAATAATTTCCTGGACAAAATGTGGGGCATCAAATAAAGGTGTACTTACTTACTTCGCAAAATATTATCTACTTTGATAGGTACATTGCAGAAATATAGATTAGATAGTGTTGTCTGATACAAATGTGTGTGTAAATAATAGATGCATATTTTTCACTGATATAGCATCGGGTAACTCAATATAGTACTACGGCTTTTGCACTTCCTAGTACTTATAGACTTTATTGCTTCTACGATGTTATGTATCATTATATTATTGTACTAGTTGTTGCCCGCAGCTCCGTCTGCGTGTTACTTCAGATCTACATAACTTTTTTATTTATGAACCGATTGAAAACCAAACCTTAAATGTTAAGTTGAACAAACCACAACGCATTACTGAAAACCGCAAATTCGAATCAAAAATTCAAATCGGTTAAGCCGTTTCTGAGATTAGCGTGTTCAAACATTCAGACAAACAGACAATAGTTCTAAAAACCATTATTACCATATTTACTAGTGGTTCTGTGAACCGTAGACATCAGGAGCGGCTTTGTTTATTCTTAAATTGTATTCATTTGCATGACTTTTGATTTTTGACTGAGGGAGCGAAGTGACCGAAGTCTTCGTTTCAACTTGCAGACTGGGGAGAATTTCTTTCGTCTGTACACATCTCTACATCTCTACATCTACGGGTTCTGTCAGATCATATTTGCGCCCGTATTTATCAAAAATAAATTTTCTTTATTACTCTTTCATTTTTCATCCAATCCAAAAAATATCATTCACATGTTATTCACTGTAAGCAAGGAGTGTGTGTGTAAAGTTTCATGAAAATCGGTTGATAAATACGGCCGCAAACATGATGTGACAGAACCCGTAGATGTAGAGATGTAGATGTGTACAGACGAAAGAAATTCTCCCCAGTCTGCAACTTGAAACGGAAACTTCGGTCGCTTCGCTCCCTCAGTCAATTATCTTCGTCGTGTGTGATAGTCCATTGAATTGTATGGCGAGCGATATTGTATCTTAAGATAAAATATTATAGTATCTTAGCCGTGTGCAGCGCCCCTTAGTGTACTCCACTGCGGGTGACGTAACCTACGACAAACATATTATTTGCGGTTTGTACACTAATCGGGTCTAGGGATCGCACCGCAAAATTAAGTTTGTTTTTTATTGTATATACTTTTCCGAGATAAAAAGTAAGCCAGTAGGTGCCCAGGATATTAAAGAATAATTATACCAAGTTTCATCGTAATCGAACCGGTAGTTATTGCGTGATGCCTGAACATACAGACAGACAAAAAAATTTTTTAATCAAATTTTTGGGTTCGGTGTCGGTCTAGTAACACCCCCTGCCATTAATTTTTTTGATATTTTCAATGTACAGAATTTTCACTTCTACAGATTTATTATAAGTATAGATATAGATAACGTACTCGTATTATTACTTGGTCGGGTATTTATGTACATGGTCAATAATACATATTTAAGTTGGATAATTTTACTGGGCGCCATCAAACCCAAAACTATCCTAACACAGACTCGTGATCCTCATTCACCGTGCCTTTTCCCAACTCAGTTGGGGTCGGCTTTCCAGTCTAACTACGATCCGGCTGAACTTCGATATTTTCCGTGAAGCGACTGCCATATGACCTCCACAACCCATGGGCGATATCGAAGTTCTGTAGTTAGACCGGTCGTATTTTTGATTTAGGGCTCCAACTACCCCTAACGACTGCCGTAGACGTTTGTATGAAAACCGGGACCGACACTGCGACGGCTTAACATGCTCTACGAGGCACGGAGGGGTCTCAATGTCTTATGAAATGGTCTCTTAAATATTTTTAATTAATTGACTACTAGTTTAACCAATGCAAGTCGGATTTTTGATTTAGGGCTCCACTACAACTAACGACAACCGAGACCCCGTCGGTCTCCGAGGCACGGAGGGGCCTCAATGTGTTAAGAAATGGTCTCCCATCCCAAGACCGGCCTGAGTCGATGTTGGTTAGCCTTTGCAATATGTTAACCTTGTCGGTTACTATAAGTTACGGTTATTATAAGTGAATTCTGAACCCTATTCATTTAAAAAAATGCTAAGTAATTAATGTTCGGTAACTATGTAATAATGAGACATTACAGATATTTTATAAACCAGCTGATTTCTTTAAACAATGTTAATTAAGAAAGCCATCAACATAATCTGTATCGATAAAGATTAAAATGGATAGTGCGTTTGCGATATTACGATCGCAGGAAACTGGTGTGAAACAAGAAAACCTTCTAGATTAGCCGCTATTGGAACGAGTCCTAGCCTCGTATCATAACATATAAAGTGAAACTACCACGAGTTTATCAAATGCAATTTCATTATCTACAAGACACCTGACCGGGAACTATTCACAGTACCTACGAGGAGAAATATGTTATAGAACACTATCGTAAAGCCTGCATATGGCTTTTCCACGACGGTTGTGTTGAGTACAGTGACAATATTGGTGACAATCTTCAGAGTATTCAGATATGCTTAAAAAGATAGTTCAAGCAGAAATTGGTGTAGATCCTTTGTAGGCACCTAAATGTAGAGTTCTAAAACGAAGTAGAACCCAGTTTGCTACTCATACGATAACCAAAAGAATTCACAATCTATCGGCAATGTAACATCTGCAAGTAAGGATCCTTCTGAGACAAAAAACATGCAATATTTCGCATATTATACCTTCATGTAAAAGTTGTTGAAGAAATTGTAGACCGATCGAGCGAAGCGTCTATATTACGAGATTGGACCATTTTGATTTCGTCCGTCTGTCTGTCTGTATGCGTGTTCCGGGCTAGCAGCCACAGTTTCTATGCGACCTCCACGAAACTTGACTCCAGTGTTACTTGATTTAATAGACACAATTTTATTATCGTGAGCTTTTTTGGATTAAGGGGGAAATGGGGGAGAAATCCCGAAAAATATTTTGAATGTTCGCGAGGTCTACTGTTAGACCATAGGGCGAGCACTAGTTTCTGACCAGTATTTTTAAATGACGAGATAGTAACGAGATGAATGACTTTTTGCGGATTGAGTCACTGTATGTTATAATCTGTAGTTATTATATTATTATAGAACAAGTATTAGCTATTGCGTAATACGCTAGATATGAATGAGTCATCGCCAAAAATATTTAAAATACGTGTACCTAATAGTGTAAAATAGAATATTGCTTTAATATGTATACATAATTAATTTATTCTACAGCCTATAACTGTGACTCATAGATTAGGGGAGTAAAACGATATACCTACCTACTAGTTCGTGTTTCGAGGATAGCTAAGCTCTTTTTAGCTAAGCTTTTAGCTAAGATAGTAAGTATATATGAATGAGCTTTCAGCTAATTCAGTCGATTCCGTTAGAACACTTCCATTTAGACATTAGAGAATGCTCTATAACTTAAATTAACTGTCGAACAGTAGAACTCGCGAATATTAAAAACTTTTAGTCTTATCTAAACGCAGACTTGTGAACCAGAGACATCTGCGTGGGAACCAGAGACTTCTGCGTGTGAACCAGAGACTTCTGCGTGTGAGCCAGAGACGCCTGGCAACGGACGTTAGAGCGGCCGTGGCCTTGGACGATGGAATAAAAAAAAAATCTAAATATGCAGTATGCATACTGTTAAATAACATGGAAGGGGAGAGGTATTACCAGGTTATGGTTTATATTTATCCCTGTAGAATTTATGGTAAAGCGCAACACCAATGTGACATTTATGTCACAAGCAATTTAACTTGATATGCAGAGACCATTAATCTAGAACTTAAACGTCTGTCAAATAACTAATCTGTCAATAATTTAAACAAGCTTATAAAATATACATGCCACAATTTATATGGTAAAAGTTAAACAAGCCGAACATCTGGCGTGTAATACACATTATCTAGAGCACGTAAATAATCATTTATTATAAAATAATAATAGTTTTCTCCAATTTACGTTATGCAAATTACCATCAATATAACAAGATAGAGCTAGGTACTACAACATAGCTTCTTTACTACCTACCTAGGTACTTAGTTATAGGCACCTGTTGTTAGCTAGACAATTTATCTATAAGCCAAGCGATACTTCCACTAATGATTTTGATACACTCAGTCTAAGTTTGTATGTTTAAGACCTGTCTGGGTGGCACTTAAAAAAGCTTAAACCACAACAACAATACCAATAAAGGTTTACAGGTATATTTATTTTTAAACATGCACCTAACTACTTACTTGCCTAGATTTAAATAAGTAGGCAATAGTGTAATTCTAAACCTTTTACACCTCTAAGCGTCTTACAATTTATCACATTCTCAAAGGCCATAAAAAAGAAAGTTGGTTTCCTCTGCAACCCCCCCGCCCACTACACGTGTTCGACTTTTGTAAGAAAACAGAAATTTAAAAAAAAGTGGCGCGCCATGCTGTCTGCTACCAGCGAGCGGAGTGTTGCAATCGCAAACGCGGCCACGTCTACTTCACAATGTTACATGTCCAATAACTGTTTGACACAGTACATCGTAAGTAACGATTAGTGCGTAGCGAGCAATCGACTCGGGCATAAGAGGACAATCCGTATTGAATTGACACATGATTGGACGATATGACTCCTTGTGGTTAGCGACAGTCGATGAGTATAGTATACTGTAGGTAGTTAGCGCTTTATAAGCGCTGTACTTACTTGTACGGACTTGTACCTATGTAACAAATGGAACTGTCCGCAATCATGTCACATTTATAGACCCGTGTTTTTAAAATTCTGCCGCCCAAGGCAGCGGCCGCTCTCACGTCCGTTGCCGGGCGTCACTGGTTCGCACGTAGAAGGTATTTCCAGTGACGCCCGGCGGACTTTGACCACCTGTGTGGCCTTTTTGCGGGTTTGGTCGGGATGAGAATCCCGCGTCGTTGGGCAAATGACCCGTATAGTGAGTTAATGCAGATTTTTGTTATTATTAATTGATATTAATCATAATTTTATTCCCGTAAAGAAAAGTCTTAGATACTGTCTGTCAAAAAAAAAGAAATTTATAGTACTACATGAATTGGTAGCATAATAACATTAGATAGGTACCTAATGCGAATGAAGTACCCACGAAAAGATTTTCATCACCATAGTCTATGGGGTGCCATCATTATTATTCAGAGTTACACCCTAGGTATTTAATTACTTGGGAGTAGTTGGGAGCTGCGGCAAATATTGTGAATATGACACAGTTGGTGAATATTACACCCTCGTATTCTACAAGTTTTTAATCAATAGGTACCTGCGTACTATTTTATTTAAATAGGTTTGTAGCGTTATCTGCGAGTGTTGGTAAGACGAGTGTAAATCCAGTCCGAGGTACGTACATTGCGTCATACAAATGGAATATTTAGAATGTTTGACCCGACGTCAAGACCGACCAGTGGTGCTGTGGACCGCCGACGAGTCGCGCAAATTCCGACCATTGTCACGATATTACACCTATCAACTCACGCTCAGTTCATACCTATTGAATATATTAAAGACTAGCTGCTTACCGCAACTCAATCCGCTTGGTATAGTTTTTCTTGTTCCCAATTCCCACGGGGACACATCACCGGGATAAAAAGTAGCATACTTAAAGCACTCTAGGACTAGTGGAGAACCACTAGTTCTAGAGTGAGTGTGAGTGAGCGAGGTCTACTGTTCACAGAAGTCAACAGTAGACCTCGCGTTATTTTCGCAATTTCCCCCCATTCCCCCCCCCCCATCGAAAAATCCCTTAGACAAAAGTTGCGCCTTGCAACAAAGAACACTTGTGCCAAATTTCATGAAAATCGGCTGAAAAATGCATTTTCCCTCCAATCGAAAAATCCCTTTAACAAAAGTTGCGCCTTGCAACAAAGAACACTTGTGCCAAATTTCATGAAAATCGGCTGAAAAATGCTGCCTGCAGACCGGAACTGACACACATACCAACAACGCCAAATCGGCCAGTCCTCGAGTTAAAACTGAGAGTACCTTCTTCTGACTTCTAACTTCGCTCGCTTCGCTCGCTCCGTCAATAAACAAACAAATATAAAATCTTTCCTCTCTATAATATTAGCATAGACAAAAGCCACACTACAAATATTTGTCACTATGTTGTTGTTGCAAGGCAAAGCTTTTTGGTTTTAACTGTCAATGTTGCTACCGTAAAACATTAATTTCTCTATTCACCTATTTGTCTGCAGATTATTTTGACACCAAATACCTACCTAATTATTATGTTGGGCATATTGAAGTTCTATGTAACTCATGCCATGGGCTTCACCCGCGTGAATTTGTGTTGTCGTTCCACATTTTCACAGGTACATTACCAGGTAAAAACGCAGCCTACACACATAGCACATAATCATATCCTATGTCCTATTTTTGTCGGTTGTATAAACCAAATGTTTATATGTTTTTCAAAGTAACTTACTTTGGTACTTTCAAGGTGGTATACACATCTAATACTTAGTGACTTTTGTTGTCAATCATAGAAGAAGAATAAGCGGGATCCTAAGCAAGTCAAATAGTCTACAAGAGGTTTTCAGATTCATAAATGCGTATGTCTACAGTTTTAATTGCCGGTTCAAATGCATGTCACAATCACAATAAGTATTGAAACAATTGTGAAGGCTTTGAAAGATTGATTCGCAGGGATTTAAAGATGTTGTGACTACGTTAATTATTGCAATTTCAATGCATTAGACTTTGACATTGCCTTAACACAATGACAATGATAATAGAGAATAATATTAGACATATAAGTTATCAGAAGAGGTTAATATATGTTTTTATGTGTGCTCTTTATCAAGTGTATTAGAAATCTCTACTCAAGTGTACCTACATTATCGAGGTGATTAATAAGAAGTGAGTATACATAAAAAATCCTATTATTCACCCAGATAAAAAAATCCTATTATTCACCCAGTAAATTCTCAGACATACGTTTCCCAGAATTCACCCTAGGGCAAATTCTTTGGGGTAACAGATCGGAATAACCGGTGATTTGTATGGAACCGACTTCCAAACAGGAGGACCTTCTCATTTCGACTGTCTTTATGTTTATTACCTCATTATTAACATACCTCGTTAATCTTTCTCTCTATCTAAATTTCGTTTTGCATGATACCCATTCGGTTAGTTGCGATAGCCATAATCTTGAATTTAAATGTGAATTTCGTTTTGTTTGTGCGAGTTTTAAAATTTCTAAATTAATAAAATAAAAAAGATGGGGAGCATGTTCAATAAAATATATACAAAAAAAATATTTTAATAATATCCAATTAACTTCCTATTTTGAAATAGAAAAAGGAAAAAATACCTACCTAATTGTTTAATAAATAAATTATGAAAATTTAAAAAAGACCTAAATCTGGGACTGGTAGTGGTCCCGCCAAATTGGCGGCAACGAGTCAGCGAAGCGCGGGGCACTACCGTAACCTACCTTTTCTCGAAGTGCTTTCGTCGTTTTTTGTAACCCTGTAGATTCGGTCTAGATAGAGCTAGAAAGTATAAATTCTCAGGATATGATGTTGGTAAAGTATTCATTGAACGTGCAAAGTTTCAAGTTTATATTGTATATTTACATAGTTTTTATCATATCTAAAATATCCCGATTTCGTCACTGAATCACTGATTTATGATCTTGCTGATCATAAATCAGTGATTCAGTGACGAAATGACGACTATGATAAAGATAAACCTTTAAGGTACTTCCTGATGACATAGAATACTGAAATTTGGTGTGAATGCTAGGATTAACACACAGACAATATAAAAATTAAGAAATCAATACATTTTTCTCCCCATACCCTAAAATGGAGGGATGAAAGTTTGTATGGTAGTTTCGTGATATTTAGCATTTTGGCTAATGTCGACATGCCATTCCGGATCGAGATAGACCTCAATCATAATTACTAGGTCGCCGCAGTCGCGAAACGTACCGTTACGCTGCAGCATATATTTGAGCGAAACGAGTTTAAATTCAAAATTCTGGCATCGTAATAACCTGGGTAATTCTGTAAGCTATTGATGAGTGCAATAAAATCCGAAATCGGCCGAGTATTCGCCGAGAAACAATTTAACATAAATCGTTTAAAAATAATTTGAGTCACCCGTTGAGAGCAATAGGAGAAAAATAAGACAATAAGACAAAGTTTGGATCTAAAAACCACTTCTTTACTAGTGTAGGAGATGTGAGAGATATGGTAACCCTATATGCGATGTACATGTTGTGATCTTCTGAAATTCTCAATAGATAATAGGTACAATAATAAATTTCGTAAACAGTTAAATGTTTTTAGAGTGGAATTCTTAACACACCGCCAGCTTACGTCTGTCGCTATCTGGCTGGCTGACACCTACACTTAACAGTACCACAGTTGCACAACACAAATGTGCTTTTGGGTAAAAGATACCACGCCATTTCACATTTAAGTTATTGGTGGTATGGTACTCGTAAGTAGTCTTGAATGGCATGAGGAGCACATCACAAATGTTAACTTGCTAAATACCTACTTTTTGTTACAATGGTCAATGGTCAGAGTTTACAGACGATGCAATCCAATTACTATTGTAAAAAAAAATGATACTTTAGTTGCGCATATTTACACCGTGGATTTACGATCGTTTCGGAAAAAATATTTACGACTGCTAAAACTACTAAAACAACTGAAAAAGTTAACAGAAATGACAAACTGTGTTATTATTAAATATATTGGATTTGGATATTAGATAAGCATTTTTTCTTGCTACCAACTGCAGCTAAGTCAATAAGTAATTCCAAAATGAAAAGAAACCTCACAAAAACAACACGTTCAGTAAATATACCTACATATTTTTTACTATTTCCATAGTCAATACCCATTATTTCATGCAGTCCGAACTCTAGCCAGATTGACAATCTAAGCTTTATTGGAGTAAATGGAAGATGCCCTAACTTTACCTAAGGCCAACGTGCTGTAGGCTTGTAATCAATACAAGTATCGTATGCGTGGGACAATAAAGCGTGTAATTCCATTATTATGTGAAGGTAATAAACAATTACCAGGTCGTACTAAACAAATACATGAAAGGTGGTCAAACTCTTAAAATCTCTTCAAAGTTTGTGTATCAAAAAAGAAACACAGCGTAGGTACAACTGCACGCAAAAGATACGAGTAGTTCTAGGAAATCTGCGGGCACGGCAGTGCACTAGCAAGTTGAGCACAAAAAAGTGGCAACACCGTATCATCCTTTTCTCGACCGATCATCAATATTCTAAGGCACTTCTAGCGAAATAGAAGCTTTTAATTTAGAACACAACTAGAGTTTAGAGTATACATCAGGGAAAAACTAAAGTATATATAGTAGTAACTATAGTATAACAATAGTAGCTATAGTATATAAGTGGTTAAGATTACAAAGTTATTTATGCAGTTAGTGTATCTAAAAAACTAGATTAAAATTGCAGACAGAGAGTGTGCGTAAAGAAAGTCCGGTATTGGTATTCTAGAATTAAAAGGTACCAGTAAGGAAATAAAGATATAAAAAACCATCAAAAACACAAATGTAAAAATTGTTGTGAGTTTTGAGATCCACGTAATACCAGTAACATAGGGTGAAGCGACTGAGATCCCAAGTATCTGGTCCCTACTTAGTTACAGAAACAGTATCAATATTAAATATCTTTTTTGTTTTAAATGTATAGACTGAATTAGCCATCTCACAAGTAAAATTATTATAATTTTACTTGTCAAACTATCAAACAATTTGCTTAAGACATACACCATTTCGATATTTATAAGGTCACTGTAACTAAGTAGAGACTGATTACAGACATGGATCTCACAACTTTTTACGGTAGAACTGAGTTGCAAGACTTGTATTTTTACAGTTGTGTTTTTGATGGCATTATAGTTATAAAAAGTTTTATTTCTCACGTTCCAAAGCAGATCTTATTATACCGAATTAACTACCCCTGATTCTATAGGTACTCCTAGGACTGTTGCGAATTCATGACCGGTAAAGGGTTGTTAGTGATTTGAACACATCTATTCCTACCTACATTTCAGGACTAACCAGGGACAATAATATCATCGGGACCAACATGATAAAGTTAAATAAAGTCTCTTTAAAAATACGTAATTTACCGGATCGAACAGTGCCTATATACTTTTTGCTAGCAATGTAAGGAGCGTTTAAACGACAATATTTTGACATACTTACCTACCTATTCTACTTCTAACACCAGTCCAAACAGAGACTTGGGATGGCGCTCGCTTCGCTCCCCAAAGATATTATACGTAGGTGACATTTCCCTGCACCAGTCTATTTAATGACAGGTTCTGCATTTGGCAGATTCTACTTTTAACAGATTCAACACTTGACGAATTTTATATTTGACCGATTTATAGTTCGAATTATTATTGAGGATGAAATAAAATATTGAACTTTTGTGGCAAATACAATCTCTATAAATAAAAATGAATCGCCGTTCGTTTGTCTCGCTAAAACTCTTGAATGGCTGGACCGATTTGGCTAATTTTGGTCTCGAAATATTCCAGAAAGTTCAAGTATATTACTTTAAGCAGGTCGGAAATAAAATCATTGACGACGTGCAAAAGCAGACCAGTTGCTTGTTGAAGCATTTTCGGGACTTGGCTCGCCCGATAAGTCGTTTGAATGTGTCAATAAGAGATAACCAACGCAAATAATAAAGTAAAGGTACCAAGTCGATGACACTGACGCATTTCGTAAGTGTGAAGAGGAACGAAACGAAACAAGAACGATTTATTATAAGTATTACAAAATTTAAAAGATGCATCAATTAAGGCGACCATTGCTGTCAAGATGCAAATCTGTCGTGTTGCTTATTTGTCAGGTTGCGTTTTTGACGAATTGCAAATCTGACAATATGCTTTTTCTGGCTAATTGCGTATATGAACCAGATGCGTTTTTGACGAATTGCCAGGAATAAAAAAAGTGTGTATTTGCTCCTACTTTGAATAATAATATTCTTATTGATTGATGGGGTAAACGCGAGAATGAAAAATACATCCCCACTTTACGTGTAGGGGAGGTACAGCAAAAAAATATTTTTCATAATTTTATTGTTGCACTTTGTGCGAGTAGTAAAACTCAATTCATGCAAAATTTCATCTTTCTAGAACTAACCGATTGTGGTAGGAAAACTGAGGACGGACGCACCGGACCGTAAATATAAACTTTATATTCTCTAACTGTTAATGTTTTGTATACATGTATATTTTCGTCTAATAAATTGAAATTGAAACTCATCTCATTTTTTTAGTTCTTTTGCATACAGCCGGCCTCATCATTCACCGAGTCTTTTAACAACTCAGTTGGGGTCGGCTTTCCAGTCTAACTGCGATTCGGCTGAACTTCGATATTATACGTGAAGCGACTGCCATCTGACCTCCACAACCCATGGGCGATATCGAAGTTCTGTAGTTAGACCGGTCGGATTTTTGATTTAGGGCTCCAACTACCCCTAACGACTGCCATAGATGTTCGTCTGACAACCGGGACCGACGGCTTAACGTGCTCTCCGAGGCACGGAGGGGTCTCAATGTCTTAAGAAATGGTCACCCATCCTAAGACCGGCCTGAGTCGATGTTGCTTAACCTTTGCAATGTGTTAACATTGTCAGTTACCACTAGACCACGAGCCCCACAACCTACCACAGCCGGCCTACCTATATAATATTATTATAATTTTCATTTAAACTGTACTTAGAATATTATTAATGACTGCTTTTTTTGAAATTAATTGTATTGTATTGTTTTATGGGTTTATGACCTGAAAATAAAGAATTTGAATTTGAATAGATATTACTCGGAACCCTTCATATTATAAAGGGTTTCGAGACTTGAACTATGGAACCCTCAAAAGGTGGACAGGCAGTGATCGTAATTCGACGTCCTACGAAGAAGGTTACATTTCTATATTCTATGATTTTTTATAACTAAAAATAGAATATAATTGTCTAGGTATATCCAACTAATATTATAAAGATTAAAGTTTGTATGGATGTATAGATGTTTGGATCTTCATATGTCGTATTCTTCGTATGTCTTAGGGTTTTAGACTTTCCCATACTGACCCATATTTAATTTTAATTAATCATTTATTTTTCAGGCTACACAACAAAAGTTAAAGATGTTAATTAACCTATTTTGTAGCCCATAGATACCTTAAAACTAAGACACATAATACATAATAATTATCTTATAACATGAACACTAAATACCACTACTGTCTTTAGATTAGACGGGTGTCGTGTGACACTTCGCGTTAGGTAACGTGCCGCGAAAACGTACACTATACACGACACCTGTCGGCCAAAACTCTTCCTTGAGGAACGTATCGAGATAATAAGTCGGCACTCTAATCACGAACGACTTGAAGTTCGTGTTGCGTCTCGACTCCAACCTCTCGACTCACAAACTCAAATATGAATATTACACTCTGTATATAATAGATATATAACCCGAAAACAAAACAAGAAGCAGGGCCGGGTACAGACTCCCTTTTTTTCTTATTTTTATAGATATTCGTGACTGTAGTTAGTTAAAATTATACATTTATATAGGTTCGGATTACAGAATAGTCATAGATATTTAACGTGGGACCCTAACTTGTATTCATAACTTACTGTCTCGGCGAACATCGTACCGCATTAATTTTTCTAATGTTCAGCAACAAAAATCGTTTGGAAGATAAAAACAACTTCTTTTTCTTCCAAAAGATCCTTCTCCTGACAATAACGAACACAACAAAAAAAGAAGTAGCGAAATAGGTCCAGTCGTTCCTGAGCCATTAATCTGTTAACCAACTCGAACCTATAGATTAATTAATTACTAACGGATGTATTAGCAATTATGAATACAAAATACTTCATTATAATTCTACTAAATTAATCCACCTGTAGGACTATAGCAACCCGCCGTCCTTATAGAAGCAGGCTAGAAGCGCTGCGTGATGTGGGGCTGCACCCCACGCACTCACCGATGCGGGATGAAACCCGACCCCAACGATGCGGGGTAACACCCGACCACCACGCAGTGGCCACGTGGGTGGCCAAGGTCCGCCGGGCGCCACTGGGAATTCTCTCAGTGGCGCTCGGCAATGGACGTAAGATCGGCCGCGTCCATAGGCCGCGGAAAAAAAGGGTTTCGAAAATCCTTTTATATCAGATATTTACGTTATACAACGATCCCACGCCTTAAGGTCTCCACAATTAGGGTTTAGGTTTAACGTTGATCCGGAAAACTTTAAACGGGACATCGTGATTCCACAGAAACTTCTGTACCGATTTTACATTTTTTTCCTTAGTACAAAGCCACATTGTTAAAAAATAAAAACGGCTACATAACATCAAGCTACAACCCATAGCAGCGGGGCAGCATAATTTGTAAAATATAACTCGTTCAACATTTTGTTACCGTAATATCTCAGTAGTGGTTAAACTTAAGAATTAAATTAAAGGATATTTTTTTAATAAAATTCACCGTTTACGATATAAAAAAACCGTACACGTTGACCCTTGACCTAGAATAACTTATTTGGCACAGCCTCCACGCTTTAGGACATTTTGTATGTTCATCTGTATACTGGCAGGTATAACTGTACCAAATTACAAAACTACAGGTTTTTCGTATTAGTTCTACGTATTAGTTCCTCTGAGTTTGCTCACTTTCCGGATTATGTTCAACGTGCAGCCCAAACCACTGATCGTAAAAACCTGAAACTTTGGGCATGTGATCTTTGTAGTACGTAGGTGTCAGCTAAGAAATGATTTTTAGACGACAGAAGAAGAAATTGTACCCCTAAAGGGATGAAAAAGGGGAGGGCAAAGTTTGTTTGGTACCACGTGATTCCTTAGAAACCACTGCTCCGATTTGAACAATATATAACATCACGAGTCACAACCAATAGAAGCGCGGCAGGATAGCGTGTAAAATATAACTCGTTTGACAATTTGTAACAGCAATATCTCAGAAGTGGTAATAGTACTAAGGAAAAGTTGAAGCATAATTATTGTAGATAATTTTATAGGTTACAATTTAACTTCATCCTTGACTATTTTTTTTGCTAAAACTCAGCGTTTACAAGAAAAGTCTAAAATACCGCAAACGTTGAACTTGAATACCTTTTTAGCACAGCTGGGAGGAAAGCCGAGAACGGACAGACATGACGAAACTATAAGGGTAACCCTAAAAAGGGTTCCGTAATAAAAGTCTTGGAACCCTTCGGTCGGTAAATAGAGGAACTTCCAATTTACCGACAACGATTTAGTGCATGTGAGTTCACTGCGTAAAATGAGACATATGCCTCGGGCGTGGAATGTGACAAGTACCGCCTCAGGGTAGAAAGCGCACGCCTAATGGAACCCCGGCCCTTATCACAACTCAACTGCTGGTCATACATTTTGCCACTCTACCATCGCCAAATACAATACTAAAATGTTGTTACAAAATAACTGTGTCTGGTAATCTATATAATAATAATGCGAATGAACAAGACATACACTCGACCTGTCTAGCAAATAGGATAGTCGAAAACCTGGAGACCTAGAGTGCGAAGTAAAGTCGTATTGCTCCCGTATGGGCTGGCCGTCAATCTACCCGCCCATACGGTAGCAATACGACTGTACTTTGCACTCTAGGTCTCTAGGTCTTCGCACGATCAAAAGAATTGGGAATAAGTTCCCATGTTTCAAATCTCAACACGTTGGCAACTGCAAGTATTAGCTGGTTTCGTTTTAATAGTCAACATATTTTGTCTCCCACACATTTCTTTTGCCTCATAAGGTTTGCTTTTATAGCTATTTTAACTGCATCAGCTGTATAAATTTTACATTATCATGTATTTATTGCTTTAACATCTAATTATGCTATGAACTAAACATTAGAATCATTGAATATAGGTAGTATTTCTATCTGACAAGTGCATTCATACAGTGGTTGGTTATTCCATGCCTCGGAGAGCACGTTAAGCTGTCGGTACCGGTTGTCATACTAACATCTATGGCAGTCGTTAGGGGTGGTTGGAGCCCTAAATCAAAAATCCGACCGGTCTAACTACAGAAATTCGATATCGCCCATGGGTTGTGGAGGTCAGATGGCAGTCGCTTCACGGAAAATATCGAAGTTCAGCCGAATCGCAGTTAGACTGGAAAGCCGACCCCAACTGAGTTGGGAAAAGGCTCGGTGAATGATGATATCTTTAAATTACTTTCTAATCTTCTATATATTTCTTATTTACTTCTCAAACCCATCTTTATAAAGGTAGAAAAAAGGCATCAATAACAAAAAAATCATCGTTGGCGAGGTATACGTAGAGCTTTCCATTGAATGGAAAAATGCAACTTAAAGCCGGTTTGCTCATACCTTCCGGATTCCCAACCTGCTACTCTAGGTCATGTGCTGCTGTCTCGCTCGCTCCCACAAGCTTTGCTTCAGACTGTAAGATCGATTTGGGGTCGCGTCGTCGCCCTAACCTAGATTGTCTGCACTCTGCAGACTTTGTAACAACCTGACTTGATTCCACAACTTTAGTCGAGAAATAGAATTCGATGACTATAAACACACACACACACACACATATCACGCCTATATCCCCGAAGGGGTAGGCAGAGGTGCATTACACACCCACAATTTGTCAGCATTTTTAGGCCCACGTAATAAATAAAAAACACGCAAGCCTATTGCCGTCACTGGGCTCATTTCCAATGGGTTATCTCCAAAATGGCCGAATATATTTAATAAAAAGTAGTAGCTATATTGTAATTTTGGAAAAATATTTGAAACCCGTTGCCTTGCGATGAAATGTTGATGAAAGGTAACAAAATCTTACGTGCCAGCAAACTAGAAACATTATTTATAAATAACATTGATATACCTACTTACTAATATGATAAAATACACTTCCCACATAACTACTGTTGATTGATTGATTATTATTTAAATTTAACTTAATATTCTACATAATGGTATTAATTCCGTTCCCGTAAACTTTTTACCCGCCTTCTTAAACTCTTTACAATTTGTATCTTGCAAAAATGTGAGTAAATTTCAATTGGTCCCTGCACCAAATGTGTTGCTCCGTGAACGTTCCTCCCTCGATGCTGAATTGTGGATAATTATTGCATAACTTTGACAAGTTACGTGCAACACGCAGCGGAAGCCCTTATTCCTTGAAAGATACAAACTTCAAAGCGGCTACCAAACGAAGAATTTTGCAACTCAAGATTTTTTGAGTTTCTGAGGTTAGTGCTTTCAACCAACCCTAAACAGACTTGGTTATATAAACCAAAGAAACTTACTTTTTGAATGGACTATCCTACAAAGTAATCGCTGGCAATGTATGTACTTGTTGGCCTGAGAAATGGAAGGCCTAATAAGGCGGTGCACCTGTGCGGGCCCTGTCCGGAACGGGGACAAGCGGCGCGAGCGCTTGTAGGTAATAATCACTCACTCAGCTGTTCCGACAAAACTCAACGCTACCCGACAACTTCAGTACTTAGGTACCTAAATACTTACGAAACGGTACCTACGAATACTTTAAGTTGATATTTTATTTGTTACAACAGGAATTACAGTATTTTTGTATCAGGAGTAATTAGCTATGACTGGAAGGGACGTAAACCATTGTCTCTACATTAATAGGTAGGTAGGACGGTACTCAACAACCAATCTTTTCTAATATGAATGTCTTCACAAACTAAAGTAAAATTCAAGCTTTGGTTGAATTTAAGTACCTATAGGTGCTATAGGTAAACGTGGAGTTGAAGCCCTTCTTTTACATTTATCAGATGGTTTAGACATAGCTTTACCGACCTTAGCCAACCGCATTTACTAGTGGTGATCATGATAGTTGATCAATGCAATGCACTAGGATCTGGTAAACAATACAAACACGCAATAGACTAACCCTCTATCACGTGACAATACCGATGTTAGCGAAAATATCGGCATACATACCTAATAATTCACCTTTAGGGAAACTATGGTTTAGAAAAATAATAATGACATTTATTTAGAAAGTCGGAGTGACACAAAAAATGTACGAAAAGTACCACTCAAAGGTCCGGGCTCCCGTGTCTATTATAGTGTGACACGTCAGCCCCCACCGGCGCAGAAAGTGGCAGAAATACTGTCCGCGCTTGATGATAAAAACCTATATAACAGCTTAAATATAGCAGCTACAGCAAAAGTTAAAATCAAACTCGATAGTAATAATCTATAATACTAATAGGTCAGGTAAAAGTGAAATCCGTGTTAAAACATTTACGTCAAAAATTGACACAATAACCGACTTCAAATTACCGAAATGGGATCAAATAATTGTCGGAATGGGACAAAGTTGAAATGCACCACTTGGAAACCTACTAGGTACCTTATCAATTAAAAAAAAATCGGTACACTCAGTCCAAAGATCTCATATCTTTACAAACTTTCGTAACAACCGAACCTCACAAACGTTCGTAAAATCGAACCTCATCCTTTTTGGAAGTCGTGTGGACAAAAAAAAATTCTGTTTTCATATTTTTTTAGATAATACAATAGGTTTTCTTAACGAACGTCACTAAATATACATCAAACATTCATTATACGCACGTAATGAAAATACGGGTATGTTACTTGGTATAGTGTGTAAGGTACCTATTTAAAACAAAGCTTAAGGGCCCAGATCGTGAAAATCACCGAAAAGAGTGTTACGATTTTTCATATTTAACCTATTTACATATGATTAATAACAACGATAATTTGTATATATTAAAATGAAAGACCAAAAATGATGTTAGTGCTAATTTTAACTCTTAAAACCCTGTAGTTGTTATATAATAAACGTCAACAAACGCACAAAATTGAGAAAAAATTCGAAAACCTGCCTTCGTATTTTTCAGATTTAACCCAATAAATCAACACAAATTGAGAAAAAGAAACACTTTTTGAACACTGAAAAAGCCAATAAATATAACCATGTACTTTTTTTTGTACCTTTACAAACAAAGACTTCCCCTTTTAAAGCCCTAAAATCTAGATATGTTTTACGTAAATTCTCCATAGAAAAATGTATGCAAATTCAAACGCGTCCCGATAGAACGATCGTCGCAACTAATCGCCAGTGCGCCATAGAATTTCAAAGTGACTCCACGCGTGTCGGATGCTACAGCAAAATTACGTGTTGTGAATTTGTGTTTTTTGTGAAAAACTGTAAGTACAATATTTTTATAACTAATTTACTTTCAGTAAATAGAAAGTACCGATATAATGAAAGTCTGAAAGAAAACCATGATGGAACTAGATATAAATCGTAAGAAATACAAAATTATTTACTTTGTTGCGTAGGTCATTTTATGAACCTTGTAAAGTAGGTATCAATTCAGGCTTGAAACAATCAAAGCCCTGCCCACCTTATTTTCTCGAGATATGAACTGGCGGGGTATATAGTTCTCTGCACGACATACATAGATTTTTCAACATGATAAAGGCAATAGGTATCATAAACGTAATTGGTAATCGAGGGTCTCTTTTCGCAGGATAATTTGCTGAGTGCCATGCCAGCGAAAAGAAAATTTAGTACGCATTATAAAAACGTGAAAGCCAAAAGATCTCGGAATAAAATGTAAGTTCCTCCCTACTTATTTATTTACCTGCCTACTTGACTACGTCTTGTCCTAAATACCTAGAAAAAATTTACTAGATTTGTGTTAGTGTCAAGTAAAAATCCTAGTTTTATTACTTTTATTTGCATTTTGAACAGGGTAGGTACATTACAAAGCAAATAGGTACAATGATTTAGATCGCCTGATTCAGACATATACCTACAACAGCATGTAAATATTGATTTGACATGTAATTAGATAGGTACACAATTAGGTATGTCAGTCTAAGAAGAAAAATTACAATGTCCAGTAGGTAATAATTACGTAATTTCAATATCTATATAAGTAATAAAGTCAATTTCTATAGGAACAATTTTCATAATAATAAATTTTATTACATAATATAGTATTAGTTTTCATATATTTATGTATTTCAAAGCAATGAGTTTGCTTACACTATTATTAGTTACAGTATTATTAGTTTTCATGTTCATCATGTCTAAATATGTGGAAGTGGAAGTAGGTATGTTTCCTATCAGAAATAGCACGGGCGCGCGCGCGCCGTGCCTGGCGTAGGGTTGTACAAAAATTACAAAATAAATAAAAAGTGGATATTGATGAATAATATTTCCAGTACTGAAAATGAAGAAAACTTTCAGGCCGAGACTCCGAGCAACACTGCTACGCGCTATATATACCGTGAGGTAAGTTGTTATACGTAATTCTTGTAGACTTGTTACATAAATAAACAAACTAGCTAGTGATGGGCGAAGACAAAATCTCAGTACCTACAGTTTTTTTTTGCAATATTTATTATTTTCATTGTGAGACAAACACATACTTCTCAATTACTTTCTCAAAAGAAAATTCACGTTCAAATCTCGTATTTTACCAAAATCAAGAATTTTTTTTGTAAAATATTATCTTTTACGCGACTGGTGTACGTATGTATGTATGTATACTAAGTAATATATCTTTGTGGCACGATAAGTTCAAAATTATTGAACCGATTTTAATGTTTTTAGTATCATTAGAATTGTCTTCTAAGCCCGAGTGACATAGAATAAGTGACGCCATAAAAAACCAATACGTATAGCGTAAAGGAAATTTATAATTTCTGTTCATCACGAACATAATATTGTATGAATTCTTTTGCACTTTTATATTTGTCTTCGTCAGTTATGAATATAAATAAATAAACAATAAAAATGTTAAAACCCGACAGATTAAAAAATGAAAATGTGTAATAAAAATAAATAACAACACCATTGTAATATAGCGTATTTAGCAGTCGGGGCCTATTTCTAAAGAAATATTTAGCTAGTCAGGAATATCTTCGAGCCTGTGAGGATTTCAATGGGTCTCAACTGTTGAATTCGATTTATTACAATAGTGTTCTTATTTATTTTTATGTAACATAATTCAAGACCGCAGACTTGTTTTCTTTTTACCTTTTGAGTTTTTATGCATATAGTCGGATTTATTAAATTTATGACGTGATAACGTCTTATAAATCGATGAACACCGGCAACACGCACAAAAAAGTGTCACATTATGTCACGCTAGGGTCAAGCGAGAGCGCAGTACAAGCGATGGAGAATAATATTATGACGTTATCCGATAAAATTATCGTCCTAAACCGACTTTACAAGCAACCAGTTTTTTATTATGTTTATTTATTCACTTTCATAATTGACGAAGACTGATAAAAACGTTTAAGATTTTGATCTAGTGTTCTGTGTTTCAAAGATGTATTCTAAGGGAGTTCTTAGCTATGTTTGAAGAAATTTGGCCCATACCTTTTGAATTATTTTTTATAATAAAAATCAAGCCATTATCTTTCTTTACAGGAACTAGTTATTGACAACCGTCAAGAGGGAAAGGTGGATAAAGTGGAAGTTGGGCGTAGAGTAGTGGATATTTCTTTTTTTTTAAAGCTCTTCAGGCCATAGGGGACCACGGTCCAATGGATTGTAAGTTAAGTTACCTCAGTATAATAGGTGAAGTAAAAGTTGGTCTGGACTCAAAACTCATCATAAAATGTAGTATGTGTAATATGAAATTTACTGTGTGTTTGGTTGAAAAGAAAGAAGATAGCATGGAAGTGAATCATCAAATTGTGTCTGGTATCCAATGATTTTATATACAATGGATTTCGGATCATCGCTCAAAAGTGTCCGAACTAAAAGAGCAACAAAACGTTAAAAGAGAAACAATCGCGCGCCAGTCTTGATTTTGACAACTGAACGACAACACGTTGCACAATGCCGTACTGTATTGTAAAAACGTGTAAAAACTACGGAAAAAAAGCAAATTGAAGACGGTGTATCATATTTTCAGTAAATAAGCTTTTGTTTTATCATTTGCAATTTATTATTTCACTTAAAATACAGTATTTCGTCGATAATAAATTAAAAGACAAAAGTAAATATTGCAATCCAGTCCAATACCGAAGTATCTATCTGTCTCTTTCGAATTCATCCCAAGCTCAGTAAAAAGAAAGAGACCATTTCATTTTCACTGAATAATGTTCTAACAAAATGACCATTCAGATTTATTCGGATTACCGATAGCGATGAAACTATTTGGAACAAAGATTATAGTGGAGACGCCTTGGCTCTTTATGATTTTTTTTTCGTTATATGAATCAACATCTATTTCAGTTTTCCTCGGGATCCAGTACACTGTGCACAATGAAAAATATTACTGCCCTAGCACGGCGAGAAGAATATTTTGATCCAAAAAATAACAATCTTGTTTATCCGGCTCATTTTATGGACATAACAAAAAGAGGTCCGATCTTTATGAAACTTGTACAAGAATCCCTTGATTGAATACAATTTTTTCTTTTGATTGGGATGGAGGAGATAAGCCCAAAAATGTTTTTAATTTTCACATGGTATCATTGTTTTGTCATAAATATAATTACATAATAACACATGTCATTTTATTTCGTGTATGTACTGTTATTTTTTTTTATTTGGATTCTCGGTAATGTATTCCCACGGGAATCGGGGCCGAGATAACTATATCTCGCGGGCGGAGTCACGGTGATCAGCTAGTAGCCAATAATTTCGTATCCCAAAAATTAACCATAAGATAAAAATAAATTAATGACGCGCAGTTTTAGCAACTAATTCAGTCACTTGAAACACGGCTATCTTGTAGTAGACGTAGCGACATAGCGTTATGAAAATAGTAATGAAAGCGGAAGAACTTTGACACCCACAAGAAGTTTGGCATTTATAATATTATAATTAGTTAAATTCATTAATTCCCTTTTTGTTATTCATACACTATAGTTACTTATTATGAAACTGACTCGAAAAAAAAAATCTTTGTCAGTCGTTAATTAGTTTTTCAGCTTATTTCGTCTAAAATAAACAAAGTAATTACAATTTATAAGATTATGGAATTTATTATAGTCTTACATTAATTATTACGCGTACGTAGATACATATCATGGAATCCTTAAAAGACTAACAAAATAAACCTACTCCATTGTTTCTATGTTCACGTAATTTTAAGTATAAGCTGCATAAGGTGAATTAGTCAGGCGGACAGATAGAAGCTACGTAATGCGATAAATTAGTGCAAACAAAAGTGAACACTATTCCGTTGAATCAAGGTTTAAATTTTAATATGAAATTAGTTTATATCTATGTATGCCTATGTATAATGTATAGGTCGACTCGGGACATTATTTTCTTGCGATTTGTTCTAGATCCTATGTCCATTGTATTATAATGTCTTTGCTGGTATCATATCATCTGGTGGGAGCTACTCTCAGTTAAAAACATTAAGTGCCGCAGTAGCCCTACCAATCATGTCACCTTCATTGTACAATGAAATTAATAATACGGTTTGCGATTGGTGGGAAAAGACAGCAGCACATTCCATGGCAGAAGCTGTCAAGGAAGAAGCGGAGTACGCAGTGTCTATAGGTAGTGTTGATAAAAATGGTACACCATTAATATCTGTTGCTGTTGACGGTTGTTGGAGCAAGAGATCTTATGGTAAGAATTTTTCCGCCTTATCCGGCGCAGCTGCGATAATTGGCATTAAAACTAATAAAGTATTGTTTTTTGGAGTTAAAAATAAATACTGCGTAGTCTGTGCACGAGCCGCAAAGAACAACAGTCAGCCCCCGGAACACCATTGTTTCAAGAATTATTCAGGATCATCTACCGGGATGGAATCGACCATAATAGTTGAGGGGTTTAAACGTTCCTTTGTTGATCACGGTGTAATTTATAATAAATTTGTAGCAGACGGCGATTCCAGTACTTATAAAAAAATATTAGATTCGCGTCCGTACGATAATTTAATAGTAGAGAAAATTGAATGCAAAAATCATCTTTTACGAAACTACTGCAATAGCTTGGAGAAATTGTCGAAAGACACTAAGTATCCTTGCGAGTTGCGGAAATTCCTAAAAGAAAGGTATTTGCGTTTAAGAACGGGTGTAAAATGCGCGATTAAATATTGGGGGGATCAAAATCAGTCACTCGAAGAAAAAATAAAAAATCTTAGTGAAGATATTCTAAATGGTCCACAACACCTATTTGGTAATCACCAACATTGCAAGGAGTATTTTTGTAGACCTGACACTCGTCGAATAGAACCTGTTGGGTTACTTCCAGCAATTGTTGGATGCGGATTAATGGACGCGGTAGAAATTTTAAGTAAAAGACTGTCATATCATTCTAGAAGTTTAATTCATAATTGCACAAGTAATATAGTTGAAAGTTTTAACGGAGTAATTGCCAAATTAGTTGGGGGTAAGCGTGTAAATTATTCTTCCCGTGGTTCTTATGCGGGCCGATGCGCAGCTGCTGTTGTGTCTTTTAATCGGGATCGATTCATAGTAAAACTCATGAAGTCATATTTAAATCTAGTCCTAATCCTTTGATCGCGAAAGTGGAAAATAGTAATCGTAGAAACCGTTTAATTGCTAAACCTAAATTAAGATTGAAAAAAAGCCACAGCGCTGTATCGAAAGACGCTCACTATGGACCAAACTGCGAAAAACCTGATCTGAGTCCAGAATTATATGAGAAAGCCAAGTCATCTTTTTTAGTTGATTTAAAGTTGTCTTGTGCTGAAAGAGAGGAGCTTGAAAGGTCGACCCATTTGCAAAGAAGTAGTGCTGAGTGGATGAGTACAAGGAGAAAATTACTAACCTCATCATCGTTCGGGGAAGTTTGTAAAAAACGAGAGAGCACAAGTTGTGCTGCTCTTGTTTGTAAAATCGTTTATGGTAGTAATATCTCCAGTTTGCCTGCTGTACGGTACGGTATCGAAAACGAAGAAACTGCAATTAGACAGTTAGAAATTCAAGACAATATTAGTATACAAGGTTGCGGTTTGTTCGTCGACGATCAATATGAATTTCTTGGTACTACACCAGATGGCATTTATGCAAACGGTTTAATTGAAATTAAGTGCCCACATTCTTTAGCTGGCATGACTCTTGATGAAGCAATGGCCAAACATACCTTTTGGGCTTAAGGACAAGGCTTCCAAGGGTTATGTCATAAATAAAAATCATTACTGGTATTTCCAAATTCAGGGACAGCTACATATAACTAAAAGAAACGTTTGCATGCTTGGCATCTGGTTTGGTGCTACTGTACCTATGAAAGTTTATATTATAGAAAAGGACGACAAATTTTGGAAGGAGAAAATGGAGATGAAATTAGTTAGATTTTATTACGATTGCCTCCTTCCAGAATTAGTTGATCCTCGGCAGTCACGAAGCATGCCTATTCGTGACCCGCCCAATGTCATAGAGGCTATGAAAGAGAGGAAAGAAAGAGCTTTACGTGTTTTGAAGGAGAAGAACGTCTAATGATTTTGAAAGAGACTGAGGTAACTTAACTACCCAGCCGGTCGATTCACGTAAACACGCCAGTTCAAAAGTCGTTTTAACTTAGAAACTTAGAAATCGCCTTTTGGTTTTCTGTTTTTAACGCACTTACTTATCTAGTCTTGGATTGTCATAAATCTTCCAATAGCTCAATTTCTATACAATTCCTATACGATTTTGAAGAGTTACCTGGTGTAAACCCAAGGTCCGATCCTAATGAAATTAAAATGTGACCACACGGGATCACCAGCTTTCAAATAAAAAAAAAAATCATCAAAATCGGTTCAAAAAATACAGCGAATTGAGAATCTTCTTCTTTTTTTAAGTCGGTTAAAAAGTGTGCGAAGTGACATTTTTAAGTCACTACGCTACGGTTTTTATTACGTGAATCGGGCAGCTGGTAACATTTTCATTCTGATAGGTTTTGCAATAGCAATTGATTTTATCATCAAATTAGTAGAAATCAGAATTTGATCAGTAATCATTAAAATGAAAAATACATTAGAAACTCTTAAACTCATATTTTGTTATTGTTTACTTTCGTTTAATTAAGTATATGAATAATTTATAAATTTCATGTTTGTTTATAACTAATTTTTGTACAACCCTAGCACGCTTTTTAGGTGGCGACTCATATTTTGTTTACTTTTAATTATATGAACCATTTTTATACTTGTGTTTCATTTATTGACAATTTTTTGTACAACCCTAGAAGATTTTTTAGATTGCGAGGTGATCGTAAGCAAAAAGTATTTGAGTTTACGCAATAGGCACATTTCCTTGCGTAGATATAAACACTAGCGAGGAAAGGCGTGATGTTATTTCGACCGTACTTCCTACTGAATTTGCAATTATTTTATTGAATGAAAATTTTACGAAATAAGAATAAACTTTGGTAGTAAAATTACAAATAAATACATAGGTACTCGTAGTTGGAATTTTAGGTAAGTAGAATACAAAAAGGTCAGTCCGGACCTGCTCTTGATTGTTTATTATAAATAGAAAATCATAAAAATTGTGTCTCAAACTACTCTTATTTATTTATCTAGTAATTAGGATCATTTTATAACGAAAACTACTCTTGGAATATTTTACAAATAGGCAGTCGTTTATTTCCAATAATTCAACATTTTTGTTATGCTGTAAATATTCAACTTCAATAACAATAACTCAACGTGGAACGTTTGTCGCAAAACATTTTCAAAATCGCGCTCTCTGGGTCATTCACCCGCCCGTCGGATGATTCGGGCAACAATAGCGCTGCTGTCGCTCAAAATCGACTTTATCCGTGCGCGGTCTGGGCCCTTAAAGCGCGAAGCCAGTTATCATAAACAGCGGCCAAGTGCGAGTCGGACTCGCGGCTAATTGGTTTCGTACCAAAACGGAAAAATAATCACGTTTGTTTGTTTGTTTGCTCCCTTAAATATTTATTACATTCTATTTTTTAGTATTTGTTGCTATAGGGGCAACAGAAATACATCATCTGTGTAAATTTCAACTTTCTTACTATCACGGTTCATGAGATACAGCCCATGACAAATGGACGGACGGACAGACAGCGAAGTCTCAGTAATAGGGTTCCCGTTTTAGCCGAATCATTTTTAGGGTTCCGTACCCAACGGTACGTAGTAAAAACGATTCGGCTATTCAAAGCTTTTCTAAATTAATCAAGATTCAATTATGAATAGTAGAATAACTGTTTACTATTAACTTTTTAATTCAGTAGGATCAATCATTTTGTATTCAATTATTTGTGTTGATGTTGATTGAAGCTATAATTAATAGCATTTAAGATGGAAGGTTTTATTGATGACGTTTATGATTCTGGACCGGACTAATTTATAATGTGTTTAATTTCAGGAATTAATTTGTGGTTACCAAAGAAGCAACAGTTAATAGATTTTAAAGTCAGCACACAGTCGAAATTTATTGGTTGTTTCTAAACAGGTTGTTTTCTTGTCCACAATACCTACGGAAACACATTAGGTACCGAGATAAAATCTTATGTGTTACTCCAGAAACCGGTCTGTTTGTGTGCTAATTTTCATCAAAATCTGGTCAACGTTTTACTTGTGATGAGTGATGATGAGTAGGTAACAAACATTTAAACTCTTGACAATCTTTCCAACTTATACATAAATACATATGGTCACGCCTCTTTCCCATGGGGGTAGGCAGAGACTATGGAATTCCACTTGCTACGATCCTGGCATACTTCTTTCGATTCTTCCACTTTCATAACTATCTTCAAGCACGCTCTCCAATTTATAATAAGTAAGATTTATTTTAAACAATATTAAATACAGTAGCACAACACAAGTCTCTTTTTAATTATATTTTTCTCCCTTTTTACTAATATATCTACCTGACATGAACAAGTTGAATTAAATGCAAAAAGCTCTTTTATTGTAAGACCTTGACAGACTACCGCGTACATGCTTACTTGTTCCATGATTGCATATTTACACGTACGTACATAGTCATATGAGTTATAGAGCATATCTAACAAGCAACCCTTAGCGCAAACTGCGCAAGTAATATTTTTTTTTTTTTTTACTTTTTGTCAAATTTCTAATCTTATCGCACCACTTGAGACCACGACCTTTCCAACGGTGTGCCACACTTGACTGTGCGACTCTTAGTTTAGGAGGAGAAGCGGCTTCACTGGCGTATTATATATATAGATAATATAACAATGTTTTATTCTGCTCAAAGTAACGAGGCAGGAAAGAAAATATTTATTTTAATTAAGTGATAGATAATTAAAAGCGCATAAAAGACCTTAATTTAATGACTCATTTACATTGGTCGTTAGCGCCCGCATGCGGGGTGCGTGAGGTTTCTAAAACGGATGCCATAAGGGGCAGGATTGCTATTTGAGTGGTAAAAGGTTTTTTTGATCTTAATAGACTATAGGGGGCGGGGAAGACGATGACATTAACTTCGATAGACTCCGCACGAGGGGAGTTCCCGCATGCGGGGTAACGACTGAGTTATCGACCAATGTAAATGAGCCATTACAAGCGCATAACGTTAAGGTTGATAAAATGAGATACCTACTAGCTCTACCGTCGTTGTTTATATTCAAACTTATTACAAAATCTATTATTTTTACAAAGGAACAAAATATGTAAATATTATCTGTAAAAACTAACGGACTTTTGAATGACTCATAGTGACAGATGATGTAATATTTTGAAGTAGGTACAATCAAATACAGACAGACGTGTTAGAACGACGAGATGTTCCGACTCGTTAGTGGACAGTAAAACTCTAAAATACGTATCTTCTAATGAGCCACTGAACACATTCAGCAATTAGGTAATATATTGGTTCTACTTGTGAAAGCTGCTTGTACAACTTTTACTCTATAAATTCTAATAATTTTTCAAATATTATGCATTGTTTATTGTCCCATTCGTCTTCTTTTACAGTTTCCACGATAAATAATTAGTTGTATTCGAGGTTTGTTTATGATTTGTAGAAGCAAAATTTAAGATTTTACGTATTTAAAATATATATTTAAACCGATCATAAATTTAGTTTACGGTACTTGGCTATTTTGTGATTTGCCACCTACGATTTAAGTTTCAACGAAGTTAGTCGCAGTTCTGTTGACATATTTATGTAGAGAGTCAAGATAAAAAAGTAACTATAGCCTTTAGTGACTTAATACCTCGTTGAGTAGTAGGGCTTGGCTATACCTACATGCCAAAGTGAAATGCATGTTACCAAAATAACTTTAAACATATAGTATTTATTTGTGGCGTTTCTTTTGAAGTAAAGCAATGACATTATTCGAGACATGATTCAAATAGTAAACATGCCACACTTGTAAGTTTTAGCAACTACGTATGTTTACTCCGATAAATATTCTAAGTAACCGAGGCTAAGTTTAGTTTGTTTTTTGATATACCCTATCTGTTAAGTAGGTATCTGTTCATATCACTGGCATGGTGTATACCTAGTATGTATGATGTATACCATGTTTTCGCGGATTTTATCTAGGTATATAAAGGAATTGTACATGTACCTAAGTATGTATATAGAAAACATCGGGCGTACCTATAATATAAGAGTGAGTTTATCTTGAGACCTTACTTATTTTAAGTACTTAAGTCATCAGCTATTCAAAAATGGTTGTATACGTATGGATTGGTAATTTATATGTACATATTTATATATACTTTCCTTTTAAGACTTCAAGCACATAGAACTAGATAAAGTTCTTCGTATTCATTTACTCTTCGAGTCTAGATTATACATTCAATACTCCATTCCTAGGCGAATATCAAACGATTGCTCTCATTCTGGACTCGATGTGAAAATCATAATAAATTATATTTGAAGATAAAATGATGGCTTCGGGAAAGCTTGTATTTCATCTGATGGTCCAATCAACAATCCACAAACCGTCCTACAATAGTGATGCCATCTATCTGTACCTATGTACATACGTACCATTTACTATACGTACACATAATGGAATAATCGATCAAGTATTGAGCGCGATCATTGTGTTACTCAGTTGGACCGTGAATCCTGTCACTATATCCCCCTGCCCCTCCACAACCCCAGTTCCCCTCGTGCCCCCTCATATGAATCTCATTTACGTTCAGCTTACGCAACTAAGTAAAATCGTTGAAGTGTGAAATGTTATTAAAATGTTTGAGATAATTTGAGTTAGGGGAACAATGTGCTGTTAGAGAAATATTTAGGAAAAATAATTACAATTTAGTAACCGCTTAATCGATGTCTCTCAGGAGCTTAGCTTGGCAGGAAGGCTGGCTATTTTCTGGCCCAAAAAATAAATATCGCCATCCAACGTGGCAGCACAGCCAGCATTCTGGGAACCTTACTAGTTGGCAAAATGTGTAAACTTATTTTGTAGTTTTCAATTTTATATAGTATAATAATAAATTATGTTTATTTAGCAAAAATATTTTCAATTATCACTAATTTGTCTACTTAGTATCATGTAGGTACAAACAGGAAGGTTGAATAGGGAAGGAGTTTCACATTAACGCTAAGTAAAGATTACCTACCATTGGAAACACGCCGCTCTGTGCCTCTGTAGATCCATACAAGTGACCTCCTGTCGAGTGTGTGAGACTCTCATCTCTTTTATTTAAACCTAAGTCTAACTTATTACCAAGCCAATCATCTATTGTCTTATTGGGAGTCCGCAGTCACTTGTGTAGCAAAAGCAATCGGCTTTTCCTACACAAGTGACTGCGGACTCCATGTTACTACTTTTTCTAATGAGCAAAATATATATTCTTGTTAATATAATTTAATATAGAACTAACTTATATGAGAAATAAATACCAAAACATTCCTTATCAGAGTTTAAAGTATATAATGATAGTAAAATAAAATAAAACCAGGCAAGTGCGTGTCGGGCGCATAAGGGTTCCGTAGTTACCCATTATAGGCTCTATAACTCCTAAACTAACAAATTCATCTGGTCCGTTATAGTTTTACTTCAAAGTTCAATATATGAACTACTAAGATGATTTTTTTAAGATTCTTCGAGGTAGCCGTTTAGATTTTAGAGGGAAAGGACACTGTAGTAAAAAAATGCGCTTTAAAGTTAAATATTTCGCAAACGGACCCTTAAATCAAAAAATTGTCTTAGCAACCTCCCAATTTTTTAAAAATACCTCTCAGATGTTACCCCATTCGATGGAGTCGACGCGAAAAAAAAAATGATCCCCACTTTACTTGTAGGGGAGGTACCCCAGTAAAAATTATTTTTTATTTTTCATTTCCGTGCAAAATTTCATCTTTCTAGCACTAACCGTTAAGGAGGAAAGCCGAGGACAGACGGATGGAAGGACATGATGAAAATATATAAGGTTCCGAGATTTTTACTACGGAACCCTAAAAATAGTGTACATAATGATTGGTGATGATTACATGTATCGATCGTGGACTCATAGACCGGCAGTGGTCATGCAGCGAACAATGGTCGATGTCACAGTACACGGAGGTCTAATGGTGCGTTTAATTTTTCTCGCCGGGTGACCGAGCTTCATTTGATGTTTTTTTTACTAATCAATATTACAAACAAATGCTGGAATAAACAAGAAATCTACGCATGTCTCGTAACAAGTTGTCAGTTATCTTTCTGTAGAGGCAAGGTAAGACTCACAAGGCTGAATGAACCTTGACAGACACCACACAGAACACAACAGAAGTTGTTACTCCCGTGAGCTAATGTATGCTAACGTGACTAACCAACACTAAGATCCAGTATTTTCAACCGACTTCCAAAAAGGAGCAGGTTCTCAATTCGACTGTCTTATTATTTTTTATGTTTGTTTTGCTTCATATTTCTGGACTTGATATTTCTGGATTTCTGGACTGGACCCGATTTTGATTTTTTTTATAATGAAAACTTCTACTTTCGAAATGGTCCCATTTCAATTTGGTTCGATTCCGACAATTATTTGGTCCCATTCTGTCAATTGAAGTCGGTTGTTGTGTCAATTTTTGAAGTGTATTTTTCTCTAATAAATACTATAGTTACTAGTGAAAGCTATTATTTACTTGTGGTTGCCCATATACCTCCCATTTTGCCCCAAGCAGAAAAGGTCACGATGAAATAATTTTTATTAAGGGCCCAGGCCGCGCACGGATAAAGTCGATTTTGAGCGACAGCAGCGCTATTGTTGCCCGAATCATCCGACGGGCGGGTGAATGACCCAGAGAGCGCGATTTTGAAAATGTTTTGCGACAAACGTTCCACGTTGAGTTATTGTTATTGAAGTTGAATATTTACAGCATAACAAAAATGTTGAATTATTGGAAATAAACGACTGCCTATTTGTAAAATATTCCAAGAGTAGTTTTCGTTATAAAATGATCCTAATTACTAGATAAATAAATAAGAGTAGTTTGAGACACAATTTTTATGATTTTCTATTTATAATAAACAATCAAGAGCAGGTCCGGACTGACCTTTTTGTATTCTACTTACCTAAAATTCCAACTACGAGTACCTATGTATTTATTTGTAAATTTACTACCAAAGTTTATTCTTATTTCGTAAAATTTTCATTCAATAAAATAATTGCAAATTCAGTAGGAAGTACGGTCGAAATAACATCACGCCTTTCCTCGCTAGTGTTTATATCTACGCAAGGAAATGTGCCTATTGCGTAAACTCAACTTACGATCACCTCGCAATCTAAAAAATCTTCTAGGGTTGTACAAAAAATTGTCAATAAATGAAACACAAGTATAAAAATGGTTCATATAATTAAAAGTAAACAAAATATGAGTCGCCACGTAAAAAGCGTGCTAGGGTTGTACAAAAATTAGTTATAGACAAACATGAAATTTATAAATTATTCATATACTTAATTAAACGAAAGTAAACAATAACAAAATATGAGTTTAAGAGTTTCTAATGTTTTTTTCATTTTAATGATTACTGATCAAATTCTGATTTCTACTAATTTGATGATAAAATCAATTGCTATTGCAAAACCTATCAGAATGAAAATGTTACCAGCTGCCCGATTCACGTAATAAAAACCCTACGGTGTGCGTAGTGACTTAAAAATGTCACTTCGCACACTTTTTAACCGACTTAAAAAAAGAAGAAGATTCTCAATTCGCTGTATTTTTTGAACCGATTTTGATGATTTTTTATTTTTATTTGAAAGCTGGTGATGCCGTGTGGTCACATTTTAATTTCATTAGGATCGGACCTTGGGTTTACACCAGGTAACTCTTCAAAATCGTATAGGAATTGTATAGAAATTGAGCTATTGGAAGATTTATGACAATCCAAGACTAGATAAGTAAGTGCGTTATAAACAGAAAACCAAAAGGCGATTTCTAAGTTTCTAAGTTAAAACGACTTTTGAACTGGCGTGTTTACGTGAATCGACCGGCTGGGTAGTTAAGTTACCTCAGTCTCTTTCAAAATCATTAGACGTTCTTCTCTTTCAAAACACGTAAAGCTCTTTCTTTCCTCTCTTTCATAGCCTCTATGACATTGGGCGGGTCACGAATAGGCATGCTTCGTGACTGCCGAGGATCAACTAATTCTGGAAGGAGGCAATCGTAATAAAATATAACTAATTTCATCTCCATTTTCTCCTTCCAAAATTTGTCGTCCTTTTCCATAATATAAACTTTCATAGGTACAGTAGCACCAAACCAGATGCCAAGCATGCAAACGTTTCTTTTAGTTATATGTAGCTGTCCCTGAATTTGGAAATACCAGTAATGATTTTTATTTATGACATAACCCTTGGAAGCCTTGTCCTTAACCCAAAAGGTATGTTTGGCCATTGCTTCATCAAGAGTCATGCCAGCTAAAGAATGTGGGCACTTAATTTCAATTAAACCGTTTGCATAAATGCCATCTGGTGTAGTACCAAGAAATTCATATTGATCGTCGACGAACAAACCGCAACCTTGTATACTAATATTCTCTTGAATTTCTAACTGTCTAATTGCAGTTTCTTCGTTTTCGATACCGTACCGTACAGCAGGCAAACTGGAGATATTACTACCATAAACGATTTTACAAACAAGAGCAGCACAACTTGTGCTCTCTCGTTTTTTACAAACTTCCCCGAACGATGATGAGGTTAGTAATTTTCTCCTTGTACTCATCCACTCAGCACTACTTCTTTGCAAATGGGTCGACCTTTCAAGCTCCTCTCTTTCAGCACAAGACAACTTTAAATCAACTAAAAAAGATGACTTGGCTTTCTCATATAATTCTGGACTCAGATCAGGTTTTTCGCAGTTTGGTCCATAGTGAGCGTCTTTCGATACAGCGCTGTGGCTTTTTTTCAATCTTAATTTAGGTTTAGCAATTAAACGGTTTCTACGATTACTATTTTCCACTTTCGCGATCAAAGGATTAGGACTAGATTTAAATATGACTTCATGAGTTTTACTATGAATCGATCCCGTATTAAAAGACACAACAGCAGCTGCGCATCGGCCCGCATAAGAACCACGGGAAGAATAATTTACACGCTTACCCCTAACTAATTTGGCAATTACTCCGTTAAAACTTTCAACTATATTACTTGTGCAATTATGAATTAAACTTCTAGAATGATATGACAGTCTTTTACTTAAAATTTCTACCGCGTCCATTAATCCGCATCCAACAATTGCTGGAAGTAACCCAACAGGTTCTATTCGACGAGTGTCAGGTCTACAAAAATACTACTACAAAAATAATAAAAATAGGCCCCGACTGCTAAATACGCTATATTACAATGGTGTTGTTATTTATTTTTATTACACATTTTCATTTTTTAATCTGTCGGGTTTTAACATTTTTATTGTTTATTTATTTATATTCATAACTGACGAAGACAAATATAAAAGTGCAAAAGAATTCATACAATATTATGTTCGTGATGAACAGAAATTATAAATTTCCTTTACGCTATACGTATTGGTTTTTTATGGCGTCACTTATTCTATGTCACTCGGGCTTAGAAGACAATTCTAATGATACTAAAAACATTAAAATCGGTTCAATAATTTTGAACTTATCGTGCCACAAAGATATATTACTTAGTATACATACATACATACGTACACCAGTCGCGTAAAAGATAATATTTTACAAAAAAAATTCTAGTCGCGTAAAATACGAGATTTGAACGTGAATTTTCTTTTGAGAAAGTAATTGAGAAGTATGTGTTTGTCTCACAATGAAAATAATAAATATTGCAAAAAAAAACTGTAGGTACTGAGATTTTGTCTTCGCCCATCACTAGCTAGTTTGTTTATTTATGTAACAAGTCTACAAGAATTACGTATTCATTTTCAGTACTGGAAATATTATTCATCAATATCCACTTTTTATTTATTTTGTAATTTTTGTACAACCCTACGCCAGGCACGGCGCGCGCCCGTGCAATTTCTGATAGGAAACATACCTACTTCCACTTCCACATATTTAGACATGATGAACATGAAAACTAATAATACTGTAACTAATAATAGTGTAAGCAAACTCATTGTTTTGAAATACATAAATATATGAAAACTAATACTATATTATGTAATAAAATTTATTATTATGAAAATTGTTCCTATAGAAATTGACTTTATTACTTATATAGATATTGAAATTACGTAATTATTACCTACTGGACATTGTAATTTTTCTTCTTAGACTGACATACCTAATTGTGTACCTATCTAATTACATGTCAAATCAATATTTACATGCTGTTGTAGGTATATGTCTGAATCAGGCGATCTAAATCATTGTACCTATTTGCTTTGTAATGTACCTACCCTGTTCAAAATGCAAATAGATTATATTATTATTACTACTAAGACATGATAAGCATACACACAAATAAAAGTAATAAAACTAGGATTTTTACTTGACACTAACACAAATCTAGTAAATTTTTTCTAGGTATTTAGGACAAGACGTAGTCAAGTAGGCAGGTAAATAAATAAGTAGGGAGGAACTTACATTTTATTCCGAGATCTTTTGGCTTTCACGTTTTTATAATGCGTACTAAATTTTCTTTTCGCTGGCATGGCACTCAGCAAATTATCCTGCGAAAAGAGACCCTCGATTACCAATTACGTTTATGATACCTATTGCCTTTATCATGTTGAAAAATCTATGTATGTCGTGCAGAGAACTATATACCCCGCCAGTTCATATCTCGAGAAAATAAGGTGGGCAGGGCTTTGATTGTTTCAAGCCTGAATTGATACCTACTTTACAAGGTTCATAAAATGACCTACGCAACAAAGTAAATAATTTTGTATTTCTTACGATTTATATCTAGTTCCATCATGGTTTTCTTTCAGACTTTCATTATATCGGTACTTTCTATTTACTGAAAGTAAATTAGTTATAAAAATATTGTACTTACAGTTTTTCACAAAAAACACAAATTCACAACACGTAATTTTGCTGTAGCATCCGACACGCGTGGAGTCACTTTGAAATTCTATGGCGCACTGGCGATTAGTTGCGACGATCGTTCTATCGGGACGCGTTTGAATTTGCATACATTTTTCTATGGAGAATTTACGTAAAACATATCTAGATTTTAGGGCTTTAAAAGGGGAAGTCTTTGTTTGTAAAGGTACAAAAAAAAGTACATGGTTATATTTATTGGCTTTTTCAGTGTTCAAAAAGTGTTTCTTTTTATCAATTTGTGTTGATTTATTGGGTTAAATCTGAAAAATACGAAGGCAGGTTTTCGAATTTTTTCTCAATTTTGTGCGTTTGTTGACGTTTATTATATAACAACTACAGGGTTTTAAGAGTTAAAATTAGCACTAACATCATTTTTGGTCTTTCATTTTAATATATACAAATTATCGTTGTTATTAATCATATGTAAATAGGTTAAATATGAAAAATCGTAACACTCTTTTCGGTGATTTTCACGATCTGGGCCCTTAAGAACACTTGCGACAAGTTTGATGGATATCGGATAAAAATTGTGGCCGCTAGCCCGGAACACACATTCAGACAGACGAAAGCAAAATTTTCCAGCCTCGAAATGTAGACGCTTCCCTCGCTCGGTTAATTAAGTAATAATATATAATCTGTGAAATCGACAGAGCAAGTATGCATGAGTGCTCTTCGACTAATAACTACATAAAACTTGTCGACTTCCTTTACACACTTCAACGAACATTCATACCTAATATAAATTCAGTTTGTATAAAAAAAAATTGTTTTCAGAACTATCCGCGAAGACGACGCAATTTTTTTGTCGCTAGTCGCCCATATCTTCGAACAGAGTAGCCTCCTCGTAAATATTAAAAACATTTTTTTGGGATTCTCCATCCCATCGAACACACAACATAAGTACAGACAGACAGGAGCATTACACACCCACACTTTGCCAGTAGTTAGTTAATAGCTTTTGACGTGACAACGTCTTATAATTCGATAGAGCCGGCTGCACGCACGAATAAACATGACGTCATGCGGCGTTACCTCGCTCTGAGGCGTTCCATTTAAGGCTTGAAGTGCAAGCGAGAGCGCGGAACGAGCGACAAAGAGGCACAATCGGCCTCCGCGTTCGGCAATTATGACGTTGTCACGTTCAACTATCGTCAGTAAACCGACTTTACAGACAACCGATTTTTTGATTCCACGTAATAGGGAGCAAGCCTTTTGCCGTTATCGGGCAGTATAGAAAATCGAACCGCTCTGTAATTCAAACCAAAATTGTCACAGCGAAGACAATTGATACATAGAATCTCTGCAGTCCGAGCGACATGATATGGCGACAGGCTGACGAAAGCAAAATTGTTCAGTCCGGAAATAATGTAAAAAGTCGCTTCGCTCACTAGGCTCGCTACAATTTTTTTGTACGTCTTATAACAAATTATGGATGTCTCTAGAGCGAGTGAAAGCATGCGTATGAGCGAAACTCGAAGATTTTCAAATACTTAACAAAAACGAAAAAAATATTTCCCAATATACAAAATCCCTCTTAATTATTATGATATAAAGGTACTAGCGGACGCCCGAGACTTCGCCTGTATGACAAATTATATAAAAACCTTTCTCGAGAACCACTCTATCCATTGGTGAAAGCCGCATCAAAATCCGTTGCGTAGTTTTAAAGATCTAAGCATATGTAGTTACGGTCGGAGGTGACTTTGTTTTATACTATGTTATGATTATGATTCTGATAGTCTTACAAAATGCTTTATCATAACTAATTTTATTCTTTTTCAATTTTTTTTGGAAAATCTATAGATATATATAATACGCCAGTGAAGCCGCTTCTCCTCCTAAACTAAGAGTCGCACAGTCAAGTGTGGCACACCGTTGAAAAGGTCGTGGTCTCAAGTGGTGTGATAAGATTAGAAATTTGACAAAAAGTATAAAAAAAAAAAATATTACTTGCGCAGTTTGCGCTACGGTTTGCTAGTTGTTAATAATTATTGAAAATTTAAATTGGGTATCTACCTATGTTGATTAGCTATTTTTTTTATAGTTTGGTTACATGTTGATTTGGTTCGGCTTGTGGCGCGTACTTAACGAACCTCCGACGTCATTAATACGAATACATTTCGATAAACAACATTCATTCACATACTGTTACTACGAGCGTTTCAATATATCTCCCAAAAACCACTACAGGCTATAAAGTTATAATAATCCTTTCGGCGCCAAATTTCCGATTAATTATAAAAATATTACAGAAAGAAAAATATACTAGTGGTTCTGTGAGGGGCGGGGCCCCAAGAGATTCGACTACGTCCTCGCCGTCCGCCCTGGACCCCAACTTGACCACGGTAACGCAGTGGCAAGTTGGGTGACCGAACGTCGATATCGAGACTTGAGTGGCCAACATTGCGATTAATTGTGCTATCATGGATATGCCTGACGAGACCCCCGGTACTGACACTGCCCTTTCCCGGGCAGTCTCAGCCGACGACCTACCGCATGAAACACGGAATTCGATGCCTCTTGATTTGGGGGCTCGCGTCGCGCCGCCTAGTTGCAGCGCGACGTCGACGCCCCAAGGAAATGTTGCTGCTGGGACTGACGGTGGGTCAGCTCCCAGTAGTGTGAAGGGTAAGGGCCGTTCTGCTTCGCAGAAGAGGACCCTCGAGAAGGAGGGACCGCCACGCGACCGGAGCACTAGTTGCTCTGGATGGGGGTCCCTCCTCTCCAGCGATTCGGAGGAGGAGGTGCCGGTAAAGACGGTGCGCACGCGTCTCGGCGCCTACCGTATGCGCCCGCCAACACCACCCCCGTCATCTGTGCCGTCCCTGCGCAGTCGCAGGGATATCGGTGTGCCGCCCGCGCGGGAGATAATGAGTATACTCTCCCGCATGAACGCGGCCATGCGGGGGAGTAAAAACATGTCGGGGAGGAAGAAGATTGTGGCTTCACTGGTGGATGAAGCCCAATCCTCCCTCGACAAGCTCCTCGAGCGGAGCGTCACAAAGGAGGAGGCGAAGCTCCGCAAGCAGGTTGCGAGCCTGGAGGTGGAGCTCACTGCCTCCCGAAAGGAGATGGAAGATCTCCGTCGGGAGGTCGCTGAGTTAACCAAAGCGGTCAAGGCACCTCCAGGTCCCATGCCGCCTCCTCCTCTGACGGCTGGACCAGCGCCGAAGACGGCGCCTAGGACCGCGCCCACCATGGCGCCCGGCTCGCCGCCGAAGCCTGTACCGACTACGGTGCAGGTACTGACGGCGATCGAGAGGCGCCTCGCGGTCCTGGAGGACCGGGCGTACCGCCCTCCGCTAGCGCGTCCCGCGTTTTCATACGCGGCGGCTGTTGGCGGTGCTCCCGCTCCGGGTCCAAGCGGCACACCCGCTATCCGCCGCCCCGCTCCGCCCCTGTCCGCTTCGGTGAGCCGGATGCCAGCCGAGACCGCGGCCCAGGCGCGGAAGGCCAAGGGGCGCGGTAAGAAGAGTGGCACCCCTGCCGCCTCATCTTCCTCTAACGTCGCTCCCGTTGCTTCCTTACATCCTTCCAGACGGGAGGGATGGGAAGTAGTGGGAGCCAAGAAGAGGAAGACAAAGGCTGCCAAGAAAGCGGCCAAAGCCGCCGCGGCGAAGGCGCCGAAGAGGCCCCGCCCTCCTCGCTCCACCGCCGTCGTCCTGACGGTGACGACGGTAGGTGTGGAGAAAGGGGTGGGGTACGCCGACGTACTGAGGACTGTGAAGTCCTCAGTCAACCTCTCGGCCCTCGACATACAAGGGGGGCTCCGGTGCAAGACGACACGCACCGGGGCTCGCCTCCTCGAGGTCTCCGGCGCCTCCAGCGGCCCTAAAGCTGACGCCCTAGCGGCTCAGCTTAGGGTTGCGCTGGACGAAGAAGCCGTCCGCGTCACCAGACCCACCAAATGCGCCGCATTGCGCATCACGGGTCTGGATGACGCTGCCACGACGGAGGAAGTTGTCTCCACCGTCGTGGAGGCGGGCGGCTGCCCCCGTGACCAGGTGAAGGCTGGAGATATCTCCTTCGGCTCCACTGGTCACGGGATGACAGTCGTCCAGTGCCCCGTCGCGGCGGCACTGGAAGTGGCGGACGGACGAAGCCTCCTCGTAGGGGGCTTCCTAAAGGTGCAGGTGCACCTCCTTCGTGCCCGGGAAACCAGATGTTTCCGGTGCATGGTGGTGGGGCACGTCGGAGTGCAGTGTACAGCGGAAGTCACCGTGGGCGATCGGTACTTCCGCTGCAGCCGGCCCGGTCACAAGGCAAGTGCCTGTGACGCCCCGCCTCGCTGCTTTAGATGCGAGGCGGAGGGCAAGACCGCGGATCACCGGGTCGGCAGCACAACCTGCGCCGCCTCGAGGCCAAAACCTCGTCCGTCCGCTGAGAGCGGTGGGGGTGCCGCCCTTGCGCGGCCAGTTGTTTCGCGGCGGGATGCGGTTATGGACGTCAATTAATGTCTGACGCCCGTATCCGTATCCTGCAAGTGAATTTGAACCACTGCCGTGCTGCTCAGGATCTTCTGTACCAGAGCATCCGGCAGTGGTCCATAAACTTGGCCGTGGTCGCCGAGCCGTACTACGTCCACCCGGGAAGCCCGGTGGACGAGGACGGCTCGGCCTGTTGTCTCTTTGGGGGGTCCACCGCAGACAACTCGCGCCTTGCGATCATTGCAAGGGGCCGCGGGTGTGTTGCGGCGGACTATGATGGGTTGGCAGTCGTGGCCACCTACATCTCGCCGAACATTGACGAGTCTCAGTTTGAGCTATGGCTCACTGAGCTCGACGTCGTCTTTGCTGCGTGCCGTCCTCGCTCTGTCCTGCTCCTGGGAGACTTCAACGCCTGGAGTGAGGCGTGGGGCTCCCGGGAAACCAGGGACAAGGGGAGGCTTCTTGAGAACTGGACCAAAACACGTGGTCTGGAGGTCCTCAACCAGGGGAATGTCGCCACCTATTGGCGGCGGGGGGGGGGGGGGGGGGGAATCGATCGTGGACATAACGTTCGCATCCCCTGACCTCGCCCGCCATATTACAGGCTGGCGCGTGGAGGTGGGTGAGGAGACGCACTCGGATCATCGGTACATCCGGTTCGATGTCGTCCCCCCACCTGACCTCCCACAGCCGGTGGCAAATCCCCCGGAACCGCATTGGGCACTTCACCATCTGGAACGGGAGGCTCTCCTGGAGGCATCCATCGTGCAGGCCTGGATTCCGGCGCCGGACCGGCCTGCCGATGTGGATGCCGAGGCGGAGTGGTTCAGGAGAGCCATGTCGCAAATCTGTGATGCGGCGATGCCTAGGGTTACACTCAGACCGACCAGGAAGCAGGTGGACTGGTGGTCGCCGGAGATTGCAGAGCTGCGCGCAGCATGCATCTCCGCCCGCCACCGGTACACCAGGTTTCGCCGGAGGCATCGCCGCCCAGACGACGCGGCAGCCAGAGAGGCGGAGCTTTTTCAGGCATACAGGGAGGCTAAAGGTAATCTCCAGGAGAGGATAAAGCGGGCCAAGACGGCGGCCCGCGAGGAGCTCCTGGAGACCCTGCAGCAGAACCCATGGGGGCGCCCGTACCTACAGGTCAGGGAGAAACTCCGACCTAGGGCGCCCCCACTGACCCAGAGTCTCCAGCCGCAGCAGCTGGAGCGGGTCATGGGCTCCCTGTTTCCGACGAGCGCGGAGGAGCACGTCCCTCCGCGCATGGCTCCGTCTCTGCCCGACGCAGATAGCACCAGCGAATACGACGTACCCGAAGTCAGGGTGGGGGAGCTAGGTGCGGCAGTACTCCGGCTTAAACGCCGGAAAATCACTGCCCCCGGACCCGACGGCATTCCTGGCCGTGCATGGGTCCTGGCCCTCGAAGAACTCGGGCCTCGACTGATGGGGCTCTTTAGCGCATGCCTCGAAAGAAGGCCAGTTTCCCAAGGTGTGGAGGACGGGGAAACTGGTCCTGATCCGTAAGGCGGGGCGGCCGGTGGACTCACCGTCCGGATACCGGCCGATCGTGTTGCTCGACGAGGTGTGTAAGCTCTTTGAGCAAATTATCGCGGAACGCCTCGTCGAGCATCTCACGAGTGTGGGGCCAGACCTGGCGGATAACCAGTTCGGTTTCCGTCGGGGACGCTCCACCGTGAGCGCGATCATGCGCGTGAAGAGCCTGACGGAGGAAGCAGTCTCGCAGGGCAAGGTGATGGTGGCGGTGTCTCTTGACATCGCCAACGCGTTCAACACCTTGCCATGGAGCTGCGTTAGGGAGGCGCTCGTGTATCACGAAACGCCTCTCTACCTCCGTCGTATTGTCGGGGCCTATCTCTCGGAGAGGGCCATAGCTTTCCCCAGCTGGCTCGGGCCAGCTCGGCGAGATGTGTCGTGCGGTGTTCCGCAGGGGTCGGTCCTGGGGCCGCTTCTGTGGAACATCGGCTACGACTGGGTGCTGCGGGGTGCGTTGCCTAGGGGTGTCGGCGTAACGTGCTACGCCGACGATACCCTCGTCACGGCGCGGGGTGCAACGTACCAGGAGGCAGCACTCAAGGTCACGACGGGTGTTGCTCGAGTCGTGGGTCGGATACGGCAGCTGGGACTGGAGGTGGCCTTGCACAAGTCCGAGGTTCTGTGTTTTCACCGACCTCGGAACGGTCCACCCGAAGGTTCCAGCATAAATGTGGGAGGCGTTAGCATCGGCATCAAGCCCTCGATGAAGTACCTAGGGATCGTACTTGATAGCCGATGGAACTTCGGACCACATTTCCGAAGTTTGGTCCCCAAGGTGACGCAGGCATCGGTCGCGCTTTCGCGACTAATGCCCAACCTAAAGGGACCCAACGCCTCCTGCAGGAGACTGTACCTGGGGATCGTGCGGAGTATGGCCCTATACGGGGCTCCCGTATGGGCGGATAGGTTGGCGGTCAAGGGGAACGTGACTCTGTTAAACAGACCACTTAGAACCTTGGCCGTCAGAACCATACGGGGGTACCGCACGATCTCCGGAGAGGCTGCATGTCTCCTAGCCGGGACCCCTCCATGGGACCTGGAAGCGAGAGCCCTTGCGTCATTGTTCCAATGGCGCAAGGAGGCGCTGGAGCGGGAACACGGGCCTGCGTCTCGAGAAATCGAGGACCAGCGGTCCCAACTCCGCCAGGATCTCATGGAGTCATGGAGGGTGCGACTTGAGCAACCCAAGGGGGGTGCCATCTTCATCGCGGCGGTGAGACCGATCATGGACGATTGGCTGCAGAGGCAGCATGTTGACCTCACGTACCGTGCGACGCAGATCGTTGCCGGGCATGGATGCTTCGGTAGCTATCTGTTTCGCATGCATCGTGAGGTCACACCCCGGTGTCAACACTGCGAGGTTTCCGACGACGACACCGCACTCCACACGTTGGTGGAGTGCTCAGCGTGGGCGAGTCAGCGCCGGGACCTCGTAGTGGGTCTGGGCGTGGATACCCTCTCGCTGGGGACCATGCTTCAAGCCATGGTATCCAGCGGGAGTAGGTGGAACGCGGCCGTGTCCTTCTGCGAGCAAGTCATGCTCGCGAAGGAGGCGGCCGGGAGGGAGAGGGAGCGTACCCTCCCCGCCAAGTTCCGTAGTCGGCGGCCAGGCCGCCCCAGACTACGCGACTACGCCCAAGACTATCGTCCTCCATGATCGGGGCCTGAGGACGGCGGGATCGCCACCCACCGTCCTTACAGAAGCAGGCTAGAAGGGTTGCGTGCTGCGGGGTCTTTTCCCCATAGCACGCAACCAGATTCACTCACTGACGCGGGATAAAACCCGACCCCAATGACGCGGGATTCTCGTCCCGACCAAACACCCGCAGAGACCACAGAGGTGGTCAAAGTCCGCCGGGCGCCACTGGACATACCCTCTGCTAGTAACCAGGGACGCCCGGCAACGGACGTTAGAGCGGCCGCGGCCTTGGGCCGCGGAACTAAAAAAGAAAAAAAAAAAAAAGTGGTTCTGTGAACCGTAGACTTCGGGAGCTTTGTTTAGAAAATTTGTTTTTCAATTTTCTTTATTACTCTTTCATTTTTCATCCAATCCAAAAAATATTATTCAAATGTTATTCATTGTAAGCAAGCATGAAAATCGGTGGATAAATACGGCCGCAAACATGTTCTGACAGAACCCGTAGATGTAGAGATGTTGAGGTAGGTACATACGAAAGAAATTCTCCCCAGTCTGCAAGTTGAAACGGAGACTTCGGTCGCTTCGCTCCCTCAGACAACTACAAGTATTATCTATAGGTACGACCTTAATCTGCAATTCCTATTATAAAGAGCATTTTTGCGGACATAGGCACTTTACCTTCGATACCTAATTTGATGAATTGAAATATTAATTAATTTTGATGAGTTGGACATAAAGTGCAATAAACTTATGCATGTGTATTTGCATGGTATTTGGATACCAAGGGTAGAAGGTGTATGGTTGCATGGCTTTTGGAAAATGTTTGCCAAACTCCATGGTTGCCATGCAAAGTTTTTACAATGTCGTTCCCTTCCAAGAAAAAAATCAAATTCTTACTGGCGACTGAAACCCCGAGTGTTTAAGTTCTATTTAATCTGGTAGCAAAATGTCTATAACCAGTTATAAGTTGCATGCATTTATATCGTATCATTGTATGTATGGATTATTAATTATCCATACTATTAGAAATTTTCAAATTCAATTTTTTGTTGATTTAAGATAAGATAAACTCTTTATTGTACATTAAGCAACAAATAGTAACGTATGGCATACATACCTTAAAACTAATAAACGACTAAACTAATAAACGCTAATAAGCGATCTCTTCCAGGCAACCTTTGGATGGAAAGAGAAATATACGATATAATGTGGGTAGTGCACAATATATAAATAACTTAATTAATAGATAAAAGAAAGGTGGAAAAAAAAACAAATATGAGAGAAAGAGTGGTTTGTGAAAAATTAATGTTGATGAATAAAATAATTACATTGTAACCTACTTATAATTCTTAAATACAAAAAATATGAATATAATATATAAAAAGTACAGTTCATACAGGATCCATACAGAAATATCTTTAAAAATAAATGTTTGAATCTGTTATCTTTTTCGGTTGCGCAAGAAGAAACTATCCACTTATAAATATATCAAATGTAGTACGAGTAGAATAAACAGATATAGATTTGCCACATGAATGATCATAAAAGCAAGTCTGCAATCATGTTGTTATCAACTAACATTATACGAAGTTACACAGTTACATACGTTAATTGAATAAAAACCGACTTTCCATTTTCTTACTGAAAAAATGCACAGCTGTATACCGCTTTGATTGATAACCTAATCAACGTCCGTGTTAACAGTTTCCTTGAATAAACAATACTTTGCTTTTCCATAACGATCTTGAGGCTGCAACCCAACAACATCTATCTGTTTGTGTCATCTCCTAGTTTGTTTAGCTAATCGTCTTAACCCCCGAAGAGGCCAAGAGGCCACACAAGAACCCCCGAAGAGGCCACACAGGTATCCAAAGTCCGCCGGGCGCCACTGGAAATACCTTCTGGTGTGTACCAGAGACGCCCGCAGCAATGGACATGGGAGCGGCTGCAGTCTCTTGTTGCAAAATATTATCAAAAATATATGTAATAGTAAGTTGTTATCGTATCAATACTTATTATCTTGATATTCTTTAGTAATTAATTTGAAGTGAAATATGTAATGAATCGGACAGGCTCGGACGCACTGAAGTGGACGTTCGTTTCGTTTGCACATGTATACTTGTTTTTCCATCAGATGGCGCCAAAAAGAGGATTCGTGCAAAAGTACTCCAACTACCTTCACTCATTATCGTGTTTCCTAGAGTCCATTATAAATAAAATTATGTTGCAAGGCGTTCTTAAAAGGTCACTGGGTTCGGCCCTAGTGGCTCTGATGATAATTATAAGATTAAGACGTTGAAGTTTATTTTTTGCAATAGTTTAAATAGAAGCAAATAAATTACACAAAATGTAGTATTTAAATTGTTCCTAGTCCACTTCAAGACACCCACTGTCCTATTCATTGCGTGCCAGTGTCATGAAGCGGACATTTTGGACATAACCCATTATATGTGTGCCCGGTGACCGCAATAGGCTTGCCCTCATTAAGTGGGACTAAAAATACTGACAAATTGTGAGTGTGTAATGCATCTATGCCTACCCCTTCGGGGATATAGGCGTGCTATGTGTGTGTGTTAACTCTAATTTTCTCTAGAGCAGTTAGTAAATTTGTAACTTAAAAAAAAGTAGATAAAGTTTAAAGTCCGTTTCATAGCGTATCTCCTAATCAGTCGCCATAAAACAATGATTAGAGAAACAAGGGAATTCCTGGTGGAAAAAGTACAAAATCAAAATCAAATCAAAAAAAATCAAAATATCTTTATTCATGTAGGTCACAAAGTAATACTTATGAACGTCAAAAAAAGAAAATGCTTCTACATTTACATTTACCGCCAGATTCGCAAGGCAATAGGTAGAGCCTGTGAGGAAAGAACCTGGCAAGAAAAACATAATTCGTAATGCATTCCATTGGTTATACCCAGAAATTTTGGAATTCCGCTCACATCATGGTTATCCCTGTATGAATTCTGGATAATGTATATTTATGTACAAATGTAATTAATTAGGTACAAATACAAACGGACGTATGTGCATCTAAATTGTGACATCAATTGTTCAATTCAAGTGCACAACTAGGTGCATCGCTAATGAAGGGCGTGTACACATGCAAAAACAATATATCCGACAGTTTTACCACACAGGGTGGATGCATGAGGCAGCGATGGTTGCTCACTTACAGGATGTTGTTGTTTATGATGCAATTCTAGTTTTACCAAGTACTATTCCCTATTCTGTGCTTTTACTCAGTTACAGTTCTTGTTAGAAATTCTGACAGTACCTAGTCAAAGGATATACCTAGTAAGATAATTTTCTGCAACAACACATACTTGGTAGTGTATGTAAGTATCGCAAAACTTATTACTTAAAGTAATAAAGTGTTCAAATCTAAATCAGTAATCGTCCTCATAAACCGAATCATAACAGACAACAAAAAATCAATAAAATACCAATGAAATGCTTTAAAATCATCGAATTAAAGAGTACTATACAAAAATTGCTCCGCTCTATTAGCCCCTACGTTACACAATACCGATTCCCATACGTGCCACGGTGGTTGCCTCCTGACAATGGTGGCTCCTCACGTTATGTACCGTGTAAATTGGTATAATATGTCAGTTAACTGGCCTTTCATATTTTTTTAGATCCATTCAACTGTATAACTGAGTTTTTCTATATTCAGCGCCTGCGGCTTCCGATTTAACAACAAATAGTTTTGATTATTATCAAATTAATGGACTTTAATATTAAGGACCTCATCAAGAATTTAGTATTAGAATTATCGATATCTTCCATGTTACAAGCCTCATGATCATGTTCATAGTTCTAACACTTATTTAAGTCCTCGCAAGCGCGGCCTCTCTTACCTCCATTGCCGGGCGTCTCTGGTATGCATCAGAAGGTATTTCCAGTGGCGCCCTGCGGTAGTTCTAATGCTTATGTAAACTACCATGATAGTTTAAATATCAACCAAAGACTTGTAGATTGTTTTGGATATTTTTTTTAATTTTCTAGTTTTATTCTACATACTAGTATTTCAGTGATTGGAAGTGCCTATGTAATATCGGTCTTGGCTGATTGATTGATTGATTGATTAGCTCGGTAACGGCAATAAACTTGCCTGTTAGTACCAATAAACCTTCTGGCAAAACTAAGGAGTATCTAGGTAGGTAGACATAATCCTATGTCGCAGGTATATTTCTATTTAAAAAAATTAAGTGTCTAATCATTTCATGACTTGAAATAATACCGTTAAGGTTCGTATTTAAGGTGTTTTAGGAACTGTCAAGTAATATTTAAGGTTTAAACTAAGTAGGTTTGTTAGAATTTAATTGTTACCATTTGTTTCAAGGTAAGACTTGGCGACTACAAGGTTATAAGTTAAAATACAGTGATAAATTCTACATTTATTATTATTAGATCTGCGTAAATAGATGTACACTCATATCGTTCGTAGTTAAGGTACCTACGTGACAATGTCACTGCTGCAGGCTGAATACAAATGACTACTTACCGATATTTTTTGTAGATAGGTACTACATTACTTTGATATACAATTCTATAAGTTAACATACAAGTGGAAGGTATTCATTCCGGCTACTAGTAGATATATTATGCATAAATGAGAACAGTATTAGTTCACACTAACCTGCATCTGAAACCAAGAGTCGAGGAACCCGGCGGCGTGTGGAACACCCCAACGACCGCCGCCCGGGACAATCTGAAACAAATTAAAATGCAATTTTACTGTAACCCATTTATTTACATACCAGAAGAATTAAACAATACATCCTAATGAAATATTTAAAGGGAAGGTTGCCAGAATACTGGCTGCGTTGCCACGTTGGATGGCGATACATATTCTTATATAAGTAACTAGTGGTCGCCCGCGACTTCGTCCGCGTGGTAATTTGGAATTTTTCCCGTTCCCGTCGCGCCGCATCACATTTTAAACAATTCACACAATATCTTTATAAATTGTAGCCTATGTGTTATTCTGATGTATAAGCTATATTATTGTACAGTTTCATTAAAATCCATTCAGTAGTTTTTACGTGAAAGAGTAACAAACATCCATCCATACATAATTACATACTTACACACTCACAAACTTTCGCGTTTATAATATTAGTAGGATTATATGTGCTGGACTGAGGATTGGGAATTCTGAACTTTAAACTATTAATAAATAAAAATTAAAAGAATAATAAATATTATAAATAAAAATATTTTATTAAAGATTTCTTAACTGAGGTGCCTTTTCAGGTAAGTCCCAGATTTGTAACTTTTGTATTATGGTTATAGTGTTATTTAGATTTCGTTTGTTTAAAGAATGGGTAAATATTCTTTACATCTATATATACTATTACTATTATAAAGAGGAATGATTTCCATGTTTGTAATGAATAAACCAATTCCAATTCTTTCACCATTGGAAAGCTACATTCACCCTGAGTAACATAGGCTACTTTTTATCCCGGTAATTTGTTCTCACGGGAGCCGGTAACGAGTAAACTAAATCACGCGGGCGGAGCTGCGGCGATCAGCTAGTAATCTATATTCAAATGATTGGATAGGTTAGCCAAATGGATATTACGTGATGTGATACAAAAATACCATTACCGCTTGAAGACAGTACTAGTTCGCTTATGTGTATTTGACAAACCGAAAGATGTAGGAACCAGAGCTTAAAAAGTTCTTAATATAGGCAAAGTACTTACATACTATTCCCTATTCTGTGATATATTAGGTCGGTTAATTGCTTTCCTCGAAGATAAAGAAAATCGAACTCCAATGAGTTAACTTATAACTAACTCGTAACTGTACTTTAATCATTGTATTAGTTAAGAGCTTATTATCAGTTTCTAGGTAATTCACAGTACATAACCTAGTTGTAATCTAGGTCTGTACAATTACCTATGAGATTATACAAGGGTTGAAGGCGGCGTCTTGTGTACTTACATTTTAGTACTTTATCGGATTAACTGTGTCTTAATAAATTACCAAAGTATCGTAAAAGTACAGTTCATGATTCTACTAGGTAAGGAAAATTACGATTGAAGGAACACTCAACTGAAATCAGTTTGTAGGGCTATTAATAAACTGACAAAATTAGGCCTAGTTAAATATATGTATTAAGAGTCACATTGATGAGTCTAATCTTTGAATGATCTCACTAATAGAAATTCGTGTGAAAACATTTACGAATTCCCAGAAATGATCTACTTATCCGGAGTATTTGAGCCTAAGAAATACACTGTTTAAAACGGCTGTATAAAACATAGATTTTTGCAGGTTACACGGGTTAAAACCAAAAGTGTTCCATAAAACTTCATACGTAGATAGCGGTACCTATAACCTACCTATAACGTAATTTGGTTTAAAACAACTGTACACGATTTTAAATCTCCGTTTTAAAACGTGTATTTTTCTCTTTACGTTTTATTTTATTTTCATATTTTTTTATTGTACATATGGATGGAATACGTACCTAACTAAACTTATCAATAACAAAAAGGTCAAAGGCGTGCAAATAATGACTTTTTTCCAGCAGACCTTAATAGGCAAGCGGCAAACCCGCTGAAAAACTAAAATGACTGACCAATCAGTGAAAATGTGATCCCCTCAATACAAATTTGTACTTTTTGTAAACCTTGGACCAAAAGGCGTCGATTGGTAAGAAAACAAAATTTGTGCGGTTGGGCTAATTAATTTGTTAACTGATAAAAAGTTGGTTTTTATATTGGAAAATGATTTCTAAGGGTAAAACGGGCAAAAAATGAACACTTTTTACTGTGTGATTTATATGAAAAAATGCGTTTTAAAGAAGTTACAACCATTTTAAAAATGGTTGTAACTTACAAACGCTATGTGTATAAATAGATTTTACGATGTGAAAAATGTATATTTTCTCATTTTGAAAAATAGTCAGTTGAAGCTTAAGATCTGATAAGTATTCTGCCGCAGGATTTTTACGAATTCGATCAAAACTTGGCAAGATAAAAAATCTCTTAACCAACCCGACTTTGTTTGATATATATATATATATATATATATATATATTATATAGATTATAGATATATTACATGTACAACTTTAATATATTATAAACTTAAGACGTGCTGAGCTGCTGACATTATCAGTGTGATGTGCCGTAGTGGCTCCGAACACAATATTTAGTGACGACGAAGTGAGGGTAGTTGAACAAATCCGCACTTCACGAAGACGACGATGAGCTGCTGAAGCCAGTTCACCCGTGACCACGGCTCTTGTAACAGGGTCAAAACATCGGGTAATAAAGAGGTATGTATATATCTCAATAATCGCGTAAAAGACCCGTTTGTCTTAAGTTTATAATGTGTACAAAAAGCAAAAGTTAAAATAAAATACTAATATCAATCCATAGAAAAAGTAAATATAAAATGGGCATGTAATGCAAACGTCTATGACACACAAAGCCACGTGTTTCTCTTGGATAGGGTAAACAGAGATATTTTATACATTCGCCATTAATGTATTGTATTTGGACGCACGAAACATGGGGTGAACCTTGAACAATATATAGGTATAGGTAGTTATTGATGTTGAATATACAGGGTAACGTTAAGTAAACCTGTTCAGACAATACATGACCTGGAGCTCAACTGGCTCAAAGGACCAAAATGTAGAGACGGGTAACTGGGCTACGTACCCACCTGTGCGGGTATAATTATCCTATGCTTATTTCCTAACTATCCAAGACTAGCGGACTTATACTATAAATATTCGTAATATGAACTTTTTTTTTTAAACCATGGCTTTTAACGTGCATATTCACTAGTGAACATCACTACATCACAGCCCATTTGACGCCTATAGCTGAGCATAGGACTCCCCCAAAGAGGGGGGAATTAGCCTATATATGCCACGCTGGTCAACGGGTTGGTACGAGTATAAGGTTTTGTGTCGAGTTTTCCTTCTCTAAATTCACTAATTATGATATGACCTCTAAATATAATAATTCGCTAATTATGCATATTAATTAGTCTGTGAATAACAGAGAGTTTAAAAAACCAGGTGATTATCTACTTAGTAGACGTCTACGCTTTTTCATATCGACGTGTCTGAGTAATAAACTGGTAATCGCAGAAAAAATACTAGAAAAATGTTTTTGTTTTTTTGTGTATCTTTTCAGCAATAGGTTATTATGACAACATTGTTATATCGCCGGATAGCTACGAACTGTATACAGGGTGTAGCACTCATATGGGTCAGTAGGGGAAATTCTGAAACTATAAGACTTACGAGAAGATCTGTTCTTAGGAACCATGTCATCGATTTTAGTAAAAATAAGAACTGCATTCACAGATTTAAAATAAAGTTATACCCAGCTCGGGAATCGAACCGGGACTGTTTGAAAGAAAATACACCATTTTTATTTAGATATCGATTGTGTTGGTCTTCAGTAGTAAATATTAGTATTAAACATGATGTCTAAAATTAATAAAATGCATTGTTTTACTATCTTTTACTTTATTTTAGTAGGTGTTCGACAGTACTACATTTTTTTTCAATACAACGTTGAACTCGTTTCTGTGCGTAAAATTGTAAAAAGCAAAGTTATTTTTGAACATGCAGGAGCACCCTGTTACATGCACCCCTCAGTTTACAATTGTCACCTAACTGTGTGTCAAATATTTTTTTTGGTGTGAGTGTGTAGTATTTATCTATACTTATAATAAATCTGTATAAGTGAAAATTCTGTACATTGAAAATATCAAAAAAATTAATGGCAGGGGGTGTTACTAGACCAACACCGAACCCAAAAATTTGATATAATTTTTTTTTCTCTGTTTGTCTGTCTGTTTGTTCAGACATCACGCAAATACTACCGGTTCGATTACGATGAAACTTGGTATAATTATTATTTAATATCCTGGGCACACACTGGGTACTTTTTATCCCGGAAAAGTATATACAATAAAAAACAAACTTAATTTTGCGGTTCGATTCCTAGACCCGATTGCTGTACCAAACGCAAATAATAAGTTTGTCGTAGGTTACGTCACCCGCAGTGGAGTTCACTAAGGGGCGCTGCACGCGGCTAAGATACTATAATATTTTATCTTAAGATACAATATCGCTCAACATATACATAATAAATCAGTAACTGGGATCAAGAAAGCTATAACACGCAGGCGGAGCTGCGGGCAACAGCAAATTTTTACTAAAATCGGTGACATGGTTACTAAGAACAAATCTTCGTAAATCTTATAGTTTCAGACTTGCCCTCACTGACAGCGGCGGCCGTACCCATTGCAAGGTGCCGCCGGGCGGGAGGCCTTTGCGAGGCCCCGTTTTTTTTAAAGAGTGCTGTACGAACTCGAAAGTATTCCTTGTGGCGCACCGGCGGACTTTGGCCACCTAAGTGGCCTCTGTTTTGGGTTGGGTCAGGTTTTATCCCGCATCATAGGGGTCGGGTTTTAACCCGCGTCGGTGAGTGAATCTACGTGCTTAGTCTTCAGCCCTACCGCACGCAATCTTGCTAGCCTGCTTCTCTAAGGACTGCAGGTTGCTAGCCCGCTGTCCTCAGGACCCGATCATGGAGGTTGCAATCTTGTCTGGTCGAACTTCGGAACTCAGCAGGAAGGGTAAGTTCCCTTTCCCTCTCGTCTGCCTCTGTTGCGAAAATGCCCTGCTGGCAGAAGTACACGACCATGTTCCACCTACTCCCGCTGGAGACCATGGCTCCAGGCATGGTCTCCACTGAGAGAGTATCCACACCAAGGTCCTTCCCAAGGACAAGGTCCTAGCGCTGACTCACCCACACTGAGTGCTCCACCAACGTGTGGAGTGCTGTGTCTTCGCCGGAAACCTCGCAGTGTTGACATTGGGGTGTGACCTCACGATGGATGCGGTGCAGATACTAACTTCCCGAAGCTTCCGTGCCCGGTACTTAAGGGTCTGCGACGCGCAATACGTCAGGTAGAGATGGTGAGTTCTGGTTGTTATACTGTACAGTAACGACTTTGTAACTCATATTGCAAGCAAAATATTTCCAAGGTGATAAAAGTTGACGAAGGAATTTAAACACGGGGATTTCTAGAGCGATAGAGGAGCAGAACATCATGTACCGAGCTGACCCGGCTTCTATGTGTTTAAAAAACCCGACGTTCAAGTCTTTTGAGACTCGATATTCAAGTACCACATAATTATTTTTATCAAGTTTTAAATAAAAAACTATAGTTTAAAAAATAAATCTATATTTTTGATTGTAACCACCTAAGGCCGTCACTGTTCACTGACCGTTATCAATGTTACACCCTATTGAGTGTTACCATTACTTAATACACACAGTCAGTTATTCACCAAATTACATTTTAGCGAAAATGGTTATAAAGACGTCAAACTCTTCGAAAGTAACTCCCGATGGTACTCAAGCATTGAAGACTAAAGATGAATGGAAGAATATAATAAAATGATTCCAAAGCTTTGTATCTTGTATGCTAATGAGTATACCATCGGAAACCTTATAGCGACGATAACAATAAATGACAGTAAAAATAACTGTATACTGAACTATTAAAAAAATCTGTTGGACGGCTGGATATTTTTGGTAAAAAAGTTGCATGACTGGCATTGAAATGTGTGTCGCTGCTGACGGTATTGCGTTTAACAGGTACCTACCTAACATGTGTATGAGTATTGGGACTGGTTGCATTTGAAATGTATAAAGGGCAGAAATACAGACATGAGAATTTTGATTCAGTTATTAAAGTCATGGATATAAGGACAAATGGTATGGGTTAATACTATCAGGCGTTACTTTTCGGATGTCCATAGTTAAATTAAATAATCTAACTACGAGTACTTTGCAATATTCCGCCACATGCAAATTACCCAACTCTCGTATTTATTCATGCACAAGACCGCCCTCCAAACCCACACAAAAGCGCGGTGCGCCGAGCCATCGACATCTCCTTATGATGCACCTGGTTGGGGGCTAAACACGTGTCGAGGTTTTTAATTATTTTTTGCACGATAACACAACTCTCATATTTATTCTATTTTCATATTTCATATTTATTCTATTTTCTTTCGCCTAATTTAAAGTGGGTAATTTGCATGTGGCGGAATATTGCAAAGTTATTAGATTTATTTAATTTAAATGGTATGGGAAAGACTCAGAAACTAAATTGTGAGGGTATAGGTCGATAAATATGTATAGTTAGCCATGGTAAGGGCCGCTTTCTTTTGGGTGATGGGAATTTCGTATAAAGAAATAGTAATATTATTAACTTGAATATTGTGTTCGGTTGAACACGTTTATATCAGGAACTACCAGTTGAAATTTAAAAATATTTTGTGTTGTATAATCCAATCATTAAAAACCGGCCAAGTGCGTGTCATGCCACGCATAATATAGGGTTCTGTAGTTACCCATTATACTCCTAAACTAACTAAGTTATGGTCCATTATAGCTTTCCTTCAAAGTATATGGACTACCATCATGATTTTTTTTCAGTTTCTTCGAGCTAGCCGTTTATATTTCAAAGGGGGAAGGAGGACCGCTCTGTTTTAACCAAAAAATGCGCTCTAAAGTGGAATATCTCACAAACGGGCACCTTAATCAAAAAATTGTGTTCGCAACCTCCCAACGTTTTAAAAACACCTACCTAATGATACCCCACACGATGACTTTTACTTCGGAACCCTATAAAGGTTATAGCAAAATGATTTATTAAAAAATTTGAATACTTCATTTAAGTTTTAGAGGTTATCTTAGAAACTGAAGGTTTGGATTGAAATATAGTAGGTAGTAAACTTTGTTAGTTTAGGAGTTAGATAATAATAATGAGTAACTACGGAACCCTATATTTTGCGTGGCCCGATACGCACTTGGCCGGAGTTTTCCCATGGATTACAAATATTTTATTCATAAATAACGATAAGTGAATTTATACTCTTTCATTTTATACCATTTTCATTCACATCCGCGGCCCCCCGGAAGCTGGTCGGATTTCGTTCATTGACCTTTTATCATCACTATCATCATCACAGGCCATTTGACGCCCACTGCTGGGCATAGGCCTCCTCCAAAGAGGGGGAAATTTAGCCTACATATGCCACACTGGTCAACGGGTTGACCTTTACTTTAAAATTCAACTAGTACCGTCTCTTACTCTCGGCAAAACTAGAAAAGGGTAATTAGATTTGGGCAAATAAATAAATATTTTTGGCCATTCTCACACAAAGTCATCTAGACTTTTTTTTTAAGTCTGCGCAAGTGCGCCCTCTCTTACGTCCATTGGCGGGCGTCCCTGGTATGCACCAGAAAGTATTTCCAGTCTAAGCTATAAGCTTGTGTTATGGGATTAAGACAACTGATAAATATACATATATATTTCTAAATACATACATAGTATAAATAGAAAACACCCAAACTCCGAAACAAACATTTGAGGATCATACAAATATTTGATTCGACCCAGGAATTGACCCGAGACTCTTTTGGTTTACAAACAAATGGATGTTTTTATCTAGCCGTTAGTTGATTACTATTTTTCTGGATTTGTATCCGAAACATTAGGTTATTAAGTAAATATGTTGCAAACGACGCGGTTATTGAGCGGAGCGAAGTGAAGCTCTATCTAGACGATAAGTATAAATCGTTTGTGTGCCAACTCAAAACGGCTCGACCGATTTTGACCAAATTTGGCATGCTGGTCGACATCATACCCGGGAGTGCATATCTCTGAAATCATGAATAAAAAAAAATTAAGAAAATTTGCTCCGCTCAACATTTGCAATTAGTAGCATGCATTGCATACCTAGTAATATTTTGTAATAGTTGTTTCAGCAGTTCAGTCTCGGAATAGAATAGAATAGAATAGAATAGAATAGAATAGAATAGAATAGAATAGAATAGAATAGAATAGAATAGAATATGCTTTATTGTACACCAATACAATACAATAAATATACAGAAACTTGTTATCAATTTAGTATGTACAAACGGCGGCCTTATCACCAAGAGTGATCTCTTACAGGCAACTTTAGGGTGGACTTAAGTAGACAGAAGTGAAATAAAAAGTGGATAGTTATTGGCGTATGATTATAGAAAGATACAGAGAGTTATGAAAGGAAAAGTACAGAAATGAACTGAGTATGGAGAAATATAGAGATATACCTACATAAATAAAATAAACATAAATACTATTGAACAAACAGAGATAAATACATATCATTATAATAGGAATAAAAGTATCTATAAGACATCTAAAGGGAAAAGAAAAAAACATTAAATAGATGAAAGAGTTTAAGAGCCGAGGTAATGAGTTTTTACCATTCGCTTGAAGGTAGCCAATGTTGGGGAACGTCTGATGGTCACCGGCAGATCATTCCACAGTCGCACAGCTTGGACGGAGAAAGATTTGCCATAAAAGGTAGTTGAGTGCTCTGGCACTGCTAACACCAGGGATTCCGACGACCTCAAGGATCTCACATGTGTGTCATTAAGGAACGTGAACCGTTCTTTTAAATAAGTAGGAGTGCAGGGATTGAACAAAACATTGTACAGGATAGAAAGAATATGAGTATTCCGTCGAAGGCGAATAGGGAGCCACTTGAGCAAATTGCGGTATTCGGACACATGATCATATTTGCGTAAGCCAAATATAAATCTGATACATAAATTTTGGAGGCGCTCAAGCTTATTAATATGCTCCTCAGTGACATCGAGATAGCTGACGTCTGCATAGTCCAGGATAGGAAGAAGGATGGATTGAGCAAGCGCAACCTTGGTGGCCGTGGGCAGAAAGTTCCGCAGTCTGCGCAAAGAACCCACTGATGCGTACAATTTCCGACTTACTTCCACGATTTGCGCATCCCACGATAAGGTACTGTCAATCAAAATGCCAAGATTCTTTACCTTTGTGGCAACTGGTAATGCTACACCATTAAAAAATATATTTGGTAGTTGCGTCCAGTCTATATCTGCCAATTTTCTTTGACTGCCAATCACACATACCTGGGTTTTGGAGGGATTTACATCAAGTCCGTATTGCATGCCCCATGTACAAATGTGAACTAAGTCCCTATTGATGATGTTAAAAGCCTCAGTGAAATTATCCGGTGGAGCTTGCATGTAAATTTGTAGATAGTAGTGTTTTAGTTATGGAATTTATGAAAATTCCGAAAAGAAGAGGAGAGAGAACGCCACCCTGTGGTACGCCAGCAGATGTATCACACCAAGAGGAAAGGCATTCATCGTAATGTACACGCTGTCGGCGACTCGGAACTCGGACTCGGAACCTGGACATAGGATCTAGAACAAATCGTAAGAAAATAATGTCCCGAGTCGACCTATACATTATACATAGGCATACATAGATATAAACAAATCTCATATTAAAATTTAAACCTTGACTCAACGGAATAGTGTTCACTTTTGTTTGCACAAATTTATCGCATTACGTAGCTTCTATCTGTCCGCCTGACTAATTCACCTTATGCAGCTTCATCTTGAACTACGTGATCATAGAAACAATGGAGTAGGTTTATTTTGTTAAAATCTTTAAGGATTCCATGATATGTACCTACGTACTCGTAATAATTAATGTAAGACTATAATAAATTCCATAATCTTATAAATTGTAATTACTTGTTTATATTAGACGAAATAAGCTGAAAAACTAATTAACGACTGACAAAGATAGGTAGAAAGTATTTTTAATATCGAAACCCTTAAGTATTTTTTTTCGAGTCAGTTTCATAATAAGTAACTGTAGTGTATGAATAACAAAAAGGGAATTAATGAATTTAACTAATTATAAAATTATAAATGCCAAACTTCTTGCGGGTGTCAAAGTTCTTCCGATTTCATTACTATTATCATAACGCTATGTCACGACGTCTACTACAAGATAGCCGTGTTTCAAGTGACTGAATTAGTTGCTAAAACTGCGCGTCATTAATTTATTTTTATCTTATGGTTAATTTTTGGGATACGAAATTATTGGCTACTAGCTGATCACCGTGACTCCGCCCGCGAGATATAGTTATCTCGGCCCCGATTCCCGTGGGAATACATTACCGAGAATCCAAATAAAAAAAATATAACAGTACATACACGAAATAAAATGACATGTGTAATTATGTAATTATATTTATGACAAAACAACGATACCCTGTGAAAATTAAAAACATTTTTGGGCTTATCTCCTCCATCCCAATCAAAAGAAAAAATTGTATTCAATCAAGGGATTCTTGTACAAGTTTCATAAAGATCGGACCTCTTTTTGTTATGTCCATAAAATGACCCGAACAAACAAGATTGTTATTTTTTGGATCAAAATATTCTTTTCGCCGTGCTAGGGCAATAATATTTTTCCATTGTGCACAGTGTACTGGATCCCGAGGAAAACTGAAATAGATGTTGGTTCATATAACAAAAAAAAAATCATAAAGAGCCAAGGCGTCTCCACTATAATCTTTGTTCCAAATAGTTTCATCGCTATCGGTAATCCGAATAAATCTGAATGGTCATTTTGTTAGTACATTCTTCAGTGAAAATGAAATGGTCTCTTTCTTTTTACTGAGCTTGGGATGAATTCGTAAGAGACAGATAAATACTTCGGTATTGGACTGGATTGAAATATATACTTTTGTCTTTTAATTTATTATCGACGAAATACTGTATTTTAAGTGAAATAATAAATTGCAAATGATAAAACAAAAGCTTATTTACTGAAAATATGATACACCGTCTTCAATTTGCTTTTTTCGTAGTTTTTACACGTTTTTACAATACAGTACGGCATTGTGCAACGTGTTGGCGTTCAGTTGTCAAAATCAAGACTGGCGCGCGATTGTTTCTCTTTTAGTTCGGACACTTTTGAGCGATGATCCGAAATCCATTGTATATAAGATCTTTGCTCGGAACCCTTATAGTTTCGTCACGTCTGTCTGCCCGTGCTCGACTTTCCTCTGGTTAGTGTTAGAAAGGTGAGACTTTGCATGGTTAAAGTGTATTTATTTATCATGCCGACAAAGTGCTGAAAGAAAATTATAAAAAACATTTTTTTTTATTATTATTGGGTTGTAGTAGTTACTCTGTAACTTAGTAACTTCTTGCCTTTTTTGTAAAGAAATATTCAATATGTATTAGGTATTTATTATTTTCAAAATGATAAATACTTGGGTGTATTCTATGTATGGTATGTATTTAGAAATATATAATACGTTTATCAGTCGTCTAGATCCCATAGCAAAAGTTTATATTAGCTTGATTTGGTCTAGATGACGTTCGTGTGAGAATGTCCAAAAATATTTATCTATTACCTATTTACCTATTACGTATTATTATTTGAGACTTGTACCTATATTTAATTTGAGTCAGTTTAGTTTGTAACAGAAGTATTTAACCAGCGACATTAATTATATATTTTAAATTGTGATTGTGTTGTGACGTTATCTGTACCCGGTTATCAATATGATATTTACATCTAATTGCTACGATTAGAGAAAATTTAATTTGTATTTATTGGATTTCTGTGTAGATGAATTATGAGTATATCTTTAGAGCTCAATATTTAATATTATGTGATTTTTATTTACAATAAGAATTACGATATACATAATTAAATACTATAAATATTTACATTACAAAATGTCGTTTAAAAAATCCTCCGCGTCATTGCCGACTGGGAAGGTTCCCAGAATGCTGGCTGTGTTGCCACGTTAGGCTTTGGGCCAGATAATAGCCAGCCTTCTGGTCCTGAGAAGCATCGATTAAGTGTTTAGCAATGTCTATACAAAGGCGGCGAGCACTCGGACCCCATGACCCCAGTGTCTCAACCCCAAACGGCTCAAATATGTAATCACCTGCTAGGTGAGCATATTTACGCCGTTTGAGGCCTTCAGCCGATGCAGCAGCAGCGCATATCTGAAAGGTGTGAAGGTGCTAAGGTGTCAACGCATGTAGCGTCCCACAACAAAGGCTTTCCCATCATGCTATCAGTTTTCAATATCTCACCGATTAATCCAGTTCCAAATCGTACTTTGTACAAAACGAAAACTAATAATTCGTATACCTACTTCCTGTTTCTGATTCAGCTAAGTTTCTACCTATTAAACTAGTTACCTAAACTTGTGACTAAATACATAAAAAAATGTGGGGTTAAAAGTCGTTGTCGTCGGCTATAAATGTTTTTACTGCAATGGTATTTAATGTACGTCTCAAAAACGTTTTTGTACCCAATAATTGTATTATTTTAAACTGTAAAACTGTTGATAATTTAAATAATAAGTGATGAGCTAGATAATTACACAATATCTATAACCTAAATTTAATAGAAAGTGCAACTAAAACAATGCATGGACGCGAATCCTAAAAGAACGGGTGATTTTAAATGATATTTTTTTTATGAAGTAAGTATAGGGAATAGTTAAGTATGTAATAGTTAACTATAACTATAACTAAATAGTTATGGCATAAGTAAAGGTAAAGAGGGCGAAAAGTTACAGATGATTTGTTGTAAAAACCAATAATTTTCTTTAAGTGTTTCATAGAAAATTATGTAATTGGTCAGCCGTTGGTACAGAAATAAGAAAATAAATATGCTTACCAACTACATTTCATACTTAGTCTTGTGAGACACGGACACCGGTATTTTTTTTAAAGCGGACAGATTTACGGCAACATCTAGTCAATGTTTAAAATAATATACAACTATAACTAGCGTAGATATATAGATCTAAACGAGTTTTGGAACAAAATTGCACATAATTGAAATAGTAGTAGGTATATTAAGTATTTATATATGTACTGGTTACGTTGTGTGTTTTATACTATGTATGAATGTAGTTACTGATGACTGAAAAAAAGTGACTGGGAGATTTTATTGTCAGGTTCTTTTCTCTTTGCACGTTGCTTTTCTCTTACACATTGCTTTGCGAATCTAGCTTTAAATGTAAATTCTTATATGCTTACGTTAGTAAGTGTTATTTTATAACCTACTAGTGGTCGCCCGCGACTTCGTCCGCGTGGTAATTTGGATTTTTTTCCGTTCCCGTCGCGCCGCGCCATATTTTGAACAATTCACACAATATCTTTATAAATTGTAGCCTATGTGTTATTCTGATGTATAAACTATATTATTGTTAAGTTTCATTTAAATCCATTCAGTAGTTTTTACGTGAAAGAGTAACAAACATCCATCCATCCATACATACATACAGACTTACATACTTACATACTTACATACTTACATACTGATTAACTTTCGCGTTTATAATATTAGTGATTAATAAATATTTTTGACTTTGAGTACTAGTGCAGAAAGTGTGGAATCCACATTTTTTCGGAGTTTGGGTATTTTCTATCTATTATATCGCTGCTACTTATTCTTTAAAAAAAAACGTGGCTCTATCAATGATTTCGCCAATGTCAAGGTAATGCTTGATTTTTCCCGCACAGAAGAACTAGTTACTCTGAACTAGTTCGCGGTGCAGGACAAGGAAACGTTGTTCGGCCTGGATTTTTGCCCAGCGCCAGAGGTAACCTAAAAGGCAACCAGACAGGCGCTCTACAAAAATTCAAGTCCATATCGCTGCTTAAATACAAAACAAATAAAAAAAACCTAAATACTTTAAATTGGGCTAGATGACGATGTGTGACATGTTATTTATTTATAATAAAATAAATATAATATAATTGATTTGAAGAGTTCTTTGACGCATGTTAGGATTTAGATGTAATTTTAGTATAATTAGTATAGGTAATGTACATATTTAGTTAGTATGATTTGTATTGTTTTATTATGTATGTTGTATAATTCTTATTATAAATAAAACATCGATATCTTAAAATATGAATTATTTCTATAAAGGAGAAAAAAACAAGGAGTAAAAATATAGCAACTGTAACAACGTGCCGTCGCACCCACACGTCCGACGGACCCGTTGATGTCTTTTGTAAGCAAACACATTCATAATCTCTATATACTACTACGATTGGTACAATTCTACCGATAATAATAATACAGATAATTATATATTGACAATTATTATATAAAACTAGCTGTCCCGGCGAACTTAGTAATGATTTTTTTTTTCATAAGAACCATCTCCTGATAATAATAAACACAACAAAAATGGAATTAGCGAAATCGGTCCAGCTGTTCACGTGTGATTTCATGACCAAGAGAAATAGGGATTCATTTTTATATATATATAGATAAAATCAAAATTATTGACAAGAGTTAAATTAATTTTTTGATTCGCATTGATTAACGTACTCAAAAGTACGTAATTCGTGAGCATTAAGTAAATATAAGTATGTGTTTATAATAAACACATAGGACTAGTTTATTTCAATTAATTGTACAATAAACTGAGCCTAATATATCGTAGAGTTTATACTTACTAATAAGTTTTACAAAGATAATTTTAGGACTTAAGTACCTCGGTATATTTTAAAATATGATAGGTATATGAGAGTTTTAATATTCAGTTAAGTTCAAGTATTTTACGCATAACATTGCACAATATTTTTTTTTGTATGACAGAGTAACTTAATTACGTTAACATAAGTTTTGTAACAATTAAAATGACTTTTCAAGACGGTAAGTAACTTACTAAGCACATTTAAATGTTGCTTCTTTTCTCCGTTTAGTTTGACGGTATTTTAAACCTCTGAAAAATTCATTATGAATAAGGGGGTTTTGTATACATATTCACGGAATATGTTTTGTTACTATAACAAATAAATAAGTTTAATCAATTGATTAATCTTTGATTAAAGAATTCTAAGCTTCTAAAAGCTCAACGCTTGTAGGTATGTAGTAAATTGCGTGTACACAAATATATAACGGTAATAGGTATCTACTTGTTATAACTAATCTACAAACCAAGTCAGATTGCATACGGCGAATTCTGGATCAGAACTACACAAATGATCACGTCATATCAAAGGGTCACTGGGGTACTGGTGTGAGACTACACTGTCGGTATGTAGGTATATCACTGGTGTATGTCACTGAGGAGGCGGGTGTGCCAGTACCTGGTCGCCCACAAGGTCCTCGGCAGCTGTGATCGCGCAACAGGCCTCCATTCCCGGCTGCGGCCGGGAGTCGCGCGGTGTCGCCTAGCGTCGCTCACAACGTCGCGGAATCGTCTCGGTGCCGGCGCGGGAACGCTGTCATCGCGCACGCCTGCGCGCACCCACTGCGCGGGACGGACTGCGTATGTGATAGCGTTCGCCTCGCGACCTCCTTCGTGGGGTTGCAATGAAAGTGATTAGGTTCTTGCGCTGCTGATAACGAGGGCTAGTTTCCGTAACTCACATTATACGTTCAGGATAGGACTCTATCTATTAAAGCAATGTGGTCGTATTTCGTTTACTCTACAACTTATAGTCTGATTGTGTGGATTTCAATAGACGAGTGATTATTGTGTGGCTACTTTCTGTTTTATATAAGATCGATATTTAAGACTTGAAAATACCGACTGTTGGGTAAGATTGTGAAATAGTTACTTATAGGTATGAGTTATGCTCGGACTGCAGAGTTACTCTTTAGTGGTAGGTATGTAACGTCTGTCATAGGCAAATGAAAATGTGGGTGTGAATTACAGAATAGTTTTGGATTTTCTAGTGCCCGGTGACGGCAATAGGTGTATATCTCCTATAACGGGGAAGCAACAAACGTGCTGGCAATGTTTTTTTTTTGGGTTGTTTGGGTAGTTGGTTTGCAATGCACCCTTTTACGCCTTCGCGGATATAGGCGTGATTTATGTCTGGAGGTCTGTCTGTATAGCAAGTACCTACCTACTTTATAACGTGATACAGAATGACTCACCTGACATCAAATGTTTTTGTCTCAAGAAGCAAACAGTCATTCATATTTCCCCCGTCAATTTGTCGGTTCTACTTTATATAACGTTAGAATTTAGTCTGTCTGACAACAGGTCCGACGCATACCAGCCTTAGGTCCCGACTATTGCATAGTAGTAATATGTAAAAGAAATTGTGTACCTAGAGGTAATACCTACGAACAGAATATGTAACTCTCAGTATCATTAAAACTTTTCATACAAACCTTACAACCGCAGCCCTTTATTTATGAGCTAGAATCAAACAAACAGTTATTTATATCTCGAAGACAATATCTAAATCACTTTCAAGTTGAAACTAACTCTGGTTATCACGAAGCGTTCGCTGGAACAGGTCCGCCGTATGCTCGTACGCACATAGGGCCTGTCTGTCTCTCGCCGGCTTTCACTATGGCGACCGATGCACGCGCTTTTTCTGCTCACCAGTACCTACTAATCACTACATAAATATTATAAAACAAAATCCTCGGCAGCGTCTGTCTGTTAGCGATAAACTTAAAAACTACCATACCGATTTTCATGCTGCTTTCACTAATGGATAGAGTGGTTCCCGAGGAAGGTTATAGGTTTATAATATTTAATTATTGTGTCAAAGTGCTTGTCTCTCCTCTTAAACGGCTTGGCCGATTCTTATGAAATAATTGTGCATATTTGGTAGATCTGGTAATCGGTTGTAAGTTTAAACCCCTAAGTTGCAACTATTTCTTTTTATGGCTAAACAACGTTTGCGGTGTCAGCTAGTATATATACTCGTAGTACAAATATGACAATAAAACATGATACGATTAGCAGCTTTTTAGGGTACCGTAGTTCAATTCTTGGAACCCTTATAGTTTCGTCATGTCCGTCCGTCCGTGTCTCCGTCTTCGGCTTTCCTCTCAAATGGTTAATCCTCTAAACATGAAACTTTGCATGGATGTGTGTATTTAGTAGGCCGACAAACTGCTAAAATAAAAATATGAAAATATTTTTTTTGGGGTACCTTCCCATCACATAATGTGGGGACTTTTTTTTTTCTCGCCATCTTTCCCATCTTCTGTGGTGATATACCATAAGACAGGTCTTTTAAAAACATTGATAGGTTACTAGTACAATTTTTTGCTTTAAGCGTCGGTCTGCGAGATATTTAACTTAAATAGCATATTTTTGTTAAAACAGACTGCCCCCCCCCCCCCCCCCCCAATTTTAAAACCTATAACGGTTTGTGTAACTTTTTTAGTTCAGGAGTTATAGGGGCTGGTATGGATAACTATTCTATGCGTGGCGCAATACGCACTTGACCGGTTTTAATTAATTAAATAAATGGTAAATATTTAATTTTCTTTGGCAATGCTATAGTCAGCCAACAAAATTAATTTATAAAGACCACCTTTTGAATTCAGCCGTTGGATGTCAGCAAGGTGATCCGTTGGGACCAGTCATCTTCAGTTTGGCCATTAACCCAATAATTCAAAAAATAAAATATCTAGACGACGGGACTTTAGGGGGAAAAGTAGAGACAGTTTTACAAGATTTAGCCCTAATAAAGAACGAGTTTCAGTCAATTGGCTTAGAACTGAACCCGAATAAATGTGAGATTTTTATATCTGAAAACACAGATAAATTAACAACAATCTCCAAATTCAACTGTCTGGCCCCCAACATAAAAGTTTTGGACAAAACTTCTTTACGCCTCCTAGGGTCCCCGATTTTAGAAGATGGCTTTTCCACTTTTATCGAGGAAAAAATTCAAAATTTTGAACAGGTTATTGATAGTCTATGTAATATCAGTATTCATTCAGCTTTCACTATTCTTCGTTTTTGTCTTTTCGTACCCAAATTAACACATGCCCTCCGTTCAGGACAATTTTGGAAAAATGTAGAAATTTTGGGCAGACTAGACAACTTAATACAAAATTCTTTGTGTAAAATTTTAAATGTAAATATTACTGACCGGGCCTGGGTCCAAGCGTCTCTTCCAGTTCGCTTGGGCGGGCTAGGTATTCGTAGAGTCACAGATGTCAGTCTGCCAGCATTTCTGTCGTCGGTCCATAGCACCGAAGAATTAGTCAGGAAAATTTTGTCAAATACACTGATTGATTCCGAGGTGCGATGCAAGACCGATGCCATAAATGCTTGGAGGATGTCTTGCCCCGACACTGACCTGCCCTCACGCCTAGGCTCACAGCGACTGTGGGATTCACCGCTCTGTAAATTGAGAATTAATACACTAATTGACACTTCTGTCAATATTTCAGAGCGTGCACGCCTACTAGCTGTTGGAGAATGGGAGTCAGGGTTATGGATCCAGGCGCTCCCATCGCCCAACATCGGTACAATGTTGGACAACACAACCTTCCGCATTGCCACTTGCCTTCGGCTGGGTACACCTTGTGTATCCCCGCATCATTGCACCTGTGGAGGTGCCGTCGATAATCTGGGACACCATGGCCTTTCTTGTAGCAGAAGCGCAGGTCGCATACCTCGGCACGCTATTCTAAACGACATAATTCGTAGGGCTCTTTCCACCGCTGGTCTTCCGGCCGTACGTGAACCAAATGGTTTAGCACGAAGCGATGGAAAGAGACCGGACGGTATGTCGTTGCTACCGTGGAAGATGGGAAGGCCTTTGGTGTGGGACGCTACATGCGTTGACACCTTAGCACCTTCACACCTTCCAAGCACATCCGGATGTGCCGGCGCTGCTGCTGCATCGGCTGAAGGCTTTAAACGGCGTAAATATGCTAACCTTAAAAGCCGTTTGGGGTTGAGACACTGGGGTCATGGGGTCCGAGTGCTCGCCGCCTTTATAGAGACATTGCTAAACGCCTAATCGATGCTTCTCAGGACCAGAAGGCTGGCTATTTTCTGGCCCAAAGAATAAGTATCGCCATCCAACGTGGCAATACAGCCAGCATTCTGGGAACCTTCCCAGTCAGCAATGACGCGGAGGATTTTTTAAACGATATTTTGTAATGTAAATATTTTTAGTCTATAATTATGTATATTTTGTATATTTTAATTCTTATTGTAAATAAATATATATACTGTGTTTTGTGTACCTAAATATTAAATAAATATCTTAGGACAATTGAACATGACGTCATCTAGTAGACTAAAACTAAGTAGAGCTTGAGCTATGACAACTATTTAGATACATATGATACAACATACGTAATTAATTACCTCCCTATATAAGTAAGCGGAGGGCCGCTCGTTTTCTCCGAATGCAACCGAATATCCATGTCCATAAATTGTTAGATTTATTTTGTAAAAACTAAAATTTAACTTGAATTTAGAACTACGTACTTTATTGTTATTTTGTTTTGATTTCGTTGTGTAACTCTATAGAGCGAACTTATAATTATCTGTCGTGCCTGTGGCTTAAACAACTTTTCTCCCATTCAAATGTTAATCTATACCTATATACGTACGTCCTCGGTTATCTACGCGTCGTGTACCTCGATCTGTGATGAATGGCAGATGTTTGAATATGCTGGTTACCAGGCAATATTGGAACTAAAAACCAAGTATGTATATTTCCCGACAACTACCATCAAAGTCTTCATCCTGGAAGCCGCTGGAACTTGATTCTACCACTACAACCTGGGTTCTAGAGGAATCAGGATTCCTAGGACCAGGAGGAAGAAATCTCTCTGAAATCAAGAAGAAACTGATAAGGTGATCTTTATCTTTAACACCTTTTGATTTCTCAGTGACACCTATTAACTTCGCAGTCACTCCGAATTCTGCCGCACCGCTGCCCTGTCGAGGCACTGGAAGCCTCGGACTCTGCTGTCACTTGTGCCTGGCGCACATCACCGGCGCGGTGCTTGTCAACTAATTCATCATCATCGTTTCATCTTTTTATAATCCTAATGTATTTATTATAATTCCCTCTAATAAACTGTAATTTCTTTAACTTTAAGATAACATGTGTTCTTTCATTGTGTTACCTTTACTCTGCGTCAGACTGTAACGTACAGTAACGTTACAGTTGTTTTACATTATCTTAGAGGTGCGAAATTTTATACGGAATTGGATCTTTGATCATTTGATCTTTTCAGGGTTTTGGCAGTTGCCATTAAATGAAGCGGATACATATAAAACTGCGTTTGTTACAGACGGTGGCTTATATGAATTTAATGTGCTTCAATTTAATACGCCAGTGAAGCCGCTTCTCCTCCTAAACTAAGAGTCGCACAGTCAAGTGTGGCACACCGTTGGAAAGGTCGTGGTCTCAAGTGGTGCGATAAGATTAGAAATTTGACAAAAAGTAAAAAAAAAAAAAAGTTATTACTTGCGCAGTTTGCGCTATGGATGGATATCCTACAAGAGCCGAAGCATATGCATACGATACGAAGTACATTAAGAAAATAGAAGCACTTTGTACTTAGTACACTCGGACTGCTGAAATTCTATTTATTGGTATGTATATAACATCTGTCCTAGCTGTTAGAACCTACTGGCAAAAAGTGGGTATGTAATGCATCTTTGCCTACACCTTCGGGGATACAGGCCTGATGATTTAATTAAAATATTTTTATTGTCTACCTGTTTTGTACTGGTATACATATTACATTATTTAGTATGTTTTTTTTTTCATAATTAGGTCTACAAATTGACGCCTCCAGCCTAATGGTGTCTGTGGCGACGTCTGGCGACTGTGGGTGACTCTCATAGTACACAGAAATACTATAGAGAGTAGCCCTCAACTTGACGACCTAGTAATGTGCCTCTTCACGCTTGTACATACTCACGTAGCCACAATAGAATTTGTACCGCAGCCAGCAACCACAGCATGGCGGTGGACGATACACTAACGTTCATACACGTAATAATATCATGGGTATCTTTTCAGGATGCCACAATACCGTCATTTTCGCAAAGAAAAAATTGAAAGAAAGAAGACCGCAGCGTTGGGAGATATTTGAAAGTACGCAGGACGATTGGATACGCCGAGTTCAACGGGAATAAAGCGGAGGGGGAGAGGCCTCAGACTCCCATCATGACGATCCTTCCAAGTGGCTTACCATGATGGTGATTTCATTTCAATGTAGACATTGAGTTCAAAGTAATATCTTTATGTTTCTTCCTTTCCGCTCAAAATGGATTCCAAGCAGGAACTGTGGATTTATTAAGCCATATAAACTATGTGCATAGTTTAAATCAAATTTTGTGTTCAAACGACAAACCAAATACATTTATTCAATAGCGATTGAACGACTGATTTCTACGTCAAATTGAAATCAAGTATCCAGAGTATACCTTCGTTAACCGGTACTAACGGGGAAGTCGATAAGTACATAATAATTTAATATATTAATCGGATTTTTCTTTGTGCTGGGTTAGCCAGTTTGCTGTCCACGTACTATTTATAGTAATCTCTTGACCTGCCTACACCCAAATGTCTCTAGTGACGTGAAACCAGATAGAAAACTGTTAAATGTCATCATGTATTTTCTTTTTTTCAAAGTTGCAGAAACTTAGAGAAAGCTCTAAGCCCTATAGGAGTGTCAGTATCGTGAAAATATTTATTTTAATTCTAAAAGTAATATGTAAGGACAGTGATTTTAATTAATCTTCTACACTAAATAATAAGGGCAGTGATTTTGATTGGACCACACTATATTAACATACAGTCGGCCCCAAAAGTCGCTGAACACATTCAAACTTCAAAAACATCTGAACACTAAAAATGTCATAACTTAGTGACGCAACAAGAGAACAAAATAAACTCAACATACAAAAGTCCATAGAACGCTGAGCACTAGTATTCCGAAAGTAGCTGAACACTAGGATTCCAAAAGTAGCTGAACATCATTAACATCATAAGTAGATTAACAAATCATATTTTCAATGTTGTTGCCTGTTAATCTAATTTTAGTGTTTTTGATGTTACACGAATTTTGGTCTTTTGACATGTAGGATAATTTGAGAAAAGTTTTGAAGCTAATATTAAGAAAGAATTTAAAACAATAAAATAAAACAACAAACATACATATCATCACGCCTATATATTAAAGTTTCGTCAAGTTCCGTCCGTCTGTCGTCGGCTCTCCTCCCAAACGGTTAGTGCTAGAAACATGAAACTTTGCATGTTTACTACGCAGACAAAGTGCAAAATTAAAATTCTGAAATTTTTTTTTTGGGTTATCTTCCCTTACACTTAAAGTGGGGATGATATTTTTTTCTCGCGTCTACTACATCGTGTTTGGTATCATTAGATAGGTACTTTTAAAACATTGAGAGGTTGCTAAGACAACTTTTTGATTTATGTATCCGTTTGCGAGATATTCAACTTTAAATCGATTTTTTTTTGTAAAAACAGGGCATCCCCTCTAAAATCTAAACGATCTCCAAGAATCTGAAAAAAATCAAGATGGTTGTCCATATGACGAACTTTGAAGGAAATTTATAACGGCCCAGATAACGTTGTTAGTTTAAGAGTAATAGAGCCCATAATGGGTGACTACGGAACCATGTACTATGCGTGGCCTGACACGCAGTTGGGTGGTTTTTACAGATAGGCGTCGCTCAACTTTGAGCATTTAGGCTTTGTTTGATCAAAAGAAAGAAGTTGTCGTCATATATATGTATATAGGCATGTATGTCGTCCTATATTTTTCAGGTCTAAATTGTTGAAATATATGCGTACCTAAATACAGAACGTGGGAAACGATAGGTCTCTAGAAGGTACCTATAACACTAAGGTTTAATCTTTAACCATACACAATTTGTAACCTATATTGATATTTTAAGTATATACTTCCTGTTGAGTTACCCACAAGTATGTTTATTTTTCAACGACCTCTAGGGTGTAGCGGCATATCGTTCGACTACTACCCAAAGGTCACTGGGTCGATGGCCAGTCAGAGTAAATATTTGATTGTATGAATATATCTATTTGTATTTGGTCTGGGTCTGTATACATAATATATTCTCCGTACTAAAAAAGTCTAAATAGATTCATTCATATTCACTTATCTTTTTTTTAATGTCATCCGTTTATCCATTGCCGGACGTTAGACCAACACGTTAAGCGGTGACCAAAGTTGTTGCTCTGTGCCTCGTAAGTTGTAACAGACGCCCAGGGAGCCGTCGGACTTTGGTCAGAGTATGATTTAAATGCCGTACCTTAGTGTAACAAAATTGGTCCCTGGTTGAGCTAAGGCCTCCACACAATCGGTCATGATGGGCAATCAAAGAATGAACTATGATTGTAAACGTTCTAGCACGTTCGTGTACATTCGTAATACATTAAGTATATCGTTGCCATTGCAGACTACATAATCGTGATTGCCTGTGATGGCCCATCATGGCTAATTGTGTTACAATGATTTTGGTTAACCTTTGGTAAACAAATAATAGCTCATGAAAAAGTATTTTCGCATTTAGTAGGTATGTATAAGCTTGTTATAAAATTAATTTCGCTTTATGTATTATATTTCTGGCTGCTTTTGATGTCAGTAATTAAATGTAAATAAACTTTGAAAAAAAAAGTCTTGACTTTTCGTATAAAATGCGTTATACAATAATAATTGAACTCGGAAGTCATCTAGTATGAAACTAAACCAAGCTTGAGTTAAATGTGTGTTATTTTTTTTTATGATGTTTGTACTGTATGTAGAGTAAGTGTAGTATAAAAGAACACAAATACAGTAAGGATAGTTACAAGGGCGCTACTTATTCATAAAGGAATCTCTTCCAGTAGGCCTGAGGGGAGATGTAAGTGTGTGAGGGTGACGCTTGTGTACTCGTATTGAGTTTAAAGAAGAAACCTAGAGTGTTTATACTGTGGACTTATAGTGGGATCGGTAGTTTTATTCTGCTAAAACCTAACTCACATGCCGTGCCAGCAACAGATGGGCTCATTGTGTATACGCTGGTGTGGAGGGTAATGATGATGAGAACAAACTGACTATCAGCCTGTGACAACCTCGCCCGATGTAACTCGGTCGAAACGTCAGGCCAAATATAAGGTAAATTACTCGTTTAAGTCCCGATATTGTAAATAGTATAATGAATTCAGAAAGTTTAAAAAACATAATAATAACACAAATAAATGGCATTTATATTTTATTTTTATACTGTATTTCTATGGTTTTATTCACGATTTTCCTTCAGGTGCCCACATTGCCCCGGGTTCCCCTATATATCCGGGAGCAATTATTTTCATAGAGTGGTGGTCATATAATTAAGAATGATTTGAAGTTAAAGATATTTTTTATAAATCATGTCATAATCTAGGCATGTGTTTCTTCTCAGAAGTGAATACATACTATGCTACGATATAGCCACATTGCGAAAGAGCAAACAGGATTAATAATATAGGATAGAAATGCTGTAAGTATTTATACACCGTAAAAGTACCACCGTTTAATAAAAAAATATTTTGGACTCCGTTTCTTTTTTTTATTCCGCGGCCCGAGGACCGGTGCAGGCTACGTCTATTGTTAAGCGCCCCTGGATTTTATTTTTTAATTGGATTAGGAGTTTATTAAGGCAGTGAGCTACCACGAGTACTCATTTGATGTCTAGAGACTACATAATTTTTTAGATTTTTATAAAAAAAAAGTGATTGTTTTTCAAAGTAATACCAGGCGTATGTCACTCGCCTAACAGTCGCAAAAAATACGGGACGTTAGCGACAACTTGAAGTTGTAAGTCAGTAAGGGTTGTCTCTTGTTTGTGATACGGCATTGACCATAGAGTTGCTATTGAGGCATTAACGTCATAAATATTGGATAGAAACAGGCGTTACTTGGCGAAAATCCATGACAAAACAATGGTAAGTAAAAATTTTTTTAAGAAAAAACTTTTTAGCATTAATTAATAGCATTAATTTTTCGCAGAATCAAAAGGACAACAAAACGTCGACAATTGTTTCGCCTCTAAACGAGGCATTATCAAGACTGTCTCAGAGAGAACAGCAAAATTCGTGGTTGGAACGTGTTTGCTTATAAGTAAACGCGTGCAAATTTCATTATCGCGATGTAGGATTCTTTACAATAACCAATGTGGGTAGAAACCTCAGATCATGCTAACTAAGTTCCAAAAATAGGTATTCACCAATACTTGACCTTATCTGTTTGATTTAATTACTGTCTCTTGATAAGTTGCATAGAAAACCCAAACAACACATACAAACCAACAACAGTTAATGTGTCTGTCTGTTCGCAAACAGATTAAGTAAGGGAGATGTGTGAAAATCTATTTGTTCATTGAGTAAGGTGTCCGCATCTCTTCTAACTATTTCTAGCCTTTCCCAAACACTTAACTTGAACCCTTTCTCACATAACCGTAAAACTTTAAAAGTGTTACTATTGTTCAAGGAATGACCAGTGTCAAGAAGATGCTTCGCGAAGAGGGACCTTTCGGGACAACCATTGCGGGACGCCGCTCTATGTTCCTTATATCTAATATCGAAGGATATGTATTTATTTTTATATTTAGATATGTGGATGATATTATTATATGTTGGACAGGAACAAAACGTCAGCTCAGTGTCCTTGTCTCCAAGTTGAACTCAGTACACCCTAGAATTGATTTTTCACTAGAGTTGGAGTCAGATTCCACTCTCAATTTCTTGGACCTTTCAATTACTAGAAGGAACGGTGTTCATGAGTTCCGTATCTATAGGAAACCAACAGTTACAGACACAGTTATTCCTTACTCATCCAATCATCCATGGCAACATAAAATGGCAGCTTTCCACAGCTTACTGAGCAGGTTACTGGCGGTACCGTTGAGCCCACAGGCATTTGGTGAAGAATTGTCCATCATTTGCTACATAGCACAAAGTAATGGCTATGACGTAGGAATGGTTCACTCATTATTAAATAAAAAACGTAGAAAGGCTAGTTTTCATTTATTATATCCGATTCAAGATCCACCTAGGAAGTACACGGCCTGTTTGCCGTTCGTGGGTCCCGTCTCGTTGAGTATAGCTAAGATCATGAGGGAAAGTAATATATTTGTTGCTTTTAGAACTCAGAATGCCTTGAGGGAGCTGTGTAATGGCAAGGATTCGGTGTCGGTCTCACGCAGATCAGGTGTTTATTTGTTGAGTTGTGATGAATGTGGTTTGAAGTATGTGGGACAGACTGGCAGGTCCTTCGATATTAGATATAAGGAACATAGAGCGGCGTCCCGCAATGGTTGTCCCGAAAGGTCCCTCTTCGCGAAGCATCTTCTTGACACTGGTCATTCCTTGAACAATAGTAACACTTTTAAAGTTTTACGGTTATGTGAGAAAGGGTTCAAGTTAAGTGTTTGGGAAAGGCTAGAAATAGTTAGAAGAGATGCGGACACCTTACTCAATGAACAAATAGATTTTCACACATCTCCCTTACTTAATCTGTTTGCGAACAGACAGACACATTAACTGTTGTTGGTTTGTATGTGTTGTTTGGGTTTTCTATGCAACTTATCAAGAGACAGTAATTAAATCAAACAGATAAGGTCAAGTATTGGTGAATACCTATTTTTGGAACTTAGTTAGCATGATCTGAGGTTTCTACCCACATTGGTTATTGTAAAGAATCCTACATCGCGATAATGAAATTTGCACGCGTTTACTTATAAGCAAACACGTTCCAACCACGAATTTTGCTGTTCTCTCTGAGACAGTCTTGATAATGCCTCGTTTAGAGGCGAAACAATTGTCGACGTTTTGTTGTCCTTTTGATTCTGCGAAAAATTAATGCTATTAATTAATGCTAAAAAGTTTTTTCTTAAAAAAATTTTTACTTACCATTAACGTCATAATTATTGGTCAAATTTATGCTGGTACTTTCCTGTAGGAATTTGGCTTTAGGGAGGAAATATAGCCTTCTCCTAATAGCCTTCACCTAATATGATGTAGATAGAGGCAGATCCAGTGAAACAACAGCGTACAACTTTCACACATCTATATTGAACCATGTACACGAGGGAAGAGAGAACGGATACATATTTTTGCAGTGTTGCCACCACATACGTTCTTATGTACTAACACCGATATGGCTAAAGGTCAATTTGACCATACTGTTGGTAAATTACATGTTGGTTTCCCCACACTTTCGTGACAACCCTAACGTTCGAATTATGTTCTCTGTACACAAAAGAATGTACTTAAATTAACGTCGGAGTGCAAGTTCTGTATGTAAGTACTTTCCCTACTCTGTGGTAATACTTCCAGTCGGTTCTGTTATCGAAATTGAGTCCAAAATATTTTTTTTTGAAAACTGGTACTTTCACGGTGTATATTATTAAAACAATGGTAAATATGAAATTAAATTTTTAAAAATAATAGCAAAATTTTGCTTCATACAAGACGTTATAAACGTCGACATATGTTTCACCTCTACACGAGGCATTATCAAGACTGTCTCTCAAAGAGAACAGCCTGTTCTCTTTGAGACAGTCTCTCTATCTTGTTTGAAGCGAATTGAAGCTATTTTAAAAAAAAATAAACATCATATTTACCATTGTTTTATCATGGACTTTCGCCAGGTAACGCCTGATTGCATTCATAGTTCATTGAAATGTTACATTTGGGTGTGCAAAAGTCAGAGGACACTATTTTATTTTTTAGATATCAAGGGGGGTGTAGTGTAAAGCTAAATCTAAGTTTATGGGGTCCCAACCCTTATGGGTTTTCCGCCATCTTGAAAAAGGGTTGCAAATAGTTATCGCGCTCTATCGGGCAAACTATTTATCGCACAAAAAAATTGCGACAACATTATTGTCGCAAATTAAATTCTCTACAAAGTTCTGTTTGTTCTGTTGGACAAAGCCAACAACTTTTTGTCGTACAATTAAACATAACAAAGTTATTAACAAAAGTAGATGAAAATTTTCTTTAAGGGGTCATAAATATTTTCTGATCATTTTACAGTAAAATTCTTCAGGGCATATTTGTAGAGGAGTTTTCGGGGAATAATTTCCAATATTAACATTTCAATATTTATTTATTTAAAAGGGTTTTACAGCGCTCTAATAAACTTAAAATCACGCCTCTTTCCCAGTGGGGTAGGCAGAGACCACGGATTTCCACTTGAAACATTAGTGAAACATTGGGTTATGCTCCGGTGTACCACTGGTTTATACCACCAGTGGTAGGACGGGTAAAATTGGTATGTTCCGTGGTTCCCCTCCAGTGGTACAGTGGAGAAAATATGTATGACCCGTCATTCCCCTCCTGAGTTCTTCTCTTAAGGTGTATATACATAAGGATCCAGGTGGACTACGGGCACTTTTTCTTGCCGGTGGTCCACCTAAAAGTAATATTGAAAAATGAATACGAAAGAACAAATTAAACTCGAAAAAACAAATTAAATATATAATATATAACTTTAAATTATAATTATGGTCAGTCTCTTTAATCTTGAAGGCTCTTATGTTGTTATGTATTCCTGGTACATTTGAGGTTTGTGTCTTTTATAATGGATAATCATTTTCATCTGTACTTCGTGCACCCTGTTCACACATTTCTTTATTTTTCATCGGGACAAAAAAAATGTATCATGCACTTAGTAGGGCACTATGGATATCTTACCAGAGCCGCTTGGGTCCTTCTCTCTATTATAAGATAATACAAACAACAAAAGTACTAGGAGTACAGAACTACAAAAGAGCACTCGCCAACAGTTATCTCACTCAGTTTGGTTTATTCAAAATGTGTTCGAACAAGTTTTGATCAGAAACCGTTCACCTTTGATCGTGCTTAAAAAAAGTCATAGATTCTTCTATTTTATGCATTGTTGAGGTAGACAGAGCTGTTTATTGTACCCATATTTCGATAGACACATTGATGGTGAGGTTATCTTTTATTATAAATGACACGAACCTCGAACAAAATACTAGGACTACAGAACTACATAAGCACTCTCGAAATCGCATTCAAATCTCGATCCCTTTAGTTTATTTAAATGTGTCAACAGGTGCACCGAGTACAGATGAAATCCATTATAAAAGACACAAACCTCAAATGTACCAGGAATACATACCAACATGAGAGCCTTCACGATTAGATAGACTGACCATAATATAAAGTCATAAAATAATAATATTTTAAAGGGTTATAAAACCAAAACATTGAAGTAGTACCACGGGAAATTTTCCACGACCAGTCCATTGATGGGTAGAGAGGTAATTCCCGTTTACCGTTATATAATAATATGGGGTATGATGAAAACTTGACGAATAGTTTTATTTTTAATTTTTACATATAGTTCTGACATTGCCCGTTAAAAAATAAAATACAAATAAAAGAGTTTTTATCGTGCATATAATGCGGATCAACAGTATTTCCAGAGCGATAATACAAGTTATACCTGCGAGTTTCGAGTGCGACTAAAAGTTTTCAGTGACTTTAAGTGGAGCTTTAAGTGAAGTGTAAATTAGTGTGTTATAAATAAAGTGTTTCGTGGTAAATTATCGACATTTTAATTCCGTAGAACCCCGGCTCGTAACAATAATATACAACTTACCCGATTGAATGTTTGAACTCATTATTCTGAAAAAGTACCAGGTGATCATAACAGAATAGGAGGTTCTGGTTGTAACTTGCTTGTATGTTTGTTACCGACTCTTTTGGTTTCGATTTTGCCCCTTCGTCCACGTTCATAACCAAGATTTCACAACTAGTAATGAATATAGATTTTTTTTCACTGTTTCATAACCAGTTATCAAACAATACTTTTTTCCATTTTCACGACCAGAACCTCCTATTCTGTTATGATCGCCTGGTACTTTTTCGGAATAATGAGTTCAAACATTCAATCGGGTACATAAGTAGTTTATTATTGTTACGGTAGAACTGTTTAGTAGAACTAGTGGGAACGAATCGAAAGTGGGATTCACTAGTGTGCATGCATCATAATATCTGTAGTGGTACAGTGGAATACATTTTTAACATTTGTGAACATATGCTCCACTGTACCACTGAGGGGAACCACGAAGCATACCTATTTTACCCGTCCTACCACTGGTAGTATAAACCAGTGGTACAGTGGAGCATAACCCGAAACATTAATGAAAGTTGAAGAAGCGAAAGAAGTATGCCAGGATCGTAGCAATTGGAAATCCGTGGTCTCTGCCTACCCCACTGGGAAAGAGGCATGATTTTATGAATGTATGTATGTATGTAGAATTCTAGGAAATGTACACTCGGAATAGAAATTATTGTGAAAATCAATCATTTCAAAAGTTTCGTCATGGGGGAAGAGTCCATAAATAGTTATTTCAGTGTTGTTGTTACAGTGCAACATCAATAATAACAATGTTTTTTTATTTCAATAATGAAAAAATGAAAGAAAACTGTGTGATCATTCATGTTTATGTAAATACTTACGAGTATTGGAGAATACTGTTAATTTCGGAGCGCTGTAAAACCCTTAAATAAATATTGAAATGGTAATATTGGAAATTATTTCTCGAAAACTCCTCTACAAAAATGCCCTGATAATTTTTACTGTAAAATGATCAGAAAAAAAATTATAACCCCTTAAAGAAAATTTTCATCTACTTTTGTTAATAACTTTGTTATGTTTAATTCTACGACAAGAAGTGTTAGAACAAAGTTGTAGAAAATTTAATTTGCGACAAAAATGTTGTCGCAAGTTTTTGTGCGATGAATAGTTTGCCCGATAGAGCGCGATAACCATTTGCAACCCTTTTTCTAGGTTGTCGTTAGGCCGTTTTGTCGTTAATTTCGGAGCGCTGTAAAACCCTTATAAATAAATAAATATCGAAATGTTAATATTGGGAATTATTTCTCGTAAACTCATCTACAAATATGCTCTGATGAAATTATATATTTTTTTATTTAATTTATTCTCCATAGTAAAAGACTAAAATACTAATACTTAGTAGCCAAGTTATTAGTATTACTATGTAAGTACTTACATGTTATTCCCTATTCTGTGGTATTATGTAGAAGTGATGGAAGATTGTAGCAGAATTGTTAAAAGTGATAAGGTGCTTGTTACTGGGACAAGCAATCGTTAATCTGCGAGTTTTTTAGGGATCCATAGTAAAAGTCTCGGCACCCTTTTAGGATCGTCATGTCCGTCCGTCCGTCCTTGGCTCTCCTCCCAAACAGTTAGTGCTAGAAACATGACACTTTGCATGGATATGTATATTTACTACGCCGACAAAGTGCTACAATAAAATTTGGTAAATATTTTTTTTGTGGTACCTCCCCTACACGTAAAGAGGGGGTGATATTTTTTGAGGTTGCTAAGATGATTTTTTGATTTAAGTATCCGTTTGCAAGTTATTTATCTTGGAAGAGATGTTTTGCGGAAACATTGCCCCTCTAAAATCTAAAAGGCTGGAGTGAAGAACCTGAAAATATTCATGATGGTAGTCCATGTACTGAACTTTAAAGGAAAACTATAGCGTAATTGATATCTCTGTTTGTTCAGGAGTTGTAGAGGCTATTATGAGTGACTACGGAACCCTATTCTATGCGTGACCCGACACGCACTTGGCCGGTGTTTTTACTATAATACTTACCTAGGTATAAAAATGTAGATATAATATTAAATATTCTGTACCAATACAATAGCATAGTTGTATCTTAGTCGTTTATTCGGTATAAGTACAAAATAAAATAGAATAAAGCTCACTTCAAAACTAAAACATGCTGCGACATCTATAATAGTAGATGGTACTAGTTAGGATACACTAAATCCGAGATGTGCTGCTAGATGGCACTTCCAATAACTTCTTAACTGAGACGTAATAGTTACCAGACTGTCTCTGTAGTTACGTCCAGAAACTCAAGCACTCAAAATATGGAAGAATACGTAATATTATACTTCTTCTTTATCCAAACAACGTATCTCTACTAACAGTTACCTACATTTTATTACATCCTACATAATTTCGAATTTTCAAATTTACGATTTTCTTACACAACGTAGGTAATTTAATGCATAGGTAGGTATAGATCGCTGATAACCGGTCTGAACCACTCTACATGTCTGAACATTCAAACAGTCGAGGAGGACGTAACGTAACGTCACTTCAGCTTCCCAACTTAAGTTTGCGTGTGGCAAAAAATGGAACTAATTATTGTTTGTAGTTGGTTATCTATGTTTCAACGTAATGTGGCGCTCCTAGTGGAACGCAAACATTTACTGGGCATGGGCAACCTATGTCAGAGCCGCTTAGTAGTCGCCACGAAGAAAACGGGTGACACTCGTCATCTATCTATAGATGGTTGATCTGAGTACCTGTACCTAATATTATGTTCGATCAGTTATCACCCTCACTATCAGGAACCTAAAAAATGTTTACTGTAAATTGGTAGACGACCCCTATTCCCTCTGAAATAGTACCTGCATGTCCTACTTAGCAACTTTACACAATAAATAAAACTGTAGACAATGCCATACCTTCATGGTATTATCATCACGTCTATATCGGAGAGGGGAAGGCAGAGGTGTAATCACACCCGAATTCCAAAAGTTAAATTAGTCCCACGTTTTAGGCGGCAACTATTTTGCTGTTAGAAAATCACATTAGTTATTATTCTCATTATCTTCCTAAAATATAAATAAATAAATAAATTTGTTAGGACATGCTGTAATCATTTTTATATGAGTAATTGTGATTATTTTAGTTGATAGACAAAAAGTTAACCAGTCAATTGTGGCGTGTACTGAAACCCAATTGACACAATTGGTACCTATCATATTCGTAATGACCAGAATAAATTGGACTCGTGGTACTTACTTAGCCTCCTACTGTTTATTTGTATACACTAATAAAAAATTTATACTTTTATTTCGATTGACACCACAAAAGTTTCTAATAAATCTAATCGACATAAAACATAATGTGCCCTCTACACAATTGGCAGTGGTGGATCATCACACGTGATTACGATTGTGTAGAGGGCATAAAATTGTCTGCAATGGCCCATGATCGGTCACGATGGAATGGATTACGAACGTATACGACTATGATGTTCCATTGTTTGATTGCCCATCCTGGCGGAATGTGTAGAGGCACGGCGTTTGATCTGGATACTACTTTTACACCTATACTATCTGATATCTTCACAAGTAACCACAACCAAAACTCCAACTCCAGGCCCAATGCCGCAGCCTTCTATTGCTGGGCGCTCCAGATGCGCTCTCGGATATATTCCCTGAGGTGCCGGTGGACTTTGGCCTCCTTTATAGCTTCTGTTACGTGGTTGGGTGGGGTGTTATCTCGCATCTTTGAGTTGGTTCTGTCCTGCGTCGGTGAGTGAATCTGCGTGCTGCGAGGGGTACACTACATAAATACGAATAACTTTATTCCGTCAGTCACAAATACGAATTTCAAAATACCGATTTTCATAAATCCGACTGGTTCAAAATTCCGAATATAACAATTCCGATTGATCATTATTCCTATTTTTATAATTCCTAAATTTCAATATTCCTAACGTTTATAATTACTACTCTCAAAATACCGAGCTTCAATAGATCGAATATCAAAATATACCGACTTAATGATATTTCGAAACATCAACAATACGAATTCTGATTATTAAAATACCTAGTTAAATAGCTAAATAAAAATATATCTAAATAAAGTTGTTTCGAATAAAAATACTTATTTTGTTTCCCTGGTCACATGACAAAGTATGTTTTCCAAATTTTTTATATACGTAGGTCACACTATAAGTTTTGCGTAACTTAAAAAAACAACATGTTAAATACAAAATTTTATGTTTATTGCGTTTCAAAATACTCTCCTTTACATTTTAAACATTTTTTCATGCGATCGAACCATTTTTTAAAACAGGAGGACCACAAATCTGAAGGCATGATTTTTACGTGCTGATTGAACGCTATCACTGCCTCTTCGGAGTTGGTAAAAGTGAAACCTCTCATCAAATCTTTGATTTTAGGGAAAATACAGAAATCACAATGCGCAGGATGGGTGACAACTGTACTTTTTCGGAAGCTAAAAATGACTTTGTTTTGTTGGCCGTGTGTGAAGAAGCGTTGTCATGATATAGGAGAACGCGGCTTTTGGGTCGTCTTTCGCGAACTTTTTCTAACATCCTGGGTAAACAAATGGTAGAATACCACTCGGCATTAACACTCTTTTGAACTTCAAGTGGAATTGTATAGATGGGACCCGTAGCTGAGAAAAAAAACGCGATCATTTTTTTAACAACGTTTCTCGCCTGCCTCTCTTTTGTTGGCTTGTTCTCATTTTCAAACACCCATTCACAAGATTGCTGTTTTTTTTCTGGTTCAAAATAATAAATCCACGTTTAGTCTCCTGTGACAATGTCATAAACAGCATTAGAATGTCCGTGGTCGTACTTCAATAGCATCTGTGAGCACCATTCCACGCCAGTCCGCTTCTGCTCCGCTGTCAGTTCATGAGGGATCCAACGACAACAAAGTTTGCGAACTTTCAATTCTACGTGTAAAATTTTCTGGATTTGACTCATACCAATCCCCAATAGTCCTCGAATTGTCTCATAGGTAATCCGCGGGTTTTCTTCAATTAACCGCTTAACAGTAGCCACATTATTTTCGTTGACGGCAGTTGAAGGCCGCCCTTCACGAAATTCGTCATGTAAAGAAACTCGACCTCTCTCAAATTCAGCAAACCATCGCCTCGCGGTGCTCAAACAAGGTGCTTCTCTCCCAAAAGCATTATGAAGACGAGCGGCACAGTCTTGCGGAGAGAGAGAACTTTTAAAATCATAAAAAATCATCGCTCTAAAATCTTTTCGACTTAATTCCATTTTCGTTGCATACTTTGAGAACTTTGATGTGTGATAAAAAACAATTGACAAATGATTTCCCACCAAATGTTTTTTTATTACTAAGAAGGTTGCAACATTTAAAAAACTTTTAGTGTGCCTCATGTAATACAGATCAATTCCGGCGCTTCGCCGGCCGCTGCCGCGGCATGCTCGCTTCGCTCGCTCGGCTCACGCTCTGTTGTGGTCACAGTTCTAACCTAACCTAACCCACTTCTACCCATTCCAGATACCCAGACCAGACTGCGTGAAGTTGGTTCTGCAGCGATTTCTTTCTGTCACTAAATTCTATAGAACAAACATGTTGAATTTTAGTTTATTCGAAGTATTGAAAATCGGAATGTCGTGTTTCGGACCGAGAACCCTTCGAGCATTTGACTCATCGAACGTATGAAAATCGGAAAACTAACAAATCGCATTAATGACTTTCGATAAAATAAGTTTCGTGATTTTTAATAAAAGACATTACAATTCTTAGGTATTATGAAATTCGGACTTTTGAAAATCGAAATTCGGAATAAAGTTTTTCGGAGTATTTGCTTCGAGAACTTCAACTATCTTTCAGTGCAATTCCTGTTAAAAAGAAATTGGTATTTTTCGGGTTAAGGTCTTATAACCCATATAGTTTCGTCATGTCCGTCCGTCCGTCCTCGGCTTTCATTACACATTTTTGTTTTGGGGCTACATGTAAAGTTGGGATGTTTTTTATATCTACACACAATGAAAGTACGACCGTCTAAAAAAAATTAAGGACTCAGTTTCGATAACAAAACCGACTGGAAGTATTACTTTGAAAAACAATATTTTTTTGATATAAAAAAATATAGATAAAGAATTCAAAGACAGTTTTTTTTATTTCAGTATTCATTTGCAAGATATTTAACTTTAAATTGAATGTTTTTGGTTTAACAAAGTGTAATCCCCTCTGAATGGCTTGAAATATCTGATTCATCAATCAAGGAACACCATAAAGGATCAGTTAACTTCGTTAGTTCAAAAGTTAGAGAGGCTCTAATGCGTGACTACGGAACCCTGTTCTATGCGTGCGTATAATGTAAGTACCGTACCTATAATACTTTAATTTGCGTTTGCTGTAAAGCTGTTAATTACGAATTACGAACAGACACATCCAGTTTATTAATTTGTATATGTAGATATTCGTAATTCATAATAATTGAAACCGGCGTGAGTTTGTCGCTGTTCAATTGATCGTAACTCGTAACAGACAGAATTGTGTACAATATTTAACGATATTGATTGTACAAACGGGCCAGAGGAGCTTCCTTGAATCTATTGTGTCCATCTGTAGCCAGTTGTCATGTAAATTGAAAGTCCAATCTTACTAAGATACGATTTATAGTATTATTACATACAATAGTCCGAGATGCCCAGGACTTTAATTGGCTGTGCCATAGCGGCTGGCATGTAAGATTTTGTTGCCTTTTATCAACATTTCATCGCAAGGCACCTGTTTTCAATTTTTTTTTCAAAATTACAATATAGATACATATAGCAGCTACTTTTATTATTTATTAAATTCATTCGGCCATTTTGGACATAACCCATTATAAATGTGCCCGGTGACGGCTACCATTACGTCGGACTAAAAATACTGGCAAATTGTGGGTGTGTAATGCATCTCTGCCTATCCCTTCGGGGATATGTGGTCACCTGTGTGGCCTCTTCGGGGGTTTGGTCGGGGTGAGAATCCCGCGTCGGTGAGTGAATCTGGTTGCAGCACGCGACACTTCTAGCCTGCTTCTGCAAGGACGGCGGGTGACTATCCCGCCGTACTCAGACCCCGATCATGGAGGTCGATGATCTTGGGCGTGAAACAACTGCCATGAGGCTGACATGTCCATTATGGACAAAAGCCTCAACCCAATAAAAGAAAAAAAAAAAAAACAACTGCCGGGGTGTCGCAAAGAGGGGGTCTGAGTCTCCGGTTTTTGGTAATCAAAACTTAGTTAGAAGTAAGGGGGGTCCGGTTTGGGCTCAAGTCTAGGGCCCTCGTAGGGTCCGAGAGTTCGACAATTGTAGTTTGACGTTGATCAAACCGTAAAAATCGGTTATTATTATTCAGCAGGTGTGGTTGACTTCGGCCCCCTCAAGTCTTGACGCCCCTACAAAACATCTCAGAGCAATCCTACTAAAAATGGGGGAAGGGGGTTCCTATGGTGCGGATGGGGGGTGGGGATAGGTTGCTGGACTAGCCTCCTCTGCCCCCCCTCCAAATTTTGATCATCATAATCGGGAACGTTTGTCAGACCCTCGTCTGTTCGGCAGGTGCACCACTTGCACGTTAGGTTGACTCGGGACCCTAAGGTCCTAAGGTCTTGATGCACTTAGAAAAGTAAGTTCATTCATCCGTAAAAAGGGGAGGAGCTCGGTGTGGTCACCCCCTTCCCCCATGTGTCATCAACATTCCCACTAGATCTAGATTATAGTAAACAACAAACGATCTTAATACCGTTAACGTTTAGAAATCGTTCGATCAAAGACCTATCTTAAGTCAGTATTCACGTACTACTTTGACGCGTTTCGATAGGACTTCAAACTCAACCACTTGATCACGACACACTTTTTCCACTTCATCTAACAATATAAAACATCACGAAAGTCTTTGGATATTGAACTTTGATTTACAGTAACAGTTATTATTGTAAAATTTCCCGTTTATTCGTTGAAATTGGATCGAAACTGGCAGAAATGATTCGACTTGTCGTTGAACACTATAATACGAGTACGGTTTAACAGTTCAACGTAACTACAGTCGAACGACTCTACAAACGGTTGTCGCTCAACTTCTATCGTCCGACTTGATACAACGAGAATACGAAATTGGTTTCAACGACCTTGTCGCTACGATATCGCTGCGGTTTTTATTACGAGAATCGGGGCACTGAAATCTGATTACTATTTGGCACAAAGAAAAAGCATTGCCATACAACGTGGCAATGCTGCCGCCTTCTCGGAACATTGCCTCTGAGCATATCTTTTATATTTTATCTTTTATATTTTATCTTTTATATTTTATCTTTAATATATTATCTTTAATATTTTATATTTTATCTATCTAGAAGTACAACCAGTAACAATGCGCAGACGAAGTCTACTAGTTATTTATATATTTAACTTTTTAAATTTGAATTTAGAACATGGACAAAAGTTATAGTGACAACCCCTATCAATATATTTTTAAGTTACATAACTCACCGATAAATATTCGTAGACTTTGTGTTATGTGTGTATTAGTATAGACTACACTACGCAGTACTAAAGCTAGATAATATGAGTAATATAGCGGTATAAAAATCTTTTTGGAATAGACAATAGTTATTTTTGTTGTTCTCTGAGAAAAAGTATACGAATCTTACTTAGTTTCCCCTACGCTACTTTTATCCTTGTTAGACTTCACCATAAATGTATTATCTATCCTTCATAAACAAGTAAATGTAATATTGAAATGAAATCCGTGTGTTTATTTATGTACTTTCATGTTGTATCCATTTCCTTTATCCGTTTTTATTTTTTTCACATAGATTTTACACCATCTCTTATCAAATGACAATGAATATTCCCCCAATTATGTTTCTTTGAATCGGTTCGGTCCAACATGCCAGTCCAATATCAACCCTATTATTTGTATACATACTTATCATAGTTGTAACCACTGAAGTACACTCATTCAGGAACGATATTAGTTTTTTTATCATTCTCTAGATGGCATCCTTCGATTTAAATTCATGATAGCGAAGTTTGTCACAAAGTGTTATATAACGTGATAGTTGAACTCTTGAATTTAGCTTTTAATGTAACCTTACAAGACTGAATTGTGATTTAGTATGTAAGGATAGGGAATACCTGATCGTATTTTATATACTCATTAAATTGGTTAAATACCATATTTTTGGGAAGTTCCACACCTTAAAAAGGTGGTAGGAACTTTAATATCATATCAGCAACCAATTAAATAAGGAAATTTCTAATCATTTACTAGGTTAAACTACCCACTACCCAATTATTTGCACTTTAGTAGTGAGCTGAGCTGGTGTCAAGCCGAAACCAAATTACCATACAATCTCATTTACAAAAGTGAGTAGACAAAACTTGTGACAGAGTCGAAGCACCTAGTTACCTAGTTCAGGCGTAAATTACGTTTATACGACTTCCTATTTATTTAAGACTTACTAGTGTAACTAGCTGACCCGGCAAACGTTGTTTTGCCATGTATATTATTTGCGATTGAAAAATAGGGGTTGATCGTAGAGGGTTGAAAATTCCGGGTTGTTTGTATTTTCTAATGCTATATCATAAAAAAAATAAAATTTATTTAAAAATAAAAAAAAAATTAGGGGTGGACTACCCTTACCATTTAGGGGGATGAAAAATAAATGTTGTCCGATTCTCAGACCTACCCAATATGCACACAAAATTTCATGAGAATCGGTCAAGCCGTTTCGGAGGAGTTTCCAAAGGCCTTCCCATCTTCCACGGCAGCAACGACATACCGTCCGGTCTCTTTCCATCGCTTCGTGCTAAACCTTTTGGTTTACGTACCGCCGGAAGACTTGCGGTGGAAAGAGCCCTAGAAATTATGTCGTTTAGAATAGCGTGCCGAGGTACCTATACGACCTGCGCTTCTGCTACAAGAAAGACCATGGTGTCCCAAATTATCGACGTCTAATCCATAGGTGCAATGATGTGGGGATACACAAGGTGTACCCAGCCGAAGGCAAGTGGCAATGCGGAAGGTTGTGTCATCTAACATTGTACCGATGTTGGGCGATGGGAGCGCCTGGATCCATAACCCTGACTCCCATTCTCCAACAGCTAGTAGGCGTGCACGTTCTGAAATATTGACAGAAGTGTCACTTAGTGTATTAATTCTCAATTTACAGAGCGGCAAATCCCACAGTCGCTGTGAGCCTAGGCGTGAGGGCAGGTCAGTGTCGGGGCAAGACAGCCTCCAAGCATTTATTGACTGCTTCGGTGGCGTGGTCGGTAGTGTATCCGCTTTCGACGCCGGAATCTCGGGTTCGATTCCCGGTCGGGACAAACTTTGTGTGATGACACATACGTTTGTACCGAAGTCTGGATGTTTCCTATGTATAATATGTATGTATTTACAAAAAAAATGTATATAAGTATTTATATCAGTTTATCTAGTACTCATATCACAAGCTCTGCTTAGTTTGAGACTAGATGGCGTTGTGTGGATTTTCCTAACATATTTATTTATTTATTTATTTATGGCATCCGTCTTGCATCGAACCTCGGACACAATCAGTGTATTCGACAAAATTTTCCTGACTAATTCTTCGGTGCTATGGACCGACGACAGAAATGCTGGCAGACTGATATCTGACTTTATGAATACCTAGCCCGCCCAAGCGAACTGGAAGAGACGCTTGGACCCAGGCTCGGTCATTAATATTTACATTTAAAATTTTACACAAAGAATTTTGTATTAAATTGTCTAGTCTGCCCAAAATTTCTACATTTTTCCAAAATTGTCCTGAATGTGTCAATTTGGGTACGAAAAGACAAAAAACGAAGAATTGTGAAAGCTGAATAAATACTGATATTACATAGACTATCAATAACCTGATCAAAATTTTGAATTTTTTCCTCGATAAAAGTGGAAAAGCCCTCTTCTAAAATCGGGGACCCCAGCAGGCGTAAAGAAGTTTTGTCCAAAACTTTTATGTTGGGGGCCAAACAGTTGAAATTGGAGATAGTTTTCAGATATAAAAATCTCACATTTATTCGGGTTCAGTTCTAAGCCAATTAACTGAAACTCGTTCTCTATTAGTGTTAAATCTTGTAAAACTGTCTCTACTTTTCCCCCTAAAGTCCCGTCATCTAGGTGATTTTATTTTTTGAACTATTGGGTTAATGGCCAAACTGAAGATGACTGGTCCCAACTTAGGCGACACACAAATTAGGCGACTCGTGTATTCATTTCGTTCGTGATCGAACTCCTCCTAAACGACTGGACCAATCTTTTTGAAATTTAGCACGGTCATAGTGACCATCACCGTGAGTGCATATATCTGAATTCATAAAGATCGGTGCAGTCGTTTAGGAGTTCGACCCGGATCGACAAACTCAGCTCAATTATTGCAACAGCAGAATGTATTGCATACCTAGTTATATTTTAGTTTGAATTACAGGTGGTTATGGTTTTGTATAGTGACCGGTAACGGCAATATGCTTGCCTTCTATTACGTGAGACCAACGAAATTATTGACAGAAGAGTGGGTGTGTAATGCACCTCTGCCTACCCCTTCAGAAATATAGGCGTGAAATATGTCTGTCTGCCTTTTGGTTTCATGTTTCACTGTTTACGACTTACTAAAATGTAAGCTAACAAATTATTAACACTCCATATTCTACTGCCAATAATAGGATTATGATGAATTTATTGTTCCATATGTTGGCACATGAAATAAATAAAATTTGGTAAAAATATTAAAACTAATCTTTGAATTTACTGCCTGGAGTTTTAATTATGTAAGTGTATAAAATCATTTCAAGCTATCATCATTCACCGAGCCTTTTCCCAACTCAGTTGGGGTTGGCTTTCCAGTCTAACTGCGATTCGGCTGAACTTTGATATTTTCCGTGAAGCGACTGCCATCTGACCTCCACAACCCATGGGCGATATCGAAGTTAAAATCATTTCAAGCTATATGACCGAATAACTGCGATATACTATACTATGATTAATAAAGCACTCGCCTTAAGTAAAAACTAAAGCAATGCCCCAAATCACTAGCACCAATTGTCAGATGTTGTTTCTAAATCGCCATAATGGTAATGAAAACATTTTTGCCAATTTGGATTTGAAAAAGAATGGTATTTTACTTTATAATGCATATTAAACTTGAATACGTTATGGTCTCCTTGGTTTTTAAAACTGAACTCTAGTAGTAAAATAATGTCAGATAACGGTAATTCTATATAGGATCAAGTAGGGGTGGGGTACCTATGGGGACCCTTTTTAGGGTTCCGTAGTAAAAGTCTCGAAACCCTTATAGTTTCGTCATATCTGTTCGTCCGTCCGCCCGTCCTCGTCCCAAACGGTAAGTGCTAGAAACATGAAACTTTGCATGAATATGTATATTTACTACGCCGACAAAATGCTAAAATAAAATGTTGAAAAATATATTTTTGGGGTACCTCCCCTGCTTCTAGTAGCATACTAAATAAATACCTATAGGTAGGGATATAGCCGTAATCTAGTTTATGACTTTGTACGACAAATAAAACCAAATCTAAACGCGATTCATGACGTCAACTTTTTATATTGATACCATTTGAAATACGGAAGAACATTCCTGCTATATGATTAACAGATCAAGGCCGTAGTTAGACCTCCGTCACGAAATGCTGTTCGTAGGTTTTGGTTTCTAACTCGCTTCTGGGCTGAGTAAGTAATTATCTACATTCGGTAAAGTAGATTGCTTGCGTGCAGCGGAGAGACTACAGTTTCATATAGATGGGGGGATTAATCTCTAGGTATAGCGTAAATCTATATATATATAGGTATAAAAGAAAGTCGTGTTGGAGATTAATGGCCCGAGAACGGCCCGAGACCACGATTTATGATTTGTTGTATTTTTGTCTCCGACCCAGGAGTGATAAAAATAATTGAAAAGAGCAGAAAATTGACGAGTAAAATAAATAAAAGTAAAAATAAATTCCCATATAAAATGTTCATGGGTTTAATTTTCTTCCCGTAGATACGATAAACTCTCACCTCAAATTAAATATCGTATTTAAATAGAGCTTTCGAATCGACAATGTAATATCCACAATATTCGGATAATAGCGGATAATGTTGTAGTTGTATTTTAGATTTTAAAATAGTATATTAATGTCAGTAAAGATTGTTGTTGTTTTAACATTCGCTCATTGGGACAGGCGTAGAAGATACCATACTGTCAAATCTTTAAAAAGGATTGACATGTCAAATATGCATGAATGTGTTCGCACTCCTTCGAGTGTTACCATCCTGGGTTTGTAGTGAAAGTTACGACGATAACAACTCTATTCTGGCTCTTATTGTATTTTGATTAAAAAAACGCCTGTCTGAACAGGAAATCGAACTGGTCTTACTTTAATTTGCTCGAAATACGTTTTCGTATTCCATACATTTCACACAGTTCCCTGACGTTACCGCTAGGGGCGCTGCGCTGGTGTGAAACGTATGGAGGAATACGGAAACGTATTTCGATTAAATAATGTAAGGAACTGGTACTAGACACACAGATTTGAGGTACATAGACAATATTAAGCGCCAAAATGTAATTTTTTTCAGGAGAAAAAAAAAATACGCAGTCTTATTCCGGGTAATGATTTCCTGGAGGTACCTATAGGGAATCCCAAAACTATTCCCTGTGACGTATCCTCGGGCTCTTGCTTTTTTTATGCCACCCCATCGTCCATTGCCGGGTGCCTCGGATACTCAGGCTCTTGCTAGTTTAGAATGAAGTTGTATAATGTTTGTACCTTCATAATCTTTCTTAATTTGAGCCTATAATCTATTAAGTCTTTGGAATGGCATTTATGTAACATTAATCGGACTCTAATAAAACACGTTAATACGATAATCTTTGGCTAACCAACATTTATAATTGTCATATACCACGTATTTTTGAAACGTAAATACGAAATTGGTTATCGTTTTAAGATAAAAGATATCATCCACTTTTTCCGCTCCAATAATCAAAATCATGTATTTGAGCTTGCGCAAAGCGCTCGACGTGTCTACATCTGGTTCTGTAAAAAGAATATCTATTGATATGTAAAGGAATTAATAAACCAAATATAAAATAAAACATAAATAAATATAAAAAATGCATTTATTCTGACGAAGTACACAGTAAATACAAAAATTCTTACTTCTGCCAAATTGCAGAGCAGTTTGTTGGCAGAAGTAGCTCCCGGGTGTTACCTTATTAGTTAGTACTTAATTAATAACAATAAAAATGTATTCGCGCAGGTAAGTCTATAGGTACACATCATAGCAGATACTGGAGTCCAACTGGAGGGGCTCGTGGTCTAGTGGTAACCGACAATGTTAACACATTGCAAAGGTTAAGCAACATCGAGTCAGGCCGGTTTTAGGATGGGTGACCATTTCTTAAGACACTGAGACCCCTCCGTGCCTCGGAGAGCACGTTAAGCCGTCGGTCCCGGTTGTCATACAAACATCTATGGCAGTCGTTAGGGGTAGTTGGAGCCCTAAATCAAAAATCCGATCGGTCTAACTACAGAACTTCGATGTCGCCCATGGGTTGTGGAGGTCAGATGGCAGTCGCTTCACGGAAAATATCGATGTTCAGCCGAATCGCAATTAGACTGGAAAGCCGACCCCAACTTTAGTTGGGAAAAGGCTCGGTGAATGATGAGTAACCAAATATTTACTACACCTTCGTCCAAAATAGTTATTACACACAGGTACTTCATATCTTTTTCTATCTTTTCTTTGTGGCCAATTGTATATAATAGAATTTTTATAATCCTCCCTACCATATTATACCCTACCATATTATAACGCTACTAGCAGCACAGCTCTCCCATACACTGGCAGTATATGACACTCACAAAATAACTCTTCATACTGACTATATTTACAACGCATTTTCGTTTGTTTGTCGACTAACAGCTTTAGAAATCGGATTTGCATGAATTTTAATTTATCCAGGTATGTTGTAAATGTACTTCCATAGCATGCCAGCCCATATGAGAAGAGTGAGTCTACCAACGCATAATACACAGCATACAAAGTTGCCCTATCAAGTACAAAACTGAGGTGATGGAATTTCACAAGCACCGAACGTAGTTTATCACATAAAATTGTTGTATGTAGTTTCCATGAGAAACTAGTGTCTACAGTCATGCACAAGTTCCTACTTGTAATGCCCCACCACCTCAATGCTCGCACGCAAAAGAAAAGTACATACCTTATATATTGTAGACTAGGGGACACATTTGGGGCGGGGCCCCAAGTGATTAGATACTACGTCCTCGCCGTCCGCCCTGGACCCCAACTTGACCACGGTAACGCAGTGGCAAGTTGGGTGACCGAACGTATTTAGTCTGAACTTGTGATTGGCCAAATTTTTTGCGATTTTCCTGCTATGGATAACATTGAAGATACCTCCGGTCCCGACACTGCCCTTTCACGGGCAGTGTCAACCGACGACATTGCGCACTCAAACCTGATACTGATGCCTATGGATTTGGGGGCTCGCGCCGCGCCGCCTAGTTGCAGCGCGATGTCGACGCCCCAAGGAACTGATGCTGCTGGGACTGACGATGGGTCAGCTCCCAGCAGTGTGAAGAAGAAGGGCCGCTCTTCTGGGACGAAGAAGAGGACCCTCGAGGAGAAGGGGGGGCAGCCGCGCGACCGTAGCACCAGCTGCTCCGGGTGGGGGTCCCTCCTCTCCAGTGATTCGGAGGAGGAGGTGCCGGTCAAGACGGTGCGTACGCGTCTAGACGCGTACAGAAGGCGGCCGCCAACTCCTCCTCCGTCCTCGGTCCAACTGTCCCAGCGAAGTCGCCGGGAAATCGGTGGGCCGCCCGCGCGGGAGCTTATGAGCGTTTTTGCCCGCATGAACGCGGCCATGCGGGGCAACAGGAACGTGGCGGGGAGGAAGAAGATTGTGGCTTCACTGGTGGATGAAGCCCAATCTTCCCTCAACAAGCTCCTCGCGCGGAGCGTCACCAAGGAGGAGGCGAGGCTCCGGAAGCAGGTGACGAGCCTGGAGGCGGAGCTCGCTGCTTCCAGGAAGCAGATGGATGACCTGTGGCGGGAGGTCGCTGACTTGACCAAGGTGGTCAAGGCGCCTCCCGGTCCCATGCTGCCGCCTCCTCCTCCGACGGCTGGACCAGCGCCGAAGACGGCGCCACCCACGGCGCACACCACGGCGCCCACCAAGGCGCCCGCCACGGCGCCAACCACGGCGTCCACCAAGGCGCCCACCAAGGCGCCCACTAAGGCGCCCACCATGGCGCCCACCACGGCGCCCAACACGGCGCCCGGATCGCCGCCACAGCCTGTGCCGACTATGGTACAGGTCCTGACGGCGATCGAGAGGCGCCTCGCGGTCCTGGAGGACCGGGCGTACCGCCCTCCGCTAGCACGTCCCGCGTTCTCATACGCGGCGGCTGTTGGCGGTTCTCCCGCTCCAGGACCAAGCGGCACACCCGCTGTCCGCCGCCCCGCTCCGCCCCAGTCCGCTCCAGCGTACCGGTTGCCGGCTGAGACCGCGGCCCAGGCGCGGAAGGCGAAGGGGCGCGGCAAGAAGAGCGGCACCCCTGCCGCCTCCTCTTCCTCTAACGCTCCCGCTGCTCCTTTACATCCCTCCGGACGGGAGGGATGGGAGGTAGTGGGGGCCAAGAAGAGGAAGACGAAGGCCGCCAAGAAAGCGGCCAAGAAAGTGGCCAAAGCCGCCGCGGCGAAGGCGCCGAAGAGGCCCCGCGCTCCTCGCTCCACAGCCGTCGTCCTTACGGTGACGACGGAGGGTGTGGAGAGGGGTGTGGGGTACGCTGATGTCCTGAGGACCGTGAAGTCCTCAGTCAACCTCTCAGCCCTCGATATCCAGGGGGGTCTCCGGTGCAAGACGACACGCACCGGGGCTCGCCTCCTCGAGGTCTCCGGCGCCTCCAGCGGCCCTAAAGCTGACGCCCTAGCAGCGCAGCTTAGGGACGCGCTGGACGCAGAAGCCGTCCGCGTCACCAGGCCCACCAAATGCGCTGCATTGCGCATCACGGGTCTGGATGACGCGGCCACGACGGAGGAAGTAATCTCCGCCGTCGTGGAGGCGGGCGGCTGCCCCCGTGACCAGGTGAAGGCTGGAGACATCTCCTTCGGCTCCACTGGTCATGGGATGACAGTCGTCCAGTGCCCCGTCGCGGCGGCACTGAAAGTGACGGACGGACGAAGCCTCCTCGTAGGGGGCTTCCTAAAGGCGCAGGTGCACCTCCTTCGTGCCCGGGAAACCAGATGTTTCCGGTGCATGGTGGTGGGGCACGTCGGAGTGCAGTGCACAGCGGAAGTCACCGTGGGCGATCGGTGCTTCCGCTGCAGCCGGCCCGGTCACAAGGCAAGTGCCTGTGATGCCCCGCCTCGCTGCTTTAGATGCGAGGCGGAGGGCAAAACTGCGGACCACCGGGTCGGCAGCACAACCTGCGCCGCCTCGAGGCCAAAGCCTCGTCCGTCCGCTGAGAGCGGTGGGGGTGCCGCTACTGCACGGCCAGATGTTTCTCGGCGGGATGCTGATATGGACGTCCATTAATGTCTGACGCCCATATCCGCATCCTGCAAGTGAATTTGAACCGCTGCCGCGCTGCTCAGGATCTTCTGTACCAGAGCATCCGGCAGTGGTCCATAAACTTGGCCGTGGTCGCCGAGCCGTACTACGTCCACCCGGGAAGCCCGGTGGACGAGGACGGCTCGGCCTGTTTTATCTTCGGGGGGTCCGCCGCAGACAACTCGCGCCTTGCTATCAATGCAAGGGGCCGCGGGTGTGTTGCGGCGGAATATGATGGGTTGGCAGTCGTGGCCACCTACATCTCGCCGACACTGGACGAGACTCAGTTTGAGCTATGGCTCACTGAGCTCGACGTCGTCTTCGCTGCGTGCCGTCCTCGCCCTGTCCTGCTCCTGGGAGACTTCAACGCCTGGAGTGAGGCGTGGGGCTCCCGGGAAACCAGGGACAAGGGGAGGCTTCTTGAGGACTGGACCAGAACACGTGGTCTGGAGGTCCTCAACCGGGGGAATGTCGCCACCTTCTGGCGGCGGGGGACCAGCTCGGTCGTGGACGTATCGTTCGCGACCTCTGCCCTCGCCGCCCGTATTACTGGCTGGCACGTGGAGGAGGGTGAGGAGACGCACTCAGACCATCGGTACATCCGATTCAATGTCGTCCCCCCACCTGACCTCCCACAGCCGGTAGAAAATCCCCCGGATCCGCGTTGGGCACTTCACCATCTGGATCGGGAGGCTCTCCTGGAGGCTTCCATCGTGCAGGCCTGGATTCCGGCACCGGACCGGCCTGCCGTGCTGCCGTGCCCTGCCTGCTGTGGTGGCGGTGTCTCTTGACATCGCCAACGCGTTCAACACCTTGCCATGGAGCTGCGTTAGGGAGGCGCTCGTGTATCACGAAACGCCTCTCTACCTCCGTCGTATTGTCGGTGCCTATCTCTCGGAGAGGGCCATAGCTTTCCCCAGCTGGCTCGGGCCAGCTCGGCGGGATGTGTCGTGCGGTGTTCCACAGGGGTCGGTCCTGGGGCCGCTTCTGTGGAACATCGGCTACGACTGGGTGCTGCGGGGTGCGTTGCCTGAGGGTGTCGGCGTAACGTGCTACGCCGACGATACCCTCGTCACGGCGCGGGGTGCAACGTACCAGGAGGCAGCACTCAAGGTCACGACGGGTGTTGCTCAAGTCGTGGGTCGGATACGGCGGCTGGGACTGGAGGTGGCCTTGCACAAGTCCGAGGTTCTGTGTTTTCACAGACCTCGGAACGGTCCACCTGAAGGTTCCAGCATAAATGTGGGAGGCGTTAGCATCGACATCAAGCCCTCGATGAAGTATCTAGGGATCGTACTTGATAGCCGATGGAACTTCGGACCACATTTCCGAAGTTTGGTCCCCAAGGTGACACACGCATCGGTCGCGCTTTCGCGACTGATGCCCAACCTAAAGGGACCCAAGGCTTCCTGCAGGAGACTGTACCTGGGGATCGTGCGGAGTATGGCCCTATACGGGGCTCCCGTATGGGCGGCGCGGTTGACGGCCAATAACTCAACGCTCCTTAACAGACCGTTGAGGACCTTGGCCGTCAAAACAATAAGGGGCTACCGCACGATCTCCGGAGAGGCTGCATGTCTCCTAGCCGGGACCCCTCCATGGGACCTGGAAGCGAGAGCCCTTGCGTCATTGTTCCAATGGCGCAAGGAGGCGCTGGAGCGGGACCACAGGCCTGCGTCTCGAGAAATCGATGACCGGCGGTCCCAACTCCGACAGGATCTCATGGAGTCATGGAGGGTGCGACTTGAGCAACCCAAGTGGGGTGCCACCATCATCGCGGCGGTGAGACCGATCATGGACGATTGGCTGCAGAGGCAGCATGGTGACCTCACGTATCGTGCGACGCAGATCGTTACCGGGCATGGATGCTTCGGTAGCTATCTGTTTCGCATCCATCGTGAGGTCACACCCCGGTGTCAACACTGCGAGGTTTCCGACGACGACACCGCACTCCACACGTTGGTGGAGTGCTCAGCGTGGGCGAGTCAGCGCCGGGACCTCGTAGTGGGTCTGGGCGTGGATACCCTCTCGCTGGAGACCATGCTTCAAGCCATGGTCTCCAGCGGGAGTAGGTGGAACGCGGCCGTGTCCTTCTGCGAGCAAGTCGTGCTCGCGAAGGAGGCGGCCGAGAGGGAGAGGGAGCGTGCCCTCCCCGCCGAGTTCCGTAGTCGGCGGCGAGGCCGCCGCAGACTCATCTACGCCCAAGACCATCGACCTCCATGATCGGGGCCTGAGGACGGCGGGATCGCCACCCGTCGTCCTTACAGAAGCAGGCTAGAAGGGTTGCGTGCTGCGGGGCCTTTGCCCCATAGCACGCAACCAGATTCACTCACTGACGCGGGATAAAACCCTACCCGCAACGACGCGGGATTCTCATCCCGACCCAACCCCCGCAGAGACCACAGAGGTGGTCAAAGTCCGCCGGGCGCCACTGGAAATACGTTCTGCCTGTAACCAGAGACGCCCGGCAACGGACGTTAGAGCGGCCGCGGCCTTGGTCGCGGAACTAAAAAAAAAAAAAAAAAAAAAAGGGGACACATTTACCTGCTAGAAATAGTAATAATACTAGGTCCTAGTCGTAGGCTATAAAGCCTGAAACCTTCCTCAAGAACCACTATATCTATTGATGAAAACAGCATGAAAATCGGTGCAGTAGTTTTTGATTTTATCTTGAACAATCACACGCAGCGGGGGACTTTGTTTTATAATATGTAGTGATAAGTCACCGAGCAAAGAATTTCGGACCTGCGCTGCGTTACCTTTAATTTTACTGAAAGGAAACTTTATTTTGATTTTAAACAATAATAAATATATTAAATAATATAAATAAAAGTTGTTAGTTAAATCACATGAGTAGAGACAGTCCTCTATAATCTGTGGTTATAGTGTTACGTTTTCTCTCGGTATTCCAAACATAGAAGCTAGACTAGTAACCTTGGTGTCAAACTTCGGGCACGCGGCCAACTTTAGTTACATTTCATTTTTTAGTCATGTTTCGTATGACGTCCATTCGAACGTTATTATTTTCATGTGTACACCCAAGCAAAGAAAATGGATAAACCAGTGAAATGTATACAGTATTTATCAGAATTCATATCGGTATTAAATTGTTTCTAATTACCATCGTAGTCAATGTGAAAACGTATGTAAATAAGAGTTTCTATTTATTTTTACTAACAGTTAATTTTGATTATTTAAAATAATAGTCTACATACTTAAAATGTGTGTTTCATGTCCGATAACGGAAAACAAAACCGATGTTAACTGTTTTAAAAAGAAAACCGGCCAAGTGCGTGTTGGGCCACGCATATTTAGGGTAGTTACGTAGTTACCCAATATAGGCTCTAACTCCTAAACTAACGAATTCATCCGGTCCGTTATAGTTTTCCTTCAAATTTTATTGTGGGAATACCATCATGATTTTTTTCAGATTTTTCGAGCTAGCCGTTTAGATTTTAGAGGGGGTTTGACGCTCTGTTTAACCCTAAAAACCTAATCTGTATCGGACGTACACAAAGCCTTAATATACGCCTTAGAGGCGTACACATATAAATTGCAATCAGTACCCAAAATAAGATCTATTTCAAAAAATATTTTTAGTGGATATTTAAGGGCCCAGACCGCGCACGGATAAAGTCGATTTTGAGCGACAGCAGCGCTATTGTTGCCCGAATCATCCGACGGGCGGGTGAATGACCCAGAGAGCGCGATTTTGAAAATGTTTTGCGACAAACGTTCCACGTTGAGTTATTGTTATTGAAGTTGAATATTTACAGCATAACAAAAATGTTGAATTATTGGAAATAAACGACTGCCTATTTGTAAAATATTCCAAGAGTAGTTTTCGTTATAAAATGATCCTAATTACTAGATAAATAAATAAGAGTAGTTTGAGACACAATTTTTATGATTTTCTATTTATAATAAACAATCAAGAGCAGGTCCGGACTGACCTTTTTGTATTCTACTTACCTAAAATTCCAACTACGAGTACCTATGTATTTATTTGTAATTTTACTACCAAAGTTTATTCTTATTTCGTAAAATTTTCATTCAATAAAATAATTGCAAATTCAGTAGGAAGTACGGTCGAAATAACATCACGCCTTTCCTCGCTAGTGTTTATATCTACGCAAGGAAATGTGCCTATTGCGTAAACTCAAATACTTTTTGCTTACGATCACCTCGCAATCTAAAAAATCTTCTAGGGTTGTACAAAAAATTGTCAATAAATGAAACACAAGTATAAAAATGGTTCATATAATTAAAAGTAAACAAAATATGAGTCGCCACCTAAAAAGCGTGCTAGGGTTGTACAAAAATTAGTTATAAACAAACATGAAATTTATAAATTATTCATATACTTAATTAAACGAAAGTAAACAATAACAAAATATGAGTTTAAGAGTTTCTAATGTATTTTTCATTTTAATGATTACTGATCAAATTCTGATTTCTACTAATTTGATGATAAAATCAATTGCTATTGCAAAACCTATCAGAATGAAAATGTTACCAGCTGCCCGATTCACGTAATAAAAACCGTAGCGTAGTGACTTAAAAATGTCACTTCGCACACTTTTTAACCGACTTAAAAAAAGAAGAAGATTCTCAATTCGCTGTATTTTTTGAACCGATTTTGATGATTTTTTTTTTTATTTGAAAGCTGGTGATCCCGTGTGGTCACATTTTAATTTCATTAGGATCGGACCTTGGGTTTACACCAGGTAACTCTTCAAAATCGTATAGGAATTGTATAGAAATTGAGCTATTGGAAGATTTATGACAATCCAAGACTAGATAAGTAAGTGCGTTAAAAACAGAAAACCAAAAGGCGATTTCTAAGTTTCTAAGTTAAAACGACTTTTGAACTGGCGTGTTTACGTGAATCGACCGGCTGGGTAGTTAAGTTACCTCAGTCTCTTTCAAAATCATTAGACGTTCTTCTCCTTCAAAACACGTAAAGCTCTTTCTTTCCTCTCTTTCATAGCCTCTATGACATTGGGCGGGTCACGAATAGGCATGCTTCGTGACTGCCGAGGATCAACTAATTCTGGAAGGAGGCAATCGTAATAAAATCTAACTAATTTCATCTCCATTTTCTCCTTCCAAAATTTGTCGTCCTTTTCTATAATATAAACTTTCATAGGTACAGTAGCACCAAACCAGATGCCAAGCATGCAAACGTTTCTTTTAGTTATATGTAGCTGTCCCTGAATTTGGAAATACCAGTAATGATTTTTATTTATGACATAACCCTTGGAAGCCTTGTCCTTAAGCCCAAAAGGTATGTTTGGCCATTGCTTCATCAAGAGTCATGCCAGCTAAAGAATGTGGGCACTTAATTTCAATTAAACCGTTTGCATAAATGCCATCTGGTGTAGTACCAAGAAATTCATATTGATCGTCGACGAACAAACCGCAACCTTGTATACTAATATTCTCTTGAATTTCTAACTGTCTAATTGCAGTTTCTTCGTTTTCGATACCGTACCGTACAGCAGGCAAACTGGAGATATTACTACCATAAACGATTTTACAAACAAGAGCAGCACAACTTGTGCTCTCTCGTTTTTTACAAACTTCCCCGAACGATGATGAGGTTAGTAATTTTCTCCTTGTACTCATCCACTCAGCACTACTTCTTTGCAAATGGGTCGACCTTTCAAGCTCCTCTCTTTCAGCACAAGACAACTTTAAATCAACTAAAAAAGATGACTTGGCTTTCTCATATAATTCTGGACTCAGATCAGGTTTTTCGCAGTTTGGTCCATAGTGAGCGTCTTTCGATACAGCGCTGTGGCTTTTTTTCAATCTTAATTTAGGTTTAGCAATTAAACGGTTTCTACGATTACTATTTTCCACTTTCGCGATCAAAGGATTAGGACTAGATTTAAATATGACTTCATGAGTTTTACTATGAATCGATCCCGATTAAAAGACACAACAGCAGCTGCGCATCGGCCCGCATAAGAACCACGGGAAGAATAATTTACACGCTTACCCCCAACTAATTTGGCAATTACTCCGTTAAAACTTTCAACTATATTACTTGTGCAATTATGAATTAAACTTCTAGAATGATATGACAGTCTTTTACTTAAAATTTCTACCGCGTCCATTAATCCGCATCCAACAATTGCTGGAAGTAACCCAACAGGTTCTATTCGACGAGTGTCAGGTCTACAAAAATACTCCTTGCAATGTTGGTGATTACCAAATAGGTGTTGTGGACCATTTAGAATATCTTCACTAAGATTTTTTATTTTTTCTTCGAGTGACTGATTTTGATCCCCCCAATATTTAATCGCGCATTTTACACCCGTTCTTAAACGCAAATACCTTTCTTTTAGGAATTTCCGCAACTCGCAAGGATACTTAGTGTCTTTCGACAATTTCTCCAAGCTATTGCAGTAGTTTCGTAAAAGATGATTTTTGCATTCAATTTTCTCTACTATTAAATTATCGTACGGACGCGAATCTAATATTTTTTTATAAGTACTGGAATCGCCGTCTGCTACAAATTTATTATAAATTACACCGTGATCAACAAAGGAACGTTTAAACCCCTCAACTATTATGGTCGATTCCATCCCGGTAGATGATCCTGAATAATTCTTGAAACAATGGTGTTCCGGGGGCTGACTGTTGTTCTTTGCGGCTCGTGCACAGACTACGCAGTATTTATTTTTAACTCCAAAAAACAATACTTTATTAGTTTTAATGCCAATTATCGCAGCTGCGCCGGATAAGGCGGAAAAATTCTTACCATAAGATCTCTTGCTCCAACAACCGTCAACAGCAACAGATATTAATGGTGTACCATTTTTATCAACACTACCTATAGACACTGCGTACTCCGCTTCTTCCTTGACAGCTTCTGCCATGGAATGTGCTGCTGTCTTTTCCCACCAATCGCAAACCGTATTATTAATTTCATTGTACAATGAAGGTGACATGATTGGTAGGGCTACTGCGGCACTTAATGTTTTTAACTGAGAGTAGCTCCCACCAGATGATATGATACCAGCAAAGACATTATAATACAATGGACATAGGATCTAGAACAAATCGCAAGAAAATAATGTCCCGAGTCGACCTATACATTATACATAGGCATACATAGATATAAACTAATTTCATATTAAAATTTAAACCTTGATTCAACGGAATAGTGTTCACTTTTGTTTGCACTAATTTATCGCATTACGTAGCTTCTATCTGTCCGCCTGACTAATTCACCTTATGCAGCTTATACTTAAAATTACGTGAACATAGAAACAATGGAGTAGGTTTATTTTGTTAGTCTTTTAAGGATTCCATGATATGTATCTACGTACGCGTAATAATTAATGTAAGACTATAATAAATTCCATAATCTTATAAATTGTAATTACTTTGTTTATTTTAGACGAAATAAGCTGAAAAACTAATTAACGACTGACAAAGATTTTTTTTTTCGAGTCAGTTTCATAATAAGTAACTATAGTGTATGAATAACAAAAAGGGAATTAATGAATTTAACTAATTATAATATTATAAATGCCAAACTTCTTGTGGGTGTCAAAGTTCTTCCGCTTTCATTACTATTTTCATAACGCTATGTCGCTACGTCTACTACAAGATAGCCGTGTTTCAAGTGACTGAATTAGTTGCTAAAACTGCGCGTCATTAATTTATTTTTATCTTATGGTTAATTTTTGGGATACGAAATTATTGGCTACTAGCTGATCACCGTGACTCCGCCCGCGAGATATAGTTATCTCGGCCCCGATTCCCGTGGGAATACATTACCGAGAATCCAAATAAAAAAAAATAACAGTACATACACGAAATAAAATGACATGTGTTATTATGTAATTATATTTATGACAAAACAATGATACCATGTGAAAATTAAAAACATTTTTGGGCTTATCTCCTCCATCCCAATCAAAAGAAAAAATTGTATTCAATCAAGGGATTCTTGTACAAGTTTCATAAAGATCGGACCTCTTTTTGTTATGTCCATAAAATGAGCCGGATAAACAAGATTGTTATTTTTTGGATCAAAATATTCTTCTCGCCGTGCTAGGGCAGTAATATTTTTCATTGTGCACAGTGTACTGGATCCCGAGGAAAACTGAAATAGATGTTGATTCATATAACGAAAAAAAAATCATAAAGAGCCAAGGCGTCTCCACTATAATCTTTGTTCCAAATAGTTTCATCGCTATCGGTAATCCGAATAAATCTGAATGGTCATTTTGTTAGAACATTATTCAGTGAAAATGAAATGGTCTCTTTCTTTTTACTGAGCTTGGGATGAATTCGAAAGAGACAGATAGATACTTCGGTATTGGACTGGATTGCAATATTTACTTTTGTCTTTTAATTTATTATCGACGAAATACTGTATTTTAAGTGAAATAATAAATTGCAAATGATAAAACAAAAGCTTATTTACTGAAAATATGATACACCGTCTTCAATTTGCTTTTTTTCCGTAGTTTTTACACGTTTTTACAATACAGTACGGCATTGTGCAACGTGTTGTCGTTCAGTTGTCAAAATCAAGACTGGCGCGCGATTGTTTCTCTTTTAACGTTTTGTTGCTCTTTTAGTTCGGACACTTTTGAGCGATGATCCGAAATCCATTGTATATAAAATCATTGGATACCAGACACAATTTGATGATTCACTTCCATGCTATCTTCTTTCTTTTCAACCAAACACACAGTAAATTTCATATTACACATACTACATTTTATGATGAGTTTTGAGTCCAGACCAACTTTTACTTCACCTATTATACTGAGGTAACTTAACTTACAATCCATTGGACCGTGGTCCCCTATGGCCTGAAGAGCTTTAAAAAAAAAGAAATATCCACTACTCTACGCCCAACTTCCACTTTATCCACCTTTCCCTCTTGACGGTTGTCAATAACTAGTTCCTGTAAAGAAAGATAATGGCTTGATTTTTATTATAAAAAATAATTCAAAAGGTATGGGCCAAATTTCTTCAAACATAGCTAAGAACTCCCTTAGAATACATCTTTGAAACACAGAACACTAGATCAAAATCTTAAACGTTTTTATCAGTCTTCGTCAATTATGAAAGTGAATAAATAAACATAATAAAAAACTGGTTGCTTGTAAAGTCGGTTTAGGACGATAATTTTATCGGATAACGTCATAATATTATTCTCCATCGCTTGTACTGCGCTCTCGCTTGACCCTAGCGTGACATAATGTGACACTTTTTTGTGCGTGTTGCCGGTGTTCATCGATTTATAAGACGTTATCACGTCATAAATTTAATAAATCCGACTATATGCATAAAAACTCAAAAGGTAAAAAGAAAACAAGTCTGCGGTCTTGAATTATGTTACATAAAAATAAATAAGAACACTATTGTAATAAATCGAATTCAACAGTTGAGACCCATTGAAATCCTCACAGGCTCGAAGATATTCCTGACTAGCTAAATATTTCTTTAGAAATAGGCCCCGACTGCTAAATACGCTATATTACAATGGTGTTGTTATTTATTTTTATTACACATTTTCATTTTTTAATCTGTCGGGTTTTAACATTTTTATTGTTTATTTATTTATATTCATAACTGACGAAGACAAATATAAAAGTGCAAAAGAATTCATACAATATTATGTTCGTGATGAACAGAAATTATAAATTTCCTTTACGCTATACGTATTGGTTTTTTATGGCGTCACTTATTCTATGTCACTCGGGCTTAGAAGACAATTCTAATGATACTAAAAACATTAAAATCGGTTCAATAATTTTGAACTTATCGTGCCACAAAGATATATTACTTAGTATACATACATACATACGTACACCAGTCGCGTAAAAGATAATATTTTACAAAAAAAATTCTTGATTTTGGTAAAATACGAGATTTGAACGTGAATTTTCTTTTGAGAAAGTAATTGAGAAGTATGTGTTTGTCTCACAATGAAAATAATAAATATTGCAAAAAAAAACTGTAGGTACTGAGATTTTGTCTTCGCCCATCACTAGCTAGTTTGTTTATTTATGTAACAAGTCTACAAGAATTACGTATAACAACTTACCTCACGGTATATATAGCGCGTAGCAGTGTTGCTCGGAGTCTCGGCCTGAAAGTTTTCTTCATTTTCAGTACTGGAAATATTATTCATCAATATCCACTTTTTATTTATTTTGTAATTTTTGTACAACCCTACGCCAGGCACGGCGCGCGCGCGCCCGTGCTATTTCTGATAGGAAACATACCTACTTCCACTTCCACATATTTAGACATGATGAACATGAAAACTAATAATACTGTAACTAATAATAGTGTAAGCAAACTCATTGCTTTGAAATACATAAATATATGAAAACTAATACTATATTATGTAATAAAATTTATTATTATGAAAATTGTTCCTATAGAAATTGACTTTATTACTTATATAGATATTGAAATTACGTAATTATTACCTACTGGACATTGTAATTTTTCTTCTTAGACTGACATACCTAATTGTGTACCTATCTAATTACATGTCAAATCAATATTTACATGCTGTTGTAGGTATATGTCTGAATCAGGCGATCTAAATCATTGTACCTATTTGCTTTGTAATGTACCTACCCTGTTCAAAATGCAAATAAAAGTAATAAAACTAGGATTTTTACTTGACACTAACACAAATCTAGTAAATTTTTTCTAGGTATTTAGGACAAGACGTAGTCAAGTAGGCAGGTAAATAAATAAGTAGGGAGGAACTTACATTTTATTCCGAGATCTTTTGGCTTTCACGTTTTTATAATGCGTACTAAATTTTCTTTTCGCTGGCATGGCACTCAGCAAATTATCCTGCGAAAAGAGACCCTCGATTACCAATTACGTTTATGATACCTATTGCCTTTATCATGTTGAAAAATCTATGTATGTCGTGCAGAGAACTATATACCCCGCCAGTTCATATCTCGAGAAAATAAGGTGGGCAGGGCTTTGATTGTTTCAAGCCTGAATTGATACCTACTTTACAAGGTTCATAAAATGACCTACGCAACAAAGTAAATAATTTTGTATTTCTTACGATTTATATCTAGTTCCATCATGGTTTTCTTTCAGACTTTCATTATATCGGTACTTTCTATTTACTGAAAGTAAATTAGTTATAAAAATATTGTACTTACAGTTTTTCACAAAAAACACAAATTCACAACACGTAATTTTGCTGTAGCATCCGACACGCGTGGAGTCACTTTGAAATTCTATGGCGCACTGGCGATTAGTTGCGACGATCGTTCTATCGGGACGCGTTTGAATTTGCATACATTTTTCTATGGAGAATTTACGTAAAACATATCTAGATTTTAGGGCTTTAAAAGGGGAAGTCTTTGTTTGTAAAGGTACAAAAAAAAGTACATGGTTATATTTATTGGCTTTTTCAGTGTTCAAAAAGTGTTTCTTTTTCTCAATTTGTGTTGATTTATTGGGTTAAATCTGAAAAATACGAAGGCAGGTTTTCGAATTTTTTCTCAATTTTGTGCGTTTGTTGACGTTTATTATATAACAACTACAGGGTTTTAAGAGTTAAAATTAGCACTAACATCATTTTTGGTCTTTCATTTTAATATATACAAATTATCGTTGTTATTAATCATATGTAAATAGGTTAAATATGAAAAATCGTAACACTCTTTTCGGTGATTTTCACGATCTGGGCCCTTAAATTTGAAATATACACCAAAAATAACACAATAGTATTTTTGATTGTATAATTATAATCACAGTTACTTATTACAATGAAAAAAAAAAGATGCATAAATTTGAAAAAAACATATTAACTTCTTTAAAATCAACTGAAACATAAATTTCTTTCAGAAAATTTTTTTTTACGCTAATTAGTTACTCTTGAGCAAACATTAAAACTAATCAGACTTTATAAGACTAGGTTAATTTTATGAGCACTCTAGTCTATGTGTAGACTACATCAACCTTATGCTCGCAACACACAGATTTTTTACATTTATAGCACACAAATTTTGACATTCTCCTTTTTTTATGGCAGCAAAAGGCACAGTATTTACGTTTTTAGGGCTCGGGTTCTTCTTCTCTATTTTCTACACTTGAAGCAGTAGATTTAGTAGGCAACGGACACCGACGTGTGAGCGGAATAAAAAAAATAAAAAAGAACTCAAATATTGGATAGAATCAGGCGTTACCTGGCGAAAGTCCATGACAAAGCAATGGTAAGTACTTATGATGTTCAAACTTGATGTTCAAACTGTCACTATGACAGTCTTGAGAATGCCTCGTTTAGAAGTGAAACATATGTCGACGTTTTATTGTCTTCTATTTTTAGCGAAAATAATGCTATTATTTAAAAAAAAGTTTGAACATCATACTTACCATTGCTTTAAAAAAAGAACTGTCCCGGCGAACTTCGTACCGCCTCAAATTAAAAAAAACCTTTGAAACCTTCCCTGAACTTCTACAAATATTTCAAGACAAGAGTTTTAGAGATACAAACCCACCGCAATTTATTTTAGGGTGACGTAATTCAAGTCTCGGAACCCTTGTAGTTTCGTAATGTCCGTCCGTCCGTCTGTCCGTCCTCGGCTTTCCTTCCAAACCGCTAGTGCTAGAAAATGAAACTTTGCATGGATATGAGCATTCACTCCGCCGACAAAGTGGTAAAATAAAATTATTAAAAATATTTATTTTTGAGAATGTACCCTACACTTAAAGGTCCCCACACTTAAAGTTCGGGTTTCTCGCGTCTACCCCATCGTGTGGGGTATCATTAGGTAGGTCTTTTAACACGTTCTCTGCGGCATTAATATATCTGTACTTTCCATTACTGCTTTATCAGGAGTTTTGAACCTTGTCCTACACCAGACATTGGGGCGGTACGAGGCTTTTTAAACCCCACCGCCCGTAGGAAACTAAAATTCTATTTTTGGCGCCAAATAAGACAAATGTACGGTTTTTCGTTTCGATTATCATTAACAATGAGTTGATTAACCTAAATTTGCCACCGCCCGTGGTTAGTTTTTATAGTTTAGATTCTGTAGCTAAAATAAAATGTGAGATCTAATGAACCTCGTACCGCACTGAAAAAGAGCAGTTTTTTATATAGTTTAGTGATGGGAAAAATCATCGATTTAATTTAATTTTAGGTATTTATTTATTTATCAAATGTAAGTAATTTTTATTCTTATTAATTAATTAAATATAATCTTAGGCGTGTTTTTCGTTAAAACACGGTAAATAATAACATTTTTGACAATCAGTGCATTCTGTGAGTATTATTTGACTTTTTTGTCAACCTCACGACTTGATAAGAGGGTGCGAAGTTTTTCATAAAAAAATATTTATTACCCCTGTTTTGTTTTTTTCGATCAACATTGTTCAAAACATTTTCAACAATTACAGTGACCTCTATTTCTTGTTTTTCTTTACATCTGGACAAATTAGAGTCTCAGAAATTGTACAATCAGATATCGACATAATCGGCAGCAATATTATTATCTTGTCGCGTGCGCAGACTCGAATGCGTTGCACAAAGCTGACCGCGTGAAGCTAGCGCTAGGTGCGGTACGAGGCGCGAGGGGATACGAGGTGTTTCCAACCTCGTTCAGCACTGTATTGAAATTTATTTATTCAGTGCGGCACGAGGTGTAAAAAACCTCGCATAAAAGTAGGTATACCAAGGAACTCGGAATCAATTAGTACATCTCAGATATAGAGTTATCACTTCCTACACTGAACCAAATAGAAGTTACGCCTTCCGCACGTCAGAGAAGTTTAACTTTTTCCTTACCGCACTAGAGGCGAGACACGTACATGGTGTTTTAGACCTCGTATCGCACTGAACGTGTTAAAAATATTGATAGGGATCGTAGCACAAGCTTATATTAAGAATTACAATATACAAAATAAACATAATTATAGACTAAAAATATTTACATTACAAAAACCGTTTAAAAAATCCTCCGCGTCATTGCCGACTGGGAAGGTTCCCAGAATGCTGGCTGTGTTGCCACGTTGGATGGCGATACTTATTCTTTGGGCCAGAAAATAGCTAGCCTTCTGGTCCTGAAAAGCATCGATTAGGCGTTTAGCAATGTCTCTATAAAGGCGGCGAGACACTGGGACCCCATGACCCCTGTGTCTCAACCCCAAACGGCTCAAATATGTAATCACCTGCTAGGTTAGCATATTTACGCGGTTTAAGGTCTTCAGCCGATGTAGCAGCAGCGCTGGCACATCCGGATGTGCTTGGAAGGTGTGAAGATGCTAAGGTGTCAACGCATGTAGCGTCCCACACTAAAGGCCTTCCCATCTTCCACGGTAGCAACGACATACCGTCCGGTCTCTTTCCATCGCTCCATGCTAAACCATTTGGTTCACGTACGGCCGGAAGACCTGCGGTGGAAAGAGCCCTACGAATTATGTCGTTTAGAATAGCGTGCCGAGGTATACGACCTGCGCTTCTGCTACAAGAAAGGCCATGGTGTCCCAGATTATCGACGGCTACTCCACAGGTGCAATGATGCGGGGATACACAAGGTGTACTCAGCCGAAGGCAAGTGGCAATGTGGAAGGTTGTGTCGTCCAATATTGTACCGATGTTGGGCGATGGGAGCGCCTAGATCCATAACCCTGACTCCCATTCTCCAACAGCTAGTAGGCGTGCACGCTCTGAAATATTGACAGAAGTGCCAATTAGTGTATTAATTCTCAATTAACAGAGCGGTGAATCCCACAGTCGCTGTGAGCCTAGGCGTGAGGGCAGGTCAGTGGTCACTAATTCTTCGGTGCTATGGACCGACGACAGAAATGCTGGCAGACTGACATCTGTGACTCTACGAATACCTAAGCCCGCCCAAGCGAACTGGAAGAGACGCTTGGACCCAGGCCCGGTCATTAATATTTACTTTTAAAATTTTACACAAAGAATTTTGTTTTAAGTTGTCTAGTCTGCCCAAAATTTCTACATTTTTCCAAAATTGTCCTGAACGGAGGGCATGTGTAAATTTGGGTACGAAAAGACAAAAACAAAGAATAGTGAAAGCTGAATGAATATTGATATTACATAGTCTATCAATAACCTGATCAAAATTTTGAATTTTTTCCTCGATAAAAGTGGAAAAGCCATCTTCTAAATTGATAGGTGGCTTAGACAATTTTCTTTTTTTTTTCAAAATCTGTGAGATTATTGTTTTTGATGATGTACATCAATAAATCTATCATAATTTGAATCTGTTTAGAATACCCGAATAGGAAAGTAATTAGGATAGTTTTAATGTAGGTAAGTAGCATTTTTTTTAGCATTCATATTACTAGACAATGTATAGTAGACTATAACATATAAGACTATCTATAAGGTATAGTAACCGCTATGTGGCAAATTAGACCCTATATTATTAATCTTGGGATACACAGTTCGTCAATAAAGTTTTATATTTCGAATGATACCGATTACTTAATAACAGTCAATAAAGTTCTTAGATAGAATACGATACAATCGCTGAAATATTGTGTAATGTGTTCCTTGTCTCCATACAGGACAGACGCCTTGCCTACATCTCAATAGAGTAAAATAAATTCTATAAAATGGGTTCCAAGAAGAAAAAGGAACAGTAAGTTTTTTTCTGTATTTTTATTGCGATTGTGCCGTTTGCTTGTGACTAATATTTAAAGAATATAGTCAGCTATGCGATTGTTTTCACTCGTATTTAATAGTAATCACATTTGATTGGTTCTATTGCTTTAAGTTATAGATACTTTTACATTAGGTATACGTGTGTACTTACCACTTACAGATTGTTCTCGTATACCTAGTTTATCTTTGACAATATTATAAACAAGTAAATAGAATATATATATATAACAAAACGCTGTCCGTTTGTTAGTAACAAATCTGTCAGATTTTTCATTGAACTTTTAGTGAAGTCTAATAAATATTTGGATTTAGGGTACGAGACGGGTTTTCATAAATCAAATTGCAGTTGATAGTGCTTTACCTATACAGGGTATAACATTCAAATAGGTCAGTATGGGATAGTCAGAAACTAAAAGACATACGAAGATCCGTTCTTAGGAACCATTACATTGATTTTAGTTAAAATAAAAGCTGCATACTTTCTTTTTAAACTTTTACTCGTCCCGTGAATCGAACCCGGACGTTTTGGAAAATAAAATTAACACAATTTCTATTTAAATATTGTAGGTTTTAAGCAGTAGATAAATGTCACTATGAAACGTGATGTCTACAAGTAATAACATTTAATATCCTTTAATTTATTATAGTAGGTGTTCGACAGTACTACCATGTTTAGGATTCCGTAGTTCCCTTAAGATCTTGAGCTTCGCGGTTTATTTCTCTCCAAGTCTTTCAAAAAACAGGTTGATGCTAGAAAAATTAAAACTTTGCATAAATATTGTATATATTACGCCAATAAAGTCATGAAAAAATTTTTTTCGAGGAAGATTTCTTTGGGTATCATTGAATAGGTCTTTTAAAAACTATTAAAACCAAAAAAAATTGATTTAAGAATCTCTCTGCGAGATATTCAACTTTAAAGCCCATTTTTTGTTAAAAAGAGCTTTTAGTGGGGGAGGGGGGGGTGTCTTAAAGCTTTCTTAGGGCTCTTAAAGCTAAACGGCTCGCTTTTTTTATTACTATTTTAATTTTTTTTTTTTTCTCTTAAACTTACATCTATTTTAAATATATTATTTTTTCAGAAAAAAGTCACCAGAGTTAAAGTTATCATATTTCCACATAGTAAGTATCGTTTTCTTTTCTATCCAACTACTGCTGTTTTGAGGAGTTCAAACTTTTGTAATATCGACTTACTTAATAATTATTTAACTTTCCAGTTTCGTTATGGTACTTGTGTAGAATTATTGGCAACAATTTTGGGAGTACTGATTGGAATGCTCAGCGGCGGTGGCGTCTGCTTTAACATAGTTCAGATTGGAGAACTTAGCACGGCTTTTGTGGAGAGAACTACGCACCCAGAGCGGCAAAGCAGCTATCTCCCAGTTGCTCAGACTTTCGGAGGTGGACGGATACTGTGAGTTACCTATATATTGATGGATCAAAGTACAAAAATACATCTGAATTTTATTGAAATTAACTTTTTTACATAATTGCATTCAGTACTCCTTATTTTATCTAGAAGACATTACTTTCTTAAAAAAAGTCCGTTATTTTTGTATATTTTGTCGAGTAAATAATGACACATTATAAATAAAATTTAACAAAAATCTAATCTAGTTTCTTTGTAGATAGCCGTTTGTGCTTGTTGCTTCTAGATGGTTATTTTTTTTTTCGATTTATGTAAATATATGTCATGTTTACACATATATTATGAGTAATAAATAATTCGTCAACCACAGACAGACAAAACAGAACTCACCATACTCGTAATTATTCTGGGTGCGAAAATGCCTGTGTGAGTGTTTCTTATACCTTATATTCTGCTTCAGAAACTATGTTTATTCTCAGTAATTTATTACATAGTGAGCAATATGGTTTCAATAGAAGTTTCTCACCTGAGAGAACTCGCAAAATATAATTGTATTACTCTGCGATCTCTCTAAAGCATTTGATCGCGTCAATTATAATTCTCTCATGAAAGCTCATAGTTTAGACCACTGAATTTGGTTGCTTCTTACTTCACTGGTGTTGTATTATTGGAGTCAAATCACCTGGATCATCTGTTGATTTTCGCTCCACATGGTTTTTCTAGTTTTTATCACCGCAGTTCCGCTCCCGTGATAAAGTTGTATCCTATGTTATTTACGGATAATGTACCTATATATCAGTGAAAGAATTTTCAAAATCGACTCAGTAGTTACGGAGCCTATTCAATTCAAACAAACAAACATACAAGGAAACAATTAAATCTTACTTTTATATTACACTAGCTGATCGCCGCAGCTCCGCCCGTGTGATTTCCCGGTTCCCGTGGGAACACAATACCGGGATAAAAAGTAGCCTATGTTACTCAGGGTGAATGTAGCTTTCCAATGGTGAAAGAGTTTTTGAAATCGGCACCGTAGTTTTTGAGTTTATTCATTACAAACAAATATACAAATCTTTCCTCTTTATAATAGTAGTGTAGATTTGTACGAGTATACCTCTTTATGTTCATAACTTGTAGACCATATTTTAAAGTTAATGCTAAGAAACGGAATTTTGGCGAAGTGAATAGTTCTCTTGTGCACAAAAAACAAAATGTGTTACGTTCTGTCCGAGTATGATATAAAAGTTTACGAAACACATCACATGAGACAATGAAACGTCGCGATTTTCGCGTTTCACAGGGACGCCAAACGTATGGACCAATTTTGATATGGATTGAAAACAATCCATATCAAAATTGGTCCTCGGCTTTCCAACAAAAGTTGGAAAGCCGATGTGATCAAGATAGTTCTTAGCTATAAATTTTGAAGATCATAAGCTCGCCTAAGTAATCTTACTGAAATCTATTGATCTGATTGATCTGAAATTTGGTCTCGAAGACGTTGATAAGACTTTTTGTACCATCAAATGTTCGGCTTTAACTAAAGTAAATATTTGTATAAAATATGATATGCGGTAAACCGGGTTTTCTAGCTAGATAGTAAGTTATGTTTTGCTTTTTCAGTGTCAATGCGACATACGAAGAGAATATGGCAGCTCTCATAGAAGATGCAAGAGCCCTGGCCATTGGGCTGTTCATCAGTATAGCCGTCTCGATCATCCTGGTCATTATTGCAGTTTGGCTGATCAGTTGGAGTGCTTTGCGGCAGGTAACAAATCAAATCTTAGAACATTTTCAAATCTAAACAATGGTAAGTAAAATGTTTTAAGAAAAAACTTTTTAAAAGACTTTTTTTCTGAGACAGTCTTGATAATGCCTCGTTTAGAGGCGAAACAATTGTCGACGTTTTGTTGTCTTTTTGATTCTGCGAAAAATTAATGCTATTATATAATTTTAAAAAGTTTTTTCTTAAAACATTTTACTTACCATTGTTTTGTCATGGATATTCGCCAAGTAACGCCTGTTTCTATCCAATATTTTTAAATCTGTATCGAACTTGCGTACGTGTATTTCTAGTAAATTAATTGAATTGAAAATTGGAAATGCTCGTCGAGCCCCCACCTACTGTCATGGATCATACCAAGATACTTCGTAGTCTTCCGATAGCGATTGAAGGGCCACTCATCACAATCTAGACATCTCGTTGAGGTTTCATCCAAGGCCCGAGGAAAAAGAGGGCCTCGGACATTTCGAGGGCAAAAATTATTGTTTACTGGCAGAAGAGATTTACTTCAACTTTCTTGTTAAAGATAATAATTATTATAATATTATACCTCTAGCTAGATAATGTGGTTAGTCTAACTGTGATTTGACTGAACTTCGATATTTTCCGTGAAGCGACTGCTATCTGACCTCCACAACCCATGGGCGATATCGAAGTTCTATAGATGTATATTGTGACAAATTTTATTGCAAAGATAAACGAAATCAATTATTTTAAATTAAAGACCTTACTGCTTGTTAACCCACTGAGCTTTGTATTATGAACACAGACAAAATATTGCTTTATATAATGTGCCGGGCAAAATGAATATGACCTCGAATGCTTTTCTATTTGACATTACATAATGCGTTCGTGTTCAAATTTAAATTACTAAATTTTATCTTTATTAGCGTAAGGAATGACTAAAGATATTGCCTTTGATTGTATTATTTGCAATTAACATAATTCGGTATTCGCGATATCTGTATTCCAAAAAGATAATTATAATTGCTACATAATATTATCTACTACCTACCTGAAAATGATCTCGTCATACGAAATGAATCTGTGGAATTTCAATAAATTTTAATTGGAGACCAAAGTTTTATTTGCCCATTAACCATTTATTGAAATTCCTTACATTTGGTCACTATTTATTTATCTTAAACTTATTTGGTATATTATACTGTACGTTTATACAAATACCAAAAAAAATGTTTTATTTCTAGTTTATAGCTTGTCACAAGTAACTTTTTGTTCTCTCTTTGTGACTAAAATAGTAATTTCTTTGAACTAGATAACCCGGATACGGTTGCTGTTTTTGAAGGCTGTATTGCGGCAAGACATGTCGTGGTTCGACACCGATTCAGAGTTCAACTTGGCTTCCAAAATGTCCGAGTAAGTGATTCCTAGTCTACTAATCATGCACACGCACAAAATAGGGAAGAGTCCTACGACTAAAATAAATAATTTAAATGTATTTGATAAATAAAGGATTTCAAAAGAGATTCGACAATTATATTCAATCAAATTAACTATCTTGTATTTGTCTTTTTAATGGGTGCCTGCCGTTTTGCCGAAAAGATTTTGACAAAATTTCATTACCCAAACAAATTTTAGCAACCTTTTTTTATACCATATATATGCAATATTTCGAACGATTTTAGTACGCATATTTTATTTGGTTAAATTTTTACTTGGCAAAATATTACCAAGTATAATGTCATTATGGCATTTGGTCTTTAATCAAATGATTTATTACAGCAAACAATCTTCAGACAATAAACGTCTGGTGAAATGATGTTGGTTGTTTGGTGAATGGTTAGGTTAGGTTAGGTTAAAACTGTGACGTCCTACGCACGAGTCGAGCGAGCGAAGCGAGCGGTGCAGCGGCAGCGGCCGGCGAGTGCCAGACACGACTTGCATTAATGGAAAAATAGATATTGTTTTTAGTAGGTTACCCGGAACTCAACTATTTAGATTAGGTTAATTTTTTTCTTTAAACAAAATGGGTAGGTCAGGTTAGGTTAAAACTGTGACCTCCTACGCACGAGCCGAGCGAGCGAAGCGAGCGGTGCCGCGGCAGCGGCCGACGAGTGCCAGACACGACTTGCATTAATAGAAAAAAAAATATTGTTTTAGTGGGTTACCTGGAACTCAACTATTTAGATTAGGTTAATTTCTTCTTGAAAAAAAAATGGGTAGGTTAGGTTAGGTTAAAACTGTGACCTCCTACGCACGAGCGGAGCGAGCGCCGCGGCAGTGGCTGGCGAGTGCCAGAAGCGACTTGCTTACTAAATATTTGGCTCATTTGATTTTGCGTAAAAACTGTTATTCCAACTGAAATATTTGACTAAATAAAAAATGTTAAAAGTACTAGTTGGTAAACAAGTTATAGTTTAAACGTTCATTTCCCAAACATTAGGTTTGCGTTACCATTTTTTGTGAATAGATTTTTTGCTAAGTAGGTAATAATTTGGTAAATGAAATTATGCGAAAAAATTTTTGGGAAGTGAACATTTGTCAAATTCCTTTCGGTCAAACAAGGGAGACCTCTTTTTAATAATCTATTGAATACTGATTTGACAGTAAATAAAAGTGATTTCATAGGCTTCTATTTCAACCAACTTTCTACGAGCCTTGCCGTTTTGACATTTAATAAGAAGGTGATTTGAGTTGACAGTCATATACCCTCTTTATCCCCGAAGCTAGACAGATGTGTTCATTTTGCCAGTCACTGTTAGTCCCACATATTAAGCGACGGGCCCCCTTTTTCAGGCACTTTGTGTATTCTTGCCAGAGATTTTTAAGATTTTGAGTTTTCCATGATCTCTGAGCTCCACTGAGTCTAAATGTAGGGTTAGGGGCGATTCGATCACATGGAAACTAGTCTCAGGACCAGTCACCGCTTCTTAAACATTGATAGTGGACCTGAGGACAAGCGGGCTCAGAGATTTAGGACCGCTTGCCCCTTTCTTAAAATTGGTAGTGGTCAGTAGGGCCTTAACTTTATATCTTTTTAAAAGAATACTAGAATTGGCAAATACGAGTTACTAGCTTAAAGTGCTTGTGTTAGGAGTGGTTCACGTCAGTAGTGGTAGTAGTAGTGGTGGTCGGGGATCTAAATCAAGTGTGTAAAGACCATAAGGCTAGCTATTTCTTGATTCAAAGAATAAGTATCACAATCGATGACGGTTTTATTTAAATTTGAACCTAATATCATTGGGTACACTACTCAAAATATGTTTAAAACCATCAATTTCCTATGTAGTGATACATGTCCAACCATCGGCCAGTTACAATCTCTAGATTATTATGGCCCAGCTGATCTTTGTACGGAGATAAATTATGACCCTGAGCAGATATTATTATATTTAAGAAAACTATTTTACGTGGAGTTCACCAGGCAGTAGCTGATTTTAATATATTTATATTGTTTAATGATTGACACCCATAAGTAGATTGAAATCACAACAATATATTATTCATTTCAGAAACCTAATGAGTCTAAAAGACGGTATGGGGGAAAAGCTCGCAATAGTGTCAAACCTTGTCGGTACTTGTATCTTGTGCTTGGCGACCGCTTTTCCTATGGGCTGGGAGCTCACCCTTGCTTGTGTAGCAATCCTGCCCCTCTCTTTGGGAGCTTCAATTCTTTTATCCAATGTAAGTATTATTAAGTATAAATAGGTACTTATATTTTGATATAACGTGTATTTTTTTTTGACATTCTCACACAACGTCATCTAGCCCAAATTAAGCTAATATAAGCTTGTGCTATGGGATCTAGACAAATGATAAACATACATATATATTTCTAAATACATACATATTATACATAGAAGACACCCAAACTCCGAAACAAATATTTGTGGATCACACAAATATTTGATTCGACCCGGAATCGAACCTGGGACCTCAGTGACGGCAGTCGCATACTCATATCACTGCGCCACCGATGCAGTTAGTGTATTGCATGCGTACACAACGAACATCATATATATCGCTGAATATCATAGTCAATTGAATGTACCCATGACCTACATAGGAAATGCTACCCTAATGGTCTGTCATTAGCCGAATCGAAGTTATGTTTAGTTTGAGATGGCATAGTTATGTACTACTTTATAACAGACGATTTGTGACTGACGAATTAAGGTGCAATGTTTAAGCCATCCCTTTAATTAGTAGGTAAATAGACAAATTCCCTGAGCGACATATACCGCCGCGTCTTTTCTAATCTTTAATTGTTTAAATAATGTTCAATTTAGGACCATGGCACAGAGTAAGATGTCAATTTATCATATAGCATCACGCCTTTTTCCCCTAAGGGGAATTTATCACTGTGAAATAATTTCTCAGATACTGCCTTATCATCTGCCACATATTCAAAATACTCTGTCTCACTTTCGATGCAACAATACATTTTCCTGTGTTTTTTTCTGAGTGAATTTTACTATAATTTTTGCTTAAATTTTAATTGTATCATTTCAGTATCAATCAAAATCGACTGTTTTGGAAATGGAATCATACAGTCACGCAGGCAAACAAGCGGAAGAAGTACTTAAATCTGTACGGACAATTGTGGCGTTCAATGGGGAGACTAAAGAAGTTGACAAGTAGGTTCTATTTTAAATTAAGTATTTCATTAGAATTAAATATGATGAATTTACTTCTATTATAAACTTGTAAAACTGGGTCGTTCACGCGATTACGATGAGGTATATACCTTCTTATTCCCCGATGTTTTAGACCCTACTGTTGCAAGGGCCTTGTTTATGGGTTTTTTTATTCCACCTACTTCCATTGCCGAGCGTCTCTGGTTAGCACTAGGATGAATTTCCAGTGGCGCCCGGCGGACTCTAGCCACCTGTGTGGCCTCTGCGTTTTGGTCGGGTTCTACCCCGCATCTTTGGGGTTGGGTTTTATCCCGCGTCGGTGAGTGAAAGCATACCTGGGGTGAAGCTCCACAGCACGCAGACCTAGCCAGCTTCTGTAAGGACGGTGGGGTGCTAGTCCGTCATCCTCAGACCCCGATTTTTTATTCACGAGTTGGCTAGATTCAGCTCCCTTACTTCTATTACTTAAGGAACGTATTCTTAAAGAAAAGCTTCAACCAACGTTAACAAAAATTCTTATTACATATTCACAATTGATTATAACATGTACTTATACAAGGCATTTCAAAAAAAGTTATGCTTAAATGTGTGATGTGTAAGTAATCTTAATTGTTTTTCAGATATGGTCGCCTTTTAGAGCCAGCTGAACAACAAGGTCGTAAAAGAGGACTTTTCTCTGGCTTAGGTAATGGATTCAATTGGATACTCACCTATTCTCTAAATGCCATCGGTTTGACTTATGGTACGAGACTTGTACTATTGGACTTCGACAAGGCACCTGATGAACGCAAATATTTAGTGGGCATTGTATTCAGTGTGAGTACCCAATACTCAATATAAAATCTTTTCTTTGTGTCATGTCTCTTTTACAATTTTTTCACTTTCTGACTTGTTTTCATGCATGTTTCAAACTTTGGTTTCAAATTAGTTATAATGTGGAATGGTTCTTACAAATTTTGTACGAATCCACACTCATTCATCTAAGTGCTTTGTTGAGTAGTAAATTACATTCTAATAATCATATTCTTGGTTATATATACCTACAAAAATTTTCTCAGAATCTGTAACCTTACTTAGTCTATAAATAACTTTACAGATTTTAATACAGAATGAATATAATTTTGTTTGCAGATTATATTTAACGCATATATGGCCACACAATCTATAACATTTTGTGTACAACATGCAGAAGTATTTGCTGCAGCTCGAGGCGCAGCTGAAAGTATATTCCAATTGCTAGATAGGAAACCAAAAATTGATAGTCTACAGGCTGGAGGACTATCCCCAAGACGGGTTATAGGAGAAATATGTTTAGAAGATATATATTTCAATTACCCTTCTAGGCCTGACGTAAAGGTGAGGAAAACATTAGCAATATTATTTATTTTCCTTCTCCAAATAATGTTAAATGTTCTCCTCGTTCAGGTCCTCAACGGCTTTTGTCTTCATATTAAAGCTGGAGAATGTGTGGCATTAGTGGGATCTTCTGGTTGTGGCAAGTCTACGATCCTCCATCTACTCCAGAGGCTCTATGATCCACAATCTGGAGTGGTGAAACTGGATGGCAAGGATATTAAAAATCTGAACCTTGGATGGTTGCGATCTGGTTTAGGTATGTGTAGATAAACTGTTGTAGGTACCTAACCCACAGAATAGGTAATAGTATGTAACCTATACTAAGTATGCTTCATAAACAAGCATTTTTTTGAAGTTGTTTTTTAACCATAAGCTTGATATATCTTTATTCATTTTGAAAAGATTTTAAAAATTTCATAGATTTATTAGATTACTTTGAAGAACAGTAAATGTACATCACCTATATAAAGATACTTAACAATCGTTAATGAATTAAACTGTGGTAATTTCAGGTGTGGTTGGACAAGAACCAGTGCTGTTCCGTGGCACAATATATGAAAATATCGCCATTGGTTTCCCGGACGCTACATATGAAGAAGTTCAGGCTGTAGCTGAAATGGCTTACGCTCACGACTTTATTACAAAATTGCCTAACGTAGGATTTATTTGCAATTAGTTTCCTTATTATATTGAAATAAAAATGGGGATATTAACTAATTTGATTACTTTTCAGGGGTACGATACAATAATAGGTGAACGCGGTGCGTCGTTGTCTGGTGGGCAAAAACAACGCATTGCGATTGCTCGATCGCTGTTACGAGAACCAGCAGTACTGCTCCTGGATGAAGCCACATCTGCTCTTGATCCACATTCTGAGCGACAAGTACAAGCAGCACTGGACCGTGCTAGTGTCGGTCGGACTACGATTTCTGTGTCACATAGGTAAATATTTAATTGGTTTTGGTGAGGGACCTAAATCAGATTTTCAAGAATTAATATTGGAGTTCAGTTAGCACCACTACTGTATTTTGTTTACAGGTTATCTACTATTGTCAATGCTGATAGAATCATTTGCATGGATCAAGGTACAATTGTGGAGGAAGGAACGCATGACGAGCTTATGCAAAAACAAGGTAATTTGATAATTAATATTTGGACTACAAATGGAAAACATTATTTGGACTTTATCCCCCATTTCTCATCAAAACGCTCACGATGAAAAAAATGTATTAAATCAAGAAAAACTTGTGCCATGTTTCGTGGAGATCTGATAAAAAGTGTGCTGGAACACGCATACAGACAAAAGAATTTTTGTAATCTCGAAATATAAATTTTCATCCGGAATACAAAACTAACAAACAAGATGATAAAACAATCAGTAACATATAATATTAATAATGTTTCAGCCTTCTATTACAAACTAGTTACAACAGGCAAAGAAAATAAAGAAACTGAGGAAATTGAAACTTTACCTGAGGAAGGTGATGGTGGAGAAACAGCAGGTGAACCTGTACTGCCCCCACGAACTGATATTAAGAGAAGATCGACTAGACGATTACACAGACATCACTCGACCAAACGAGGTACACTATAGTGTTTTATAACAATTAATTACTTATATTTTTGTATTTAAAGCAATGAGTTTGCTTAAACTATTCTTAAAATATTAAGAAAGAAATTATAAATAGATCACAAAAACTGATGTCATCGGCGGGACTCGAACCCACGGCCTTTCCCTAACAGGGGGAGTGCTCTGACCAACTGAGCTACGATGACCACTACCGACAACATCGAATTTTTGCTTCATATCATATTCATAATTTCTACATCGCGCTATTAAGGTTAGCGGTGGATCCACCTACCGCAGTTCTGCCGAACTAACGGTACCAGTGTATCGTGTTACTACGATATTTAAACACTGAATTTTTAGATGAATCCTTACCTTATAATTACCGTTAGTTCGGTAATAAAATATATGGATTTGGTAAGGATTCATCTAAAAATTCAGTGATTAAATATCGTTGTAACACGATACACTGGTACCGTTAGTTCGGTAGAACCGCGGTAGGTGGATCCACCGCTAAACTTAATAGCGCGATGTAGAAATTATGAATATGATATGAAGCAAAAAATCGATGTTGTCGGTAATTAATTACTTTTTTGAATCAATGATTTTCCAAAAAAAATCTTGTAAAGATGTAAAAACATGGAACGTAATTAAAATGGGCGTAAAGACATTAAAGTAAGGTCTGTAAGCTGTAGCGATGGTGACATTCATTACTAAGTTCATTTAAGCTAATGGTTTCGAAACATAACAATAACAAAAGTAAATCTATAAGTATAAATATTTCAATCTACAACTTCTTTCTAGTGGACTCTATGCACATTTTCTTCAACCAATTTACAGAATCCCACGATTGGATGACGCCACGAGGATCTATCGCTTCTGTAATATCAGCTGGTTTGCAGAACTTTGTATATAATGCTGACTATGAATCTGAAGAAGAAAAGGAAGAAGATGAGGTAAGCACAATGGTCCAAACCAATCTTAATCTAGACAAATTAAGTATACAGCTTTAAAATAAAGGCATATGCATATTTATTTATTTATCATTTTATATCAACTCGATAGCAGTAAGCAAAGATCCTGAAGTTGGTATTTACCTAATTCAATTCACGTATAAGCAGGAATATTATATTGTTATTATTTGTCTACAGGAAATTAAGATACTTAGTGACTTGGAGATATTAAAACTAAATGGACCCGAATGGCCTTTAATTACGATAGGATGCGTAGCAGCATTCCTGCAAGGAGCCTGCTTCCCCGTTTTCGCTTTACTCTATGGTTTGGCTTCTGCGGTAAAATTTTATATTTTATTATTGTTAATCTGAAATTTTGGACGTGTTGCTTCATTATACCTACATAATTATTATATTCCAATGAAAACATTTAGCTGTACACTTCTGGTACACAGATAGTTGATGGCTGGTAGGCATAATGCTACCTTTCATCATTATCTACCTGCCTTTATCCCAATTATTTGTGGTCGGCGCAAAATTTGTTACTTTGTTTTTTGGATGTATGGATGTATACATCCCTGTCGGACGTCATCTCCTCAGTTACCCCTAATCCTTTTTCACGCTTTCCATCCATCTTTTCTTGGGCCTACCTCTACTGCTGAAATGTGCATAGTATGAATGTAGAAGAGGGTTACATTGATACTGTGCACATTTCTAACCACATTACTTTTCTCTCTTCTCATACCATGCCAGTCACTCGCTCTCAACTTTTCATTCACTGGCACAACTTTTAAACTTCCTCTAATGGGTATAATATGTAGAAACTAGTTATATCTAGACTACCTTTTATCTGAGTATTAAATTATTTTGGTGACGTTAACTACTGAAAAATTTCGAGCAATCTATTTAGTTGTGTAACTTTTCCGTAACAATATTTGTGTATTTTTCAGATATTTGTGTTACAAGATCGTAACCAAATTGTTTATTTAGCTGACCTGTACTCCGGCATGTTTGTCGTAGTAGCTGCAATCGCTGGTATATCAATGTGTCTGCAAAGCACTACCTTTACTACCGCTGGTTTAAGAATGACGACACGTTTACGGAAACAATATTTTACAGCACTTCTGTCTCAGGTAGGCAATTTAATCATGTCCGTTGATACCTATTTCAGAAAATTGTATGAAACTACATCAAGCACAATACTTAAAGCTTTATTTATTCCAATTTGATAATATAAGCTTTACTCATCCACCGAGCCTTTTCTCAAACCCAGTTGGTGTCGGCGTTCCAGTCTTAACTGCGATGTGGCTGAACTTAAGTATTTTCCGTAAACGACTGCCATCAACCACAACCCATTTGACAACCGCTTAACGTGCTTTCCGAGGCACGGTCGTGTCTCAAAGCTTTGCTATAGCCTAATGTCTTTCGAAGTTTGGGTGTTATTTTGTGGTATATTAGTATTATATAAATTGTATATCAGTTTAATATTTATTTATATTTCAATTATATTTGAAAAGCCTGACAGTTACAAAAAGTCGCAGTTATTATAATTTTTTTTTGTGCCCAGGAAATTGGTTACTTTGATAAAGATTTGAATACTGTTGGAGCGATGTGCGCTCGGCTCAGTGGTGATACAGCTGAGGTTCAAGGAGCCACCGGTTTGAAGATTGGACTCATACTGCAAGGTATGAGTTCAATGACAGTTGGATTTATAATGGCGATGTGCTATTACTGGAAATTGACTTTAGTCGGCACTGTATTCGTGCCTTTGGTTAGTAAACATTTTAATATTTAATCGTTTCAGAACCCTTAAAGACTGACTATAATGAGTTTACCTATTTGTAGATGGTCGGTAGTATATGGCTTGAAGGAATGGTGGCACAGCAATCTCAAGCTGACGAGCGCGCTGCTATGGAGGCTGCTACTGCTATCGCAACCGAAGCTGTAGTAAGCATTAAAACCGTCCAAAGTTTAGGTAAGGAAACAAGTTTAGCTTCAGAAAAAGAATCACAATTATATTTCTTTGATTGCAAAATGGTTTCTGTGTAATTGAAACGGATCACTATTATTACAAATATGTAACTAACTTATTTGTTTCAGGTGTCGAGACAATATTCTTAAAACAATTCGAAGACTCTTTAAATGTTGCCTGTGTTGCTGTGGCCAAAAAGACACGTTTGAGAGGTTTGGTTCTCGGTCTTGGAGTGTATGTGCCCTTCATGGCTTACCTTAGTGCAACGGTATATGGTGCAGTATTAGTTGCTTATGGCGAAATTGAATATAGTGTCGTTATGATGTGAGTATAATAAATCCTTCTACATATCTAGTTATGATCTATGTGAACTTTAATCTTGAATTCCCAGTATGTGGTAGATACAGACACAGCAATGTATCTAATGTTTTCATACATAAAATGGCTAAAATGTATTAAGTTACCTAATTAATGTTGGACAGAAACTCAAATAACTCAAGTTAATACCCAACATAGAAGCTATAGAAGTTATAGTTTCATCATGAGATTTGTTTGCAGCGTAAACGAGGCTCTGATGTATGGAGCCTACATGTTAGGCCAGTCTTTATTGTATGCTCCTGGTTTCAACTCCGCTAAAACAGCTGCATCAAGAATCCTATCCATAATCAAACGAGTTCCTAAAGTCAAAACAGAAACTGGTATAAGGGATAAAAAAGATTGGGTAAGGCAGTTTGAAATCATTTCACGCTTTCTAAAAAAACATCTTTAAAAATGCTAATCAAAAATCACTTACCTTCCTAACTAAAGTCCTAAATGTACAACTTGTTAAAGTCTTATTTTTGAAGTCGTTAAATCACGTTTCTTTATGTGCTTTTTTGGAATTGGTCCTCGGGTAGTAAATATGTACATAAGTACACCGGCCAGCTCACAATAAATAGTTACTAGATCCGAAAACAAAAGAGCTGTAGTCGTATTATGGAAAGGAGTAATATATTAAATAGTGAAAGGGAAGTGATCCTCCTGATATCTCTCACATAGTATATAAGCTTACTGACTGGTTCCGCTCCATGTATGTACTTTCCCTGTCAAAGACACATAAGATCTTTTGTTTTATAGTTAGATGGTGCATTAGCACATTTGTGCTCACCAAGATTCTGTTTGGATCTGGCCAATTTTCGCAAAGTTCTGGGCTTAGTAAAAGTAATACGCCCCGCGCCTACCTAAATGCCTTTCGAGTCATAAAACACTAATCTAACCTACCGTTGCACAATGTGTTTGATTATATGACATGATAATTACTTGCAGGTCTCTACGGGCAACTTCGCAATCAAAGATGTGGAATTCTGTTACCCCACACGACCCCACCAAAGAGTTCTAAAGGGTATAGACTTAAAGGTAGAAGCTGGTAAAACTGTTGCCCTGGTTGGTTCTTCGGGCTGCGGTAAATCCACAGTACTGCAGCTTATGCAAAGATTCTACGATCCTGAAAGTGGAAATATTGTACGTATGAAATATAAATCACCTACACTTCGTTCAATAATTTTATTATATAAACCTCCCTTTTCAATCACGGGGATAGGCGTGATGAGTGTGCGTGTATCACTCTATCTATTGCAGAAAACCGTACTAAAATAGTTTCTTAGTTCTCAGTTTCTGATAGATATATCTGATAGCTTTAGAAAAAAAATATTATATTATGTAAGCTATATCTTTGTTACTGAGGTTCGGTCATGACGTACCCAATAGACATCTCAAGAGGAACCTACTTTGTTATAGGAATTAGATGGACGTGATATCAGAACTTCGTTAACACTGCCTCGTCTAAGGAAGCAACTCGGCGTGGTTCAACAGGAGCCAGTCCTGTTTGACCGAACCCTCGCTGAAAACATCGCTTATGGTGATAACAATAGGAAAGTGACAATGATCGAGATCACAGCTGCTGCCAAAGCTGCTAACATTCACAGCTTTATTGTTTCCTTACCAGAGGTGAGTTCGTTTGACTTTAAAATAAATCAAAAAAATAAAGAACATAAGTCAACAACACAAGTTATCTGTACCCATAATGTTAGACTGCGACGACAAATTAATTTTGAAAATTTTTGTTTTTAAGTTTCTAGCTGATAAAATACACAATTATAGTGGGTCATGTAAATAATTGCATGTCATTATAAACATGTTGTGTATTTGTGTTAAATTTCTATTGAAATTCCAAATTCACGAAAACGGGAACGATTAGATGGATAGGATCAAGACTTAGTGGAAGAAGAATTAGAAAATAAAACAGATTTATAGAATAAGATCTTAAAAAACAATGAGTTTGTTTTGACGGTTATTAAATATCTAAATAGCAACGCTAATCTCGATAGCGCGATCTAAAAATTATATGGAAGCAAATAATGTTTGATGTCGGTATGGCTCATCGTAGCTCAGTGGTCAGAGCATTCCCCCTATTTATAATTTCTATTTGAATATTTAATTCAGTTTCTTTCAATTTCGAAGCGATGGAAAGAGACCGGGCGGTATGTCATTGCTACCATGGAAGATGGGAAGGCCTTTGGTGTGGGACGCTACATGCGTTGACACCTTAGCACCTTCACACCTTCCAAGCACATCCGGATGTGCCGGCGCTGCTGCTGCATCGGCTGAAGGCCTCAAACGGCGTAAATATGCTAACCTAGCAGGTTTACATATTTGAGCCGGTTGGGGTTGAGACACTGGGGTCATGGGTTTCGAGTGCTCGCCGCCTTTATAGAGACATTGCTAAACGCCTAATCGATGCTCCTCAGGACCAGAAGGCTGGCTATTTTCTGGCCCAAAGAATAAGTATCGCCATCCAACGTGGCAACACAGCTGGCAATCTGGAAACCTTCCTAGTCGGCAATGACGCGGAGGATTTTTTAAACGATATTTTGTAATTTAAATATTTTTAGTCTATAATTATGTATATTTTGTATACTGTAAATCTTATTGTAAATAAATGTATAAGGTATGTTTCTTTTCAATTACAATAAATATTTCGGCGCAGGGTTACAACACAAACTTGGGTTCCAGTGGTGCTCAGTTGTCCGGTGGTCAGAAACAGCGTGTTTGTATCGCACGCGCGCTCATTAGATCACCTCGTCTGTTGCTACTGGATGAAGCAACTTCAGCATTGGATGCCAACAGCGAACGAGTAAGATTGTATTTTTAATGAAATTTAACACAAGAATAGTATTTTGTTTTTTGCCCATATTTTTAAATTCGATATAACTATTTGGGGAATACCAATCATAAGATACTAACATAGTTACCCGCGAAAAGTAAGCGCACAATAGGCATCTTCCCTCTTTGGGGAAACTAGAGTGATAATATGATGATATTAATTTCCCCCTACGCTGGATACGTCCACGGCATTATGCATTTTGCTATTTCTCAGCATAATCGCATTCCCCAAGTGGTAACATCTGCGCTCAGGTGACGGTTGTCCTGTATTGCTACAGCTTTTTAAATTTATCAGCTTTTTAATCCAATTTGTTAACATTTATGCACAGGCGGTGTCGGAAGCCTTAGAAAAAGCAGCAAAAGGCCGAACTTGTATCACGATTGCTCATCGTCTATCCACCGTCAAAGACGCTGACCTTATTTGTGTTGTCGATAAAGGTAATTACTAACTTCTAGATATCCTACAAATTAAGATAAGCCAGCAGGTAATGTACTCAATACTCAACATATTTATTGCATTCCACAATGTGATACAATTATTTAATTCAAATTAAGATACTTGACCCTGCACGGCAGAATTTTTAGAGAGAGGATTAATTTAATAAACTTATGTATTATACTTATTACTAATCATATTATTATGTCATATTATTATGACTGCCTCGGTGGCTCAATGGTATGAGTATGCGACTGCCGCCCCTGAGATCCTAGGTTCGATTCCGGGTCGGTGATCCACAAATGTTTATTTCGGAGTTTGGGTATTTTCTATGTATAATATGTATGTATTTAGAGATATATAAGTATGTTTATCAGTTGTCTAGATCCCATAACACAAGCTTATATTAGCTTAATTTGGGCTAGATGACGTTGTGTAAGAATGTCCAAAAATATTTATTTTTTTATGTATTGTTTAAGTATTGGACATAATTTTATTTTTATTATATTTATTGAGGTCATTTTTTACCTTAGACCCAGTAACGTTGGTCCGACATTCGTTGCTCTGTGTATTCTACAGAATAGTTAAATTTCCGAATTAATCAGAGTTCAAGTCCTAGGCTTGTATTAAATCCAATCTTCTAGTTTATTCTTTAAATAGCCTAAATGGTAAAATTTGGTATTTTTTTTTTTTTTTATATTGGGTTCGTCAAATTGACGCCGCCCGCCTGGTGGTAAGTCGTGACGACGTCTAGCGATTGTGGGCCACGCTCACAGCGCACAATACTATAGAGAGTGGCCCTCAACTTGACGACCTACTGATGTGCCTCTTCACGCTCCGCTTAAAGAACCCAGGGTTATATGTGGGAGGAAACACGTGCACAGGAAGGGCGTTCCAGGCCACTATCGTTCGGCAGAGAAACGAACGTTTAAAACGTTCGATTCTCGCGAACATGCTATCTACTGTGTGGGGGTGGCATCTCGTTGTTCGGGATCGGAAGGAAGAGGGTGGGACCAGATTGAAGAGCTCTTCAGAACACTCGCCGTGATAAATACGGCCAAGGAAGCTATTGTTCGGCGCTGAGCTAGCGGCTCAATGCTTCCCGTTACCTCCGGACAATCTATAATACGGATAGCCCGTCGCTGCATAGCGTCGAGAGCGTCCAGCAAATACTTTGCGGAGCCGTCCCAGAGGTGAGAGCAGTATTCGACGCAGGGTCTAATCTGCGTCTTGTACAGCAGACACCTCTGGTGCGGTGTGAAGAATCGCTTTACCTTGTTCAGTATTCCTAGTTTACGCATACGGTACGGTAACGCAGCGGTGGCAGCGAGGGCTGACAAAAGTTAGATTTCACGGCTTTGGCCAGTTGCCAGTATCCACGGCTGCCCGTGGGATGGGAAGTGAGCTCCTGACCAAGCCGCGCGACGCGCTGGGCATCCGCTCTCTTAAAGGCCCTCTTGCTGGATTTTGTGGCCCGGTTGTACGCTGCTTTGAGGTGGCCCACGTTTGGGTCGCGCACAGCCCGGGCCCTGATCCAGGCGCGATATGCCGACTGTTTTTGTTGAACAGCTTTGGCACAATCTCGCCCGAACCAGGGACGGGCTCTGCGGATACTGGCGACATCAGTGAAAGGGATGTAATATTCCATCCCTAAACTGATCTCGCCAGCAATCGCAGAAGCGCTTTCCGAAGGAGCCTTTCCTACAAAGCAGCGCTGGCTCCAGGGGACGGATGCATAATAATTGCGTAGACCGTCCCAATCCGCTGACAAGTAGTGCCATAGACGTCGTGCCATTTCTACAGCACGTGCAGGAGGTGACACCTTCATGCCAGCGTGAACCACACAGTGGTCGGAACTACCCAATGGGGCTCCTACCGAAACCCTGTACTGGGCTGGGCGACTCGTCAGCAGTAGATCAAGCAGAGCGGGCGCGTGATCTGACCTGTCTGGTATCCGGGTGATCCGCATACCATCTGGGTCAGACCGTGGGAGAGAGCGAACGCGTGGGCGGCCCTACCCGCATGATCAGTCCTGAGGGACCCCAGCCATTCAATGTGATGGCCATTGAAGTCCCCCAGAAACACTCGGTCAGCGTTCGGGAACCGCACCTGCGCATCATCAGCCGTCTCGCTGAGGTACTGGAAGAGCTTTGTTGTCTCAGAATTCCCTGTGTGGGAACGGTAGACGCACACGTAGATCTGGCTCATAGAGCCATGGTCTACGTGCAGCCAGAGAACGGAGTTGGAGGGGTTCTCTAGGCAGCGCAACCGGCGACAGCAAACATCCGCCCTAACGAACACGCACACCCCGGCTTTATCTCGAAATTGTTCCTCGATGACATAGCCGGGGTAACACAGGTAAGACGTGTCGTCAGGGCGGCGTATTTGTGTCTCCGTGAGGAACATCACAGCGGGCCGTGCCGTCTCTAGGTGATGGTGGACGGCATCGAGGTTCGCATGGAGTCCACGGATGTTGGTGACCTCCACCTCGAAAAGTGAAGTTGTGGGGTTTCCTGGGACCGCTGTGGAACGTTTTCTTTTTTTATGTTGCACTGCCATAATAAATTTGAAAAAGAAGCGTGAAGACAGGGCGACATTTGGTGCAGCAGTAAGTGACAAAGCGCAGGGGCTAGCTTCGTCTGGAACCGTGTGGTTAGGTCGGAGCCGACCCGCCGGACGGAAGGGCTCCCAAACCCCCCTGATGCAAGGCCGCCGCTACCCCACACCGGTTACCACCCGGAGCGGCGATCCCACATCAGGATTATACGCAACATGTGGGGCAGCCTCCCGGGGTGGTTGGTCCCAGGCGGGCCCCATGACTGTTGCAGGCGGCCGTGGCAACGCCGTTGTTAAGGGTCTCCCTGGCCGGCGAATCGACCCACACCACCCACACTAGACTCCGCTTCGTCCCCACTGGTCCCATGCCTGCTGCACCATACATCACCCCGAGCCCGGCGGTGCAGTTGCTGAACCCCTAACGCAACCCAGCCTAGGCTGGGTTACTTGGGGGGCTTTACCACAGCTGTACGGTGGTACCCCCCCGGACCAACACTGTTGTACCACCTGGTAACCACGTAGGGGCCGAAGCCACTCCATGGGTACCGTAAATTAACGAGCCTCGTCCGTTGATCAGCAGGTGCACCACTAGCAGGTGAGGTCGCTGGGGCCCTAAAGATGTTGGTAGAGCCCCTTTGCACCCAAAAAAAATATCCAAAGAATAGACTTACCAACACAGCTTCTGAAACCACTACCATGAGCTAAATGGATTCATATTTCTTCACACATTTCACATAACAAATTCCTAAGAACTGAGAGAAAAACTAAGTCCTGCTACAGGACGGTTAAATACGACGAGAAAGGGAGTGCTACAGTGATTCCACGAGACAATATCTCAATCCCAAATGTAATAAATAACATATAATTATAGAGCTGAGCGAAGCGAAGCTCTTTCTTAGGCGGCTCGTGTATTTCGTTTGGGATCGAACTCCTCCTAAACGACTGGACCGATCTTTTTAAAATTTGGCACGGTCATAGTGATCATCACCGTGAGTGCATATATCTGAATTCATAAAGTTCGGTCCAGTCGTTTAGGAGTTAGACCCGGATCGACAAACTCAGCTCAATTATTGCAACAGCAGAATGTATTGCATACCTAGTTTTCTTAGTTCTATGATAGTTCAAAGTTAAATTATTTGTGGTTTCAGGTAAAATATCAGAGAAAGGATCGCACACAGAGTTGATTAGCCAACGAGGACAATACTGGCGGATGTGCAAAGGCCAGAAGATGGCTTAAATACTGAGTATATATACAAGGCATTCTGACTGTCATTGTCGTTATGTTAAAAAAATATTAATCTTGATAATAGTGTTAAGTCGTATTCGATAAATTGAAATTCGAATAGTCCTTCGATCCAACTTGTTAATACTAAACGCAATTCAATGGAATCAAAATCGATTTTTAATAATTATTCTTAAATGTGTAACTAGTTGTTATCACATTATTATTGTCTAGCTGACAAAGCATTTACCTTTAGACTAGTTACCCACCTATATCATAGCTAATATATAAACTCTAACTCGAATTTTATATTAATCTTACTCTGAAATAATCATAATGTTACAAATATTATTTTGGGTTAGAGTACATACATAGGAGTGAGAGGAGAGAAATTTAACTTCAACTTTTACATTATGGTTCAATTCAGTCAGCTCGACTGAACTGAACCATAATGTAAAAGTTGATATAATATTATTTGTTAAATAATCTTGAAAAAGCAATAATTGGACGTACATATTTATGTAGCACGTATACAATCCTATATCATCTCTATCCTAGTATTTAAGTAATGTCATACTGTTTGTGCATATCGCTTAGGTACCTACATCCTGTTTCAACTACAAAATGCTATGTATCTGCTATCTTTTTTCTCTGTAACGAATTATGCAGCACAAAAAACGAATGTCATCGGCAGAACTCGAACCCGCCGCGCCTTTCCTGAACAAAAAGGGAACGCTCTAACACCAAGCTAAGGCCGTACCATAATCGATCTAGAAATTAAATATGAAGTAAAACTTGTATGATATCGGTACAGTCATCGTAGCTTAGTATCAGAGCATTCCCCTTGTTAGGGAAAGGACCAGAATTTACAAAATTTGAACTCGAATTAAAAGAAACTTGATGGTGGTTCAGTAGTAGTTTTGCATTATTAATCGCAGGAAGATTTTTTTTTTACTAAATAGGTACTAACTAGCCAAAGAAAAGATTAATGACAAATTGATATTGTTGTATGTAAGAACAATATCAAGCTCGGTTTGTGGTACATATATTTTTTTGCAGACGTAAACACTTAAGTTATTTTGTTTAAATAAATATTTGAAATACCATTTGTGTATCATTATTTTTTGTCCTAGGCTCCAAGTATGGCTTCACGTTGCTCCTTTAATTTTACAGCCACTATGTTATAGTCCAGCGCCAAATACCCCAGTACATCGTCACCTCTGACGTCAAGTCTCTGGGCGTCCTACGCTACCTTTACTCCATTATCACTACATATTATAAAACAAAGTTCTCCGCGACATCTGTCAGTCTGTCTGTTCTGCTATTGGAGCTATTGGAGGTTGGGCCAAAATTTGCATTGGTCCTTTGAGAGGTTGTGTGATATTTCAATTTTTTCAATATTTCTCATATGCACATAAACTAGAACAGGAAGGTTTAAACTCCGTGACATGAAGATCGCATTGACAGCTAGTATGTAATAATATATATATCTAAAAGAAATAGTAAGGGTACCTATATTTTACTAATAATTTCTTCATGTAGAGTCCTTCTATAGGATACGAGGTATTGAGAACAAGAATGTTATAGGTAACGATATACTGTCGGCTATCAGCCAATTCACAGTATTCGATTGCAATTTGGTGCCTGTTACAGTTCAAATTACAATATCAGTGTGAACTAGTTCTGAATCACTAACACTTCCAACGAATTCAACACTTGGTTATTATATGATAGGTATTTTGTTTTGATCGTTTTTCAGATTTGTTTATTTAAACAAAAAACATTCAAGCTACTATAAATTGAAGTATCTTGATTATTTATGAACATTCAATAGAGAGTATTTCATTGACACACTTTAGTCAATTATAAAATGAGTTATTTATATCTGATCTCTGCAATAAGCGTAGTTGTTGCCTACAGTACAAATATGACAATTAGATTAGACGCCGGTACATCAGGTTGTTTCTATCATAACTTGTCACAAGATGATGTCATTTTCGTGGAATATAACGTTATAGACTCTACACTTGGAGACTTTTACATTGACTTTAGTCTCGAAGACCCTGACGGTGAGGTGATTGTTGCTGACTTTAGGATGTCTGAGAATGGACACTACTACACAACTGTACATAACGGTACTCACCGTTACTGTTTTGACAATACCATAACAAATTATAATGATAAAACAGTAGCATTTGAGGTTAACATCAAAAACAATAAACATATTGCGTATGATCATGACGGTTATGCTAATGAAGAGGTACGCATTGGAGATGGTGAAGACGCTTATTTGATTAAACTCCTATGGGAGTCAGTATTACGGATACAAAATAGTATAGTCATAGCTCAACAGCTACAAGGTCTCCAGTCAGCACGTGTAGCTAGAGACAAGCAATTAATCGAAGAGATGAGGAGCAGAGTGTCAATTTGGTCCAAAGCGTTAATAATTCTAATGATGTTATTAGGTATAGTACAGGTTTCAATTGTAAAAAATCTGTTTAAAGATCGTTCTACAAAACTTAATGAAACAAATATAAAGACTGCTGTGAAGAAAATGGCAGACAGAACGTATTTTTTTTGGTAATTTTATTTCCTTTTGGAATAAGGTAGGTAGGCATAAGAAAATGCCGAACCCCTCAAGCACTAGGTTTTGTTACACACCGGAGAAAGACAAAGTGTTTAGGTACCTACTTGATTTTATTGTAACACTAAAAAATACAGGTTTTGATTAAATCCTACCCTTATTCAGGTTAATGATACAATTTGAACTCTCAACGTGATCGACTGGTAGAGCCGCAACTCGTATACAGGTAACATTTAAGGGATGGATATAGTGATTGTAGCTGATGTTGTTAGGTATTTATTTACACACACACATATCATGGCTATATCCCCGAAGGGGTAGGCAGAGGTACATAGCACACCAACAATTTGCCAGTATTTTGTCCCACGTAATAGGGGGCAAGTCTATTGCCGTCACCGGGCACACATATAATGGGTTATGTTCAAAATGGCTGAATGAATTTATTAAAAAGTAGCAGCTATATTGTAATATTGAAAAGAAATTGGAAACCCGTTGCCTTGCGATGTAATGTTGATGAAATGCAACAAAATCTTACGTGCCAGCCGCTATGTCACAGCCAATTAAAGTCCTGCGTGTCTCGGTTATTTATTTAGTAGTTACAATAATTAATAATTGAGTGTGTATCGCAGTAGAGCTATCAAAAAGCACCATAAATAATGCACCTTGCACACTCGTCATTGCGACAACACCATGGACCTAATATATCTCTATGGACAACACTGACATGTTTGTAGACATGTCACCTGACACCTGACACGGACACCTGATACTCACGCCAATTCCCTTTAATCTGGGCCACAAAAAAAAACCGATTAAAACGGATTGGCGGCAAACGCATTGGTCGAAGTTAAATACCTACCACTGTTTTTTCCATCCATCTACACGTTGGCAGATGCATCTACAGACGCCGTCAGCAGATGCATCAACTTTCCTTGAAAACCACTCTATCCATTGGTATATAAAATCCGTTGCGTATACTCCGGAGGCGGACACGAACGGACGGACAAACAGCGCGGAAGCGACTTTGTTTTATACTTTGTTATGATGACATCAAAAAAATATATGAAAGGTGGGAGGGAGTCTTAGGTCGATAGTGCAGTAACCTCAACACAACTTACAAGTCGTGGGGGTTTCTGTCCCCATGACAACACTACGAATACCTCACTAAGTTATAAGTATATATGTATACTTGTGCGTATTTTCAGAGGTAGTTCGTGCCCCGAAGCTAAACGTTACGGTCGACCGCTGACCTTTAAGTATAGATTTTTCAATTATTTGTGTTTATGTTGTTTACTTGGCCTATATTTAAATACTACAATGTCAACTAGAAGATTATGGCGACGGAGAGCGGAAAATATCGTTGCCGGGTATGAAACAAATGTTACATAAAATTATATAAAACCTGACGAGTAAAAATTAAAATTAAAAAGTAATTTTAAAATAACTAAACTTAACTTTTATTATAATCAAATTTTATTATAATTAAATTCGGTGGTGTGGTTGGCAGTGCGGGTTCGATCCCCGGGTCGTATCAAATAATTGTGTGATCCACAAATATTTGTTTCGGAGTTTAGGTGTTTACTATGTATATTCTGTATGTATCTAGAAATATATATTTATCAGTTATCTAGGTCCTAGAAGCTTATAGCTTAGGTAGTTTGGGAAGTACTATTCCCTATTCTGTGGTAGATTACGATGTGTAAGAATGTCCAAACTATTTGTTTTATTTATTTTTATGTTTTAATTAGCTCACTGTTTTTATATAGTTCGTCTGTTTACTAGTCCCTTGGTTTAATGGTTTAAGAGCCAACCGAACACTAAATTAGGGCTTGGTATGCCGTTTAAGTAATAGGTACCAGGGATTTCTTATTATTTAGTGTCAATATCGGTATTATGATTGGACTTTTTTCCTAAACTTAGATTAAACCTAAAGTGCGGTTTTAGTTTAATCTTACATAACCATTCAAATTAAGAATCGTTGATAAAATATTTGAATACTGGCAAGATATGATTTATTTGTATTTTACAAGCTTTTATTTACTTTCACCTATCCCGATGTCCGTGTGTAATCAAATCTTGCAAGTTTCATTCAACACACTTCCGGGTTTTCGATTGAGCTGAACACACACTTGTAAAGTGCATGACAATGCAATATTATGACATCAAAAGCTTGATTTAAAAAAAAATTAATGATTTTATTATTATTATGTATTACAAGCTTCAATTTACCTTTACTGTACCGATATCCGTGTGTAATAAAATTTTGCAAGTTACATTTAACACAGTTCCCGGTCTGTATGTAAGTCGCATAAAAAAAAATTATGGACATTTATGGTCATTTCAATTTGGTCAAGTTCTCACAATCCATTAGAAAACCTTAGAAGTCTTAAATTTAGTTAGGTATTAAATAAATAAATAAATAAATATTGTTGGACTTGCTCACACAACGTCATCTAGCTCAATCTAAGCTATAAGCTTGTGCTATGGGATCTAGACAACTGACAAACATACTTATATATTTCTAAATATATACGTAACATACATAGAAAACACCAAAACACATAAGTTAGTTATTAACATACAGATTTATTTTTGCAGTAATTTATAATAAATGAAGCATGATATAAAAAAAACTATTAACTGTAGTCGAAGTACATTGACATCATCATCATCAACCGAGCCTTGTCTATTCAAACTGCGATTCGGCTGAACTTCTATATTTTCCGTGAAGCGACTGCCATCTGACCTCCACAACCCATGGGCGATATTGAAATTCTGTAGCTAGACCGGTCGAATTTTTGATTTAGGGCTCCAACTACCCTAAACGACTGCCATAGATGTTTGTATGACACCCGGGGCCGACGGCTTAACGTGCTCTCTGAGGCACGGAGGGGTCTCAATGTCTTGATAGTTGAAGATGATGCTCAACGTTTGCAATGTGTTAACATTGTGGGTTACCTCTACACCACGAGCACCTCGAACCACATTTACATATGCCTATTATAAATTATCAAAGTGTTTAATCTCTTAAGGAAGTGTTTTAGGTTCATGGTTAGGTCAACCGAAAGTTAGTTAGTTAAAAGTTCATGTTACTCGTATTACGTACCTACGTCACAGTATGTAGACTTAAATGTACGTTTATGAGTAAAATCAAGACCCACCTTGTGTATTTAAGCTCATTTTTACTTTACTGACCCAGAGTAAGCGTTATACCTGCCTATACTCGTACCTGCTATGCTAAGGTTGGTTTCGACAGATAGTTTTACTACGACTAGAATATGTGGGACATTATTTGTTCTGGCTACTTCTTCTTCTTCTTCTTTTAAACACGTGGCTCCATCGATATTGATCGATGATTCGCCAATGTCAAGGTAATGCTTGATTAGTTGATAGTCCCGCACAGAAGAACTAGTTGTGCAGGACAAGAAACGTTGTTCGGTATGTGAGTATCTGGGAGCCCGATTTTTGCGGAGCGCCAGAGGTAACCTAAAAAGGCACCAGCCATGCGCTCAGCAAAAATCTAACTCCTAGCGCTACTTGAAATGTCCTAATAATTTAATTTTGTTGTATAATACAGTGTCAATTGTCAATGTAAATTGTCACTGTCGTCTTATCTATTGTCTCTTCTACTAGACTAAACAGATGGTTGATTGCCAAATATCAAATGTGTGTCAGTAAACTATTTTATTTAAGCTGGTGATGAGAATAACATGACATACCTACATTACAATGCTTATAATTTTGAATAAAAAATAGACTTAAGGATATGTAAAGTTCTCTTCAATACAAATTAATCAAACCCAAACACGTAACTGCTGTAAATCGTTGATGAATTCCCTCGACTGGCTTTCGGCTCCCTCATCAGATTAAATACAAACCTTCATTCAATGGTAGTCCTTTATAATAGCTAACGTTGCAACCTTCTTAGTAATAAAAATAAACAGTTGGCGGGAAATCATTTGTCAATTGTTTTTTATCACACATCAAAGTTCTGCGTATGCAACGAAAATGGAACAAAGTCGAAAAGATTTTAGAGCGATGATTTTTTATGATTTTAAAAGTTCTCTCTCTCCGCAAGACTGTGCCGCTCGTCTTCAAAATGCTTTTGGGAGAGAAGCACCTTGTTTGAGCACCGTGAGGCGATGGTTTGCTGAATTTGAGAGAGGTCGAGTTTCTTTACATGACGAATTTCGTGAAGGGCGGCCTTCAACTGCCGTCAACGAAAATAATGTGGCTACTGTTAAGCGGTTAATTGAAGAAAACCCGCGGATTACCTATGAGACAATTCGAGGACTATTGGGGATTGGTATGAGTCAAATCCAGAAAATTTTACACGAAGAATTGAAAGTTCGGAAACTTTGTTGTCGTTGGAGCTGTCAGTTCATGAGGGATCATGAACTGACAGCGGAGCAGAAGCGGGCACGGACATTCTAATGCTGTTTATGACATTGTCACAGGAGACGAACCATGGATTTATTGATTTGAACCCGAAAAAAAACAGCAATCTTGTGAATGGGTGTTTGAAAATGAGAACAAACCAACAAAAGTGAGGCAGGCGAGAAACGTTGGTAAAAAAATGATCGCGTTTTTTTTCTCAGCTACGGGTCCCATCTGTACAATTCCACTTGTGTTAATGCCGAATGGTATTCTGCCATTTGTTTACCCAGGGTGTTAGAAAAAGTTCGCGAAAGACGACCCAAAAGCCGCGTTCTCCTACATCATGACAACGCTTCTTCACACACGGCCAACAAAACAAAGTCATTTTTAGCTTCCGAAAAAGTACAAGTCCTCACCCATCCTGCGCATAGCCCCGACCTAGCACCCTGCGATTTCTGTATTTTCTCCAAAATCAAAGATTTGATGAGAGGTTTCACTTTTACCAACTCCGAAGAGGCAGTGATAGCGTTCAATCAGCACGTAGAAAACATGCCTTCAGATCAGTGGTCCTCCTGTTTTAAAAAATGGTTCGATCGCATGAAAAAATGTTTAAAATTTAAAGGAGAGTATTTTGAAAAGCAACAAACATAATATTTTGGTTTTAACATGTTGTTTTTTTAAGTTACGCAAATCTTATAGTGTGACCTACATATGGATAGGTATAAGCACTATTCTTGAGTTAGACATTCAGTCAAACCTGATTGCTTATTAGTTTTAAAACTGTAATTTATTTAATTAAATATTATTTTCAGATCTCCTCGTCGGCTAGAAGCTGCCATCGAACTCTGTACACTTAATGTTCAAAAACCTTACACAAATCTTTCAAACGAGTAAGTTACCAAGAGATCGAAAAGTTACGGACACTCTACACCTCGGTGGCGTAGTAAATTTAACCTACAACCAGGGCCAGGGCTCATTTTCATTGGTTGTTAGCACTCGCATGCGGGGTGCGGGCTGACAACCAAGTTGTTTTTATTAGTCGTTACCGGGAATGCGCACCTTAACACGTATGCTGGCTATTAACTCAGTTAATAGGCTAGTTGACACTTTTTTAAATAGGTCTCAAATGTACTTTTCGATTGCTTAAATGTCATAAAATATGAATTTTTAAAGCAGTCATTTTCATGATCGGATGAAAACGGATGTCAGCCATTTTCGTCTGTAAATTGCCTGTGTTGTGACATCACAAGGACCGTAAACTACACTGACACCATTGCTTGTCGACAGTAACATGATTTACTGGTGTTCTGGCAACATGACGTCATCATCTCTTAACACCGTTGCACCGTTTCAAGAATTTTATTAGAATATAAACTTGTATTTTCAAATTATTATTTTACAGTAATCTTCTACTTTTACGAATACCTACTCATCTTTCACTGAGCCTTTTCCCAACGCAGTTGCGGTCAGCTTTCCAGTCTAACTGCGATTCGGCTTAACTTCGATATTTTCCGTGAAGCGACGGCCATCTGACCTCCACAACCCATGGGCGATATCGAGGTTCTGTAGTTAGACCGGTCGGATTTTTATTTTAGGACTTCAATTACCTCAAACGACTGCCATAGATGTTTGTATGACAACCGGGACCGACGGCTTAACGTGCTCTCCGAGGCACGGAGGGGTTTCAATGTCTGGCTAGATGTTGATTAACCTTAGAATGTGTAAATATAGTCACTTCTACTAGACCACTAGACCACGAGCCCCTCTAACCTATGAATACCCGAAATAAAACTATATTTTGTACAATTTGAAGGCTAGTTGACTTAGCTATGTCAAGTTTAAAAGTAGATAAAACATTAGTCGTACGACCGAGTTATGGCACAATGTAAATGAACCCTTCAACTGCTACCTCAGTGGTCCCAAGTTTAGTCCCATAATCGAGTCAAATGTTGGTTGTAGTCAGCGTCAATAGTAGCTGATCAAAAACAGAGTTCCAAAAGTACTGACACTATTAAATTGTTCAATGACCTGACTTACTTCCTTTTCATAATAATCACTCGCGTCAAGGTTTCAAATTAATCAAAAAACTGTTTTAAAAATAAACTGATTCATAAATTTTTCAATATTCATAACTATGTTATGTTTTCAAAGTGACTGATATTTAATTGTATCAAAATAGTCTGCAAAAATAAAGTGGGATACTTGAACCTTATTCAATAATTAGCAGAACAAAGCAGTGGGGTCACACTGCTTTGTTTTGTATAAGCCCTTAATGAATTAATCACATATAGGGGAATCAAAAAAAAAAAATTAATTTTCGCAACCGTTGTTTTATTGTAAAACAAGCTCATAAATACCTAGAACATTTTAGCTAATAGGCTTAAAATTAACATATCACTTATCTAACGTAAAAGTTTATTTTCACAACTGATTTTCACAACTGATATAAAAAATGGTAATTTGAAATAGTCTCATGCACACCGGAAAGGTTAAAAAATTAAGAAACCACTTAATTAAAGTAAAGGTTTTTAATGACGTCTTTAGAATCGGGTATGGCCTCCTGCAATGTATATAATACACTGAAGACGTTCCCGCATGGACATGACCATGTTCTGACATGTATACATTCCTCTATAGTGTTCCCATAATTCGAATACATGATTACTAATAGCGGTTGCAGTGCGAGAAGTTGACGGATCCCAGTTTTGCACCATTAATCCCCACATGTTTTCAATTGGATTTATATCCGGAGATTTAGGTGGAAATGGCAAAGCAACAATTTCGTCGTTGTGCTCTCTAAACCATGCTCTAGTCAATTTTGCAGTATGTACAGGTGAATTGTCGTGAACAAAATTAAATGGATCGGTGCCTGGATAACAATTTTTAACAGTTGGTATCGACACGTCTTCCATAATATCAACGTAACCTTGAGCATTCAATCGTCCACCAATTTCTATTAATTCTCCAGGCCCAGCAGACGACATCCAGCCCCAAAACCCAAGGTTTATTCTGCCGCTTGCATGAACATTGACAATATTCCTGTGAAGATACCTTGTGTTATTAATTCGCCACAAATTGACCCTTCCACTTTCATCATCAGTCAGGGTAAACCTTCTGGCTGGTTTGCGGTGATGTAATATTCCTGCCTTATGCAATACACGTCGGACTATTGACCTCGATATATTAAAGTATGTAGCCAAGTTTGCGACTGGAGTAAACCCCTTGCGTCTTGTCCTTCTACTCGTAACAATTTCGTTACGTGTAAAAACAGATGTAACTGTTTTTCGAATTTGATTAACGTGTCCTTCGCTGTCCCATCTATTAATCCATAGAGTAACGGTATTTTGAGCAACACCAACACGTCTGGCGATATCACCAATTAGTAAGCCATCTTCATGAAGCGTTATTATACGATGTCTTTCATGATCTGATAGGTAATGCGACATATAGATGATTAATTTACTGGTTTATAGTGTGATTTAATCATAAATTACTACTTCATAACAATAATAAATTATTACTTCCTAGAATTATATAGGTACTTAAGAATAATATGCAATAGATACCTTGAGTAGCAGAATAGCCACTTCAAATGACAATCAAAGAGTACCTTTTTCCTGTCCTTCAAGCCTTTTATTTACTGAGAATGAATATTTAAAAAAATCAAAATAATATGCAGCAGCATTCTAAAAAGGTTTATGTTCGACGAAAGTTTTATTCCTATTTCAGGTACTTTAGAAACATCAATGATATTACATATTAAAAAGGTTTACATAATTTTGATGGGTAGTTTTTCTGCATTATGAAAATATTAATGTACCCAACAGTTTTGCGAAGCGATTTGGTCAGACTATTATGATATATCTTGTAATGTATTTCTTGTGGACAATTCAGATACTACGCTACTATTGATTTTGACTGTACAATCTACAAATATTTGCTTTAGAGAATGGTTGGTTTTCTATACGTACCTATATTTATACATATAGGTACTTGCTGACCTTGTTCTGTATAATGAACTTTAGAGAAGAAGTATAACGGATCAAATAACTCGGTTAGTTCAGGAGTTAAAGAGGCTATTATGAGTTTTTTTAATTACGGTCCCACGTCCGTTGCTGGGCGTCACTGGTACGCGCGCAGAGGGTATTTCCAGTGTCGCCCGGCAAACATCGGTCACCTGTGTGGCCTCTTTGGGGGTTTGGTCGGGATGAGAATCCCGCGTCGTTGGGGTAGGGTTTTATCCCGCGTCGGTGAATGAATCTGGTTGCATGCTGCACGCGACCCTTCTAAACTGCTTCTGTAAAGACGGCAGGTGACTATCCCGCCGTCCTCAGGCCCGATCATGGAGGTCGATGGTCTTGGGCGTAGATGAGTCTGCGGGGCCCTCGCCGCTGACTTACGCTCCCTCTCCCTCTCGGTCGCCTCCTTACTTAAGGACACGGCCGCGTTCCACCCACTCCCGCTGAAGACCATGACTTCAAGCATGGTCTCTAGCGAGAAGGCTATTATGCGTGGTCCGACATGCTCTTGGCCGGTTTTTTATATAATATAGATATAGTAGATAGGTTTACCCGTGGATTAGACCGCATTAAAATTTTGAGCAAACTAATTAATATTACTTTTACTACTGTTAAATATTTTCCGTATTTATACCTCAGAGGGTTTCGAATACAAACATAATTAATTATATTACAGCATTGTGAAAAATTCGCTAAATTGTCAGTCGGTAAACAGACTAGGAAGGGGCGGGGCGGAGTAAGGGTATTTCAACAACCAACACTTCACTCTTCAGTAGGTAGGGTACATCTATGAACATCGTGAAATAACAGGCACATGACAAGCAACCCCAATATTAATTTCATGCAAATGTCATGTCCTATAATATAAAACAACTGATAATAGAATGTTATATTACTTTAGTACAACTATATTATCTCAATGACTTGTATTCGTATCTAATCCAATATTAAAGAGGAAGGCGCCAATGATAGTAAGATATTTCAAGATCTCATTGTATTATCACTATTTACTCGTGTTTACGGCTTAGTTCTTAATTGTCTGTTAATACTTATAGCCTTCTAATTATAATGCTTAAATATAAATATACGCACTTCGACTAAATAAAAAGAAAGGATAAGAAATCCTATCTTTTCTAATGTTAAACTGAAATATTATTAGTAAAGATGAACGTAAAACAATGGGGTAAGATGTAGAATTTTTATAACCATGTAACGCCTGATTCCATTCAATATTTAAAGATGAAAGCGCTAATGTTTATGGTCCCCTTTGTTATCCTTTTATAGGGTTCCGTATTAAAGTCTCGGAACCCTTATAGTTTCGTCATGTCCGTCCGTCCCGGCTTTCCTCCTAAATGGTTAGTGCTGCAAACATGAAGCTTTGCATAGATATGTATGTTTACTACGCCGACGAAGTGCTAAAGTTAAATTTAAAAAAATATTTTAATTTGGGGTACCTCCACTGCAGCTAAACGTCTACTCCATCGTGTAGGGTATCATTAGATAGGTCTTTTAATAACATTGAGAGGTTGCTTAAATGATTTTTGATTTTATTATCCTTTTGCGAGATATTTAGCTTTGAATAGCATATTTTTGCAAAAAAGCGTTACCCCCCCTCTAAAATCTAAACGGCTCGCGTAAAGAACTTGAAAACATTCATGATGGTAGTCCATATTATGAACTTTGAAAGAAAACTATAACAGATGGTATAACTCTGTTGGTTCAAGAGTTATAGAGGCTTTAATGGGTAACTGCGGAACCCATATATAGAGATATATAAAAATGAATCCCTATTTCCCTTGGTCACGACATCACGCATGAACGGCTGGACCGATTTCGCTAATTCTTTTTTTGTTGTGTTAGGTATTGTCTGGAGAAGGTTCTAATGGAAGAGAAAATTAAGAACGTTGCGTGGAAAATTAGAAAATTTGTAATAACTGTAACTGGTTCGAACTGTTCAAAGAAATGGTTTCTATTGCGATTTCGGATCGGGTCTTGCAACTCGAAGCACCAAAATGGGAACCAGATTCTGAGTTCCCGATCCCATGTTCCCGTACCTGGATTCCTGATGACGAACTGGGGAATGAAATCCAGGATCTGGGAACTCTGAATCCGAAACCACCGGGAACCAGGTACGGGAACATGGGACCGGGAACTCAGAACTCGGGATACAGATTTCCATATTCATAGTTATGGCAGGACAACGTCTGTCGGGTCAGCTAGTATAGTATAAATACACTACACCCTGACACAGAACAAACCATAATTCTCATTACCGCCGGGCGCCACTGGAAATACCTGTTTGTAACCAGAGACGCCCGGCAAAAGACGTCAGAGCGGCCGGAATTAAAAAAAAAAAAACATCCTGACACAGAACAAACCATAGTTCTCATTACACAAAGTTGTCTCATGGTCTTGGGTGGGGTTCGAACCCAAGACCTCCGAGTTCAGTTGTTACCTTAAGGCAGTGGTATGAACCAACGCCGGGCGCCACTGGAAATACCTTTAACGTGCGTACCAGAGACGCCCGGCAACGGCCTTGGGCCGTTTTATCCGTAAAATACTTTGTTATAGAGATAACTATAAGAGTAGTTTAAAATCATTATCTAATATAAAGATTATAAATGCGTACATGCCTTACTTAACGGTTTGTATTGAAATTTGACTAGGTTAAATATAGGACCATTTGACAAGGTGTTGTTTATAGAAAGTACCATTTACTAAAAAACTTAGTAGCAGGCTTCAACTTTTATAAATTTTTAATTTATAACTATTCCTACTTTAAATTAGTCACATGCAGAAGGTATACCTAACACGTGTGTAGGCAAGGCACTCTAGTCATGATATCTAAGTCCTTTAATGTTGTTAGATAATGAAGTTGTAAATGAAGTATCATTGAAAACATAACTAAAATAACTACGCATGGTTTTAAACACAATCACAAAGGTTATCTTACCTACTTTTACCATAGACCATATAGGCTTATATACACCTTTACCATCAATAAAATATACAAAACTGTCTCGGTGGTATGAGTCAAGACGGCAGTCGCATACTGCCGTCTCTGAGGTCCCAGGTTCGAATCCGGGGCGAATCAAATTATTTGTGCTATCCACAAATGTTTGTTTCTGAGTTTGGATATTTTCTATGTATATAAAATGCAAGTATTTAGAAATATATAAGTATGTTTATCAGTCATCTAGATCCCATAACTCAAGCTTATAATAGGTTTTTACCTATGAAATTGCGGTTGGACTTTGGTCGACAATGACAAATTAAAGGTGATTGTGGAAGCCGATGATACACAATCTACGGCTGAATTAGCAGCAGCTTTCGACGTTAGCGTCAAAACAATATTGGTCCATTTTCGTCAAATTGGCAAGGTAAAAAAGCTTGACAAATGGGTGCCCCACGAACTCAATGATCACCAGCAATAAGTACGCGTCGAGACATGCCTTGCATTGCTCAACAGACACACAAATGAAGGAATTTTGAACCGCATTGTTACTTGCGATGAAAAATGGATTCTGTTTGATAACCGCAAGCGCTCAGCAAGTTGGTTGGATCCTGGTTCTGCACCTAAACAATGCCCTAAGCGAAAACTTACAGCTAGAAAAGTGATAGACACTGTTTGGTGGTCTAGCGATGATGTGATTCATCACAGCTTCTTACCAAACGGGGTGAGCATTACTGCAGATGTGTACTGTGAAGAACTGAACACAATGATGGAGAAGCTGGCACATCTCCAACCAGCATTGGTCAATCGCTCGTCTCCACTGCTCCTGCACGACAATGCGCGACCTCATACTGCACAGCAGACGGTCTCCAAGTTGCAAGAACTGGGGTTGGAAGCTCTCCGTCATCCGCCATACTCACCAGACCTTGCGCCTACAGACTACTACTTTTTCCAGAATTTGGATAACTTTTTGGCGGAAAAGAAATTCAATACCCGAGAGGCAGTACAAAATGCCTTTAAAGAATTTGTTGCCTCCCGTCCAGCTGATTCTTTAAGAAGGGCATCAATAAACTGCCGCTACGTTGGCAAAGATGCATTGATTGCATGGGTGATTACTTCGATTAATACAAATAATAAATACATGAAACGTTTCATTTTTTTACCTAATATTAGCTTAATTTGGGCTAGATGACATCGTGTGAGAATGTCCAAAAATATTTATATATTTATTTATTAGTTACCAGTTTATATTGACATCCATGGTACTTACGTACTGATAATTATATTGGTAAGCGATTATTAACTAAGTTTACTTAGTACTTAACTCATATGAAGTTTGTCAACTAAAAGTTGAATTTCTATTACAGATTTTACAAATATCAACTCATCGAAGAATTAATAATAAAGCCTTTATTCCTCACAGTTGCAATACATTAGATATATAAATTAACTTAAAAACTACAATATTATTAAAATTCAATAAAATAATTAAACCTAATAAAACATTAATTTATTTGCATTGTATAATAATAGTAAATAAAATAATCATTCAATTTCATTTCCTTCATCAATAGAATTAGATAAAAAAAAAAAAATTAAAATAATTAAAAATTGTTAGGTAAAAATTCAACAAAACATTATTTCATTTATATTTCTTAGACACATATTACGTGCAATTAAATTTATCAAAAATGTTTCATTTTAATAAAAACAAACAATCATAAATCTAAGTAAAAAAATAAATTGAATAATTGTAAAATAATCAGGACTAAATAAAATAATCATTAATTCACATTACATTAGACAAAATTATATATGTAAAAAATTATAAATAAATTTAATGATTGAATTAAGCAGTCCAAAATAATTAAAATTAATAAAACAGATTATGTAGCATCTCTTGCTTCACTGTGAGGTACCCATACTTGGGCATAGGCCTCCTCCAAACCTGTCCAATAGGCTCTATGCTGTGCTTCGCGGGTCCAGGTAATGCCAGCCATTTGTATGATGTCGTCGACCCACCTTTTCCGTGGTCGGCCTCGATGTCTCGTCATGTCGCGAGGGTACCAATGTAGTACTTTCTCGCTCCATCTGTTATCTGTTGTCCTCGCAACATGGCCGGCCCATCTCCACTTCAGTTTCACATTTGTCATCTTTCTAATATCGGTACATCTTCTTCTTTCGCTCCGTTTAATGTTAAGCATACTTCTCTCTGTGGCTCTTTGGAATACGTTAATCTTCTGTACGATTTCTCTTGTGAGAGTCCAAGTCTGACATCCGTACAACAATGTAGGCAGAACTATTATATCCATGGCTTTTTGTTTTAGGTGGACAGGAAGGTTTGATTTAAATATATCCTTTAGAGACCAATATTTACCCCATGCTTTCTTAACTCGTCTCTCGACTTCACAGCCTGTTGGATTATTAAAAGATATATTTTTGCCTAGATATATATAATCTTCGACATATTCTATGTTATGAGTTAGAATTGTGATAGGCAGCTTCTCACTGTTAGTCATAGCAAAAGTCTTCTGTTTATTCATATTCAAACCACATTTGCTCCGCATTCATTCCTCGTGACTCTCAGCTAATAGTACAATATCATCAGCAAAACGTAAATTCGTTAGATATTCGCCATTTATGTTAATTCTTCTTCCTACCTTACTCTTCTTACCTTCCTACCTATGGCAGCTTGCGAAAGATAGACTCTAGTAACGCCGTAAATAGATTCGGGGAGATCGGGTCACCCTGTTTTACACCTCTCTTGATACTAAACGGCTCACCTTGTCTATCCAGTTTGACTATGGCTGTACTATTTCTATATATTCCTTGCAGTATTTTTATGCATGTTGCTTCTACCGCCTGCTCTTTCAAAGCCAGCCACAAGGCGGAATGCGATATAGAGTCAAAAGCTTTAGAGTAGTCGATAAACGCTATGTAGAGCTGCTTTCCATACTCTGTATGTTTTTCAATGAGTTGTGATAGTGTAAAAATATGGTCGATTGTAGAGTAGTTTCGGCGAAAGCCCGCTTGATCCCTAGTTTGATTACATGCCAACTGTTTAGAAACTCTATTCAACAAGGCAGATGTAAACACCTTGTATATGGTTTGTTGCAAACTAATAGGTCTATAGTTATCTAGACTCGTGGGATCGCCTTTTTTATAGAGAAGTGTTATAACTGATAGTCCCCATTCTTGTGGTATCATTTTTCTTTCTAAGATCTCGTTGAAAAGTCTTGTAAGCGTTGGTGTTAGTGGCTCTATAATTGCTTTGCGGATATCATTAGAGATGCCGTCGTTGCCCGGGCTTTTTGCAGATTTACACTTTTGAATTACAACTTTAACTTCGCTCTCAAGGAAAGCTGGAACATCTTCGCATACTTCTGCATCCACCAAGTCACAACTGTGATCATCGTCATGGTAGAGGTCTTTATAAAAATCTGTTGCAGGGTCAATAATGTTTTTTCTATTCGTTACAATTTGATCTTCATTCTTCAATACCGTTATCCATGGTTTTTGCTTATTAAGTAAATTGTATGCCGTCTTTATCGAAGACCTCTTTGCTAGCTCTTCTTCTATAATTTTGTGACGATAATTTTTCCAATTTCGACTTATTTGTTTCCTGACTAGCTTGTAAAGTGCAGTTAGTTGGTTCCGTTCTACTTGTGATTTATTTTCTTTATTTTTCAGTCGGTTTCTCTCGTTAATTAGTTTGTCCAAGTATGGTGTTATGATCGATTTGTTTGATTTATTTTGTTTTGGAAGCTTACTCATTGCGTTTTTGATGTGTTTTACTAATTTGTATATTTTAATTCTTATTGTAAATAAATATATATACTTACCTATTTACTAATCCATTATAAGATATTTCCAGGTCATCAAACCCGATGTCACTGAGGTAGTCAGTTACTAAATTTTTGAGAGATTCTTGTTCGAGTGGTGACAACGTTTTAATCCGATTCCCATACCGACTGCGTGACCTCTTTATATTAAATTTTTGCGCAACTCTCGTTCTAAGTATTCGATGGTCGGAAGAGAACTTGCTGTTTAAGGTTTGCACATCTGAGACGTATCTCATATGCTTTACTAATATAAAATCTATTTCATTTTGATGCCCTTTAGGTGAAACCCAGGTCCATTTTTCTTTGGGGTGTTTTTTAAAGTAAGTGTTTGCAATGTGTAACTGATTTTCAAAACAAAATTGAATTAATATGTTACCTCTTTCATTTCTCTGCCCATACCCCCATGGACCCATTATCGCTTTGTCTTCTTTAGTGCGATTTTCTATTTTCGAGTTGAAATCACCCATTATAATAGTATTTTTATTTGTTTGTTTTAAAGCTGTTCGAAGGTGTTCGTAGGATAAAATAAGATCCTCTTCGGTGCATTTTGACGTTGGCGCGTAACATTGAATAAGATGAATAATTTTATTATTTAAACATAGATCCAAACGGATGACTCTATCAGATACAGCTTTTATATCCAAAATATTAGGTTTAAATTCTTTTTTTATTAGAAAACCCACTCCATTGGATCCACTTTTCTCTCCATAGTATGTCATAATATAATTTTCGCACTCCATTATTTCTTTACCTTTTCTTTTTATCTCTGACAGACCAATAATATCCCACCTAAATTTAGATAAGCAGTGGTTAAATTCTATGAGCCTTGATTCACTTACTAATGATCTTACATTCCAGGTACAGATGTGCATATGGTGTTGTGTTGTTTGCCTTTCAAATTGGCTGGAGGGTTTTGGTCTAATCTTCCCACGGCGACCACCCGTATTGGGAGATTGTTTGTTTCTTTTTGGTATAATAATATAGTTTGGTGAGGAGGGGGCCCTTGTATCTCATCTCATCTCTTCAGCAACACTGTATCTGTTGGTTTCATATATTCTGCAATTTTATTAGAAATTTTATTTTTTTTGTTAATTTTGAGCGATGCTGATAATGACCCTGTATTATCTTGGGTTGATAATGGAGATGATGATGATGCTCGTTTATTTCTATGCTGTTTTTTTCCAGTGACTATTAATCGATCATATCGTATAAAAGCCTCATTTCCATTATCCAACTCCTGCTTTTGTTGACATTTGAGTTCTTTTCGTACCTTGAGAATTTTTGAAGGGAATTCATGTTGAATATAAATATTAGTATCTTTAAATTTTTCTTTATTTTTGAGAATTTTTATCTTTGTTCCCAGAGTGGTAAAAGTGACTGCTACTGGTCTCGACTCCTTTCCAGGTTTTCCAATCCTTCTAACAGCCTCAATGTCAGCCTCACAAAGTTTTAAGGTCAAATATTCATTAATAACATTGAGTACCTTTTCTATTAGTTGTAAGTATGGTTCTTCTTTATCTTTAATGCCAAAGAACACCAGATTTTTCTGTACTCCACGCTTTTCCAATTCGTCCAGTCTTCTTTCTTGCTCCTCTGTTTGGAGGCGTAGGGAATTTAATTCACAGTTTAATTTCTCGAATTTCTGATCAATATTGGCATTAATATTATTTGTAATTTGTAATTTCTTCAGTCTTCACTATCGAGTTTTCTATGACTTCAAACCTTTGTGCCATATCTCGCCTCATCTCCAAAAATAACCTCTCGAATATGGAGCGAAAGAAATGTACCAGGATCGCAGCAAGAAGTAATCGGTGGTCTTTGCCTACCCCAGTTGGGGAAGAGGGGCGATTTTACGTATTATATAATAATAGTGAAGACCAAACCGTTACAATAGTAGTATAGCACCATCCAGCGGCGAGTAGCGGAAGCGAGTTAGTTGGGGCTATGTTTTTTACTAACGCTACGCCTAACTTAGGCAACAGTCTCCAATAAATCTTGAATTCCAAAATTGGTTGTAGATAAACTTCCAAATTTGCGGATCATATAGATAACATAATATCAGTGTATCACAATATATTCATGGAATACCAGCCAAGGTGTCTATAGATGTCGCTTAAATATTGTTTATTTGTGGCCACCCACATCACCAAGTTTATGATTATCTGAGAAAAAATTATTTTCACTTATTTAATTTCCTCAAATTATCCAGTTCACTAGTCTCTAATAGCACACAGTCACTTAGTGGCAATCAGTTTCCGTTACATGTAACATACACTGTCTGTTCACACCGTTGTTCCACAACAAACCGTCCCACACTAAGTCCCTTGAAAATCACTTTTAAGTTTTTTACCGCTGTATATCTATGTATTTTTAACTAGATTTCGTTCATTTGTAACAATACTGATATATTATGATAACTTTTATATAGTATTAGCACTCAAATGTTTAAAACCGATTTTATCACAGAGCCGAGGTTAACCGTGGCACAGCAGCGCCCTCTCCTCCATCGAAGAATTAGGATTCTTAAATGGCTAAGGTTTCTTTCGTGCTAAGGAAAAAACACGGTTCTTAATCTCTGAAACTCACAACTAATGGCAAGAATTAGATACTTATTAAACTTTTCCTCATGAACACATAAAGGTATCAAGTTTAAACTCATATCAAATACTCAGGTCTACTGTCTTTTAGAGATGTGAAAAAATCAAACTTCTAAGCCAACTTAATCAAAAGATACAGCCGATTAGTCTGCGAATTCTTCTAAATTTCAACACTCTTGTACTTGTACTTGTTGACGCAGGCTGGTCTCCGCAATTCCACGTCTATTGCGCGGGTTTTGCGTACGGGTAGGACTCTTCTACTCGTTTGCACGAGCCAGCCGATCTCTTCCAGGAACGCCAGCAGGCCCCGCAGGTTGTTTGGCCCCGCATTTTATTGTTCTCCTTGATGGTGGAGGGAAAGGTACCTATGTTTTTTTTGCAGAAATGTAAAGGGGGTTCGGGGACCTAGGGAAAATTCCGAGTTTTTGAGATTTGCCCTCCAGTCCCCCAAGGGGGGCTCCCGAGTAGAGTCAAAATGAGTAATAATTTTATAGAGGTAGTTTTTTATTTTATTTTTTTGTATTGGGTTCGCCAATTTGACGCCACCCGCCTGGTAGTAAGTCGTGACGACGTCAAGCGATTGTGGGTCACTCACAGCACACTATACTATAGAGAGTGGCCCTCAACTTGACGACCTACTGAACCCAGGATTATATGTGGGAGGAAACACGTGCACAGGCAGGGCGTTCCAGGCCAGTATCGTTCGGCACAGAAACGAACGTTTAAAACGTTCGGTTCTCGCGAACATGTACCTACTGTGTGGGAGTGGCATCTCTGCCCGGCCCGCGTTGTTCGGGATCGGAAGGAAGATGGGATCAGATTGAAGAGGTCTTCAGAATGCTCGCCGTGGTAAATACGGTAGAATGCGGCCAAGGAAGCTATTGTTCGGCGCTGAACTAGCGGCTCAAAGCTTCCCCTTACCTCCGGACAATCTATAATACGGATAGCTCGACGCTGCATAGCGTCGAGAGCGTCCAGCAAATACTTCGCGGAGCCGTCCCGGAAGTGAGAGCAGTATTCGACGCAGGGTCCAATCTGCGTCTTGTATAGCAGACACCTCTGATGCAGTGTAAAGAATCGCTTTACCTTATTCAGTATTCCTAGTTTCCACGAAGCTAGCCCTATACATCTTTCGATGTAGTTTTTATTATTGAGCTCTTGACGAACGTCTATGTCAAGGATCTCAAGGTTGCCCTTCATTGGTAATAATGCATTCTGAAGAGAGGGTAGGGGAAGGAAAGGGGATTTCTTCGCTGTAAATGCACACGCCTGCAATGTGCTGTCATCTGCATAACAATGAATGTTCCCGAGGGATAGCATATCATTGATTTGCAGAAGGAAGAGTTGGTGACAGCACGGACCCCTGCGGCGCCCCGGTATTGTTCCTCGATACATATATACATAACCGGGGCAACACAGGTAAGGCGTGTTGTCAGGGCGGCGTATTTGTGTCTCCGTGAGAAACGTCACAGCGGGCCGAGCCGTCTCAAGGTATGGTGGACGGCATCGAGGTTCGCATGGAGTCCACGGATGTTGGTGAACTCCACCTCGAAAAGTGAAGCTGTCGGGTTTCCTGGGGCCGCTGTGGAACGTTTACTTATTTCTGTTGCACTGCCATTATAAATTTGAAGAAGAAGCGTGAAGACAGGGCGACATTTGGTGCAGCAGTAATAAGTGACAAAGCGCAGGGGCTAACTTCGTCTGGAACCATGTGGTTAGGTTGGAGCCGACCCGCCGGACGGAAGGGCTACCAAACCCCCCTGGTGCAAGGCCGCCGCTATCCCACACCGGTTACCACCCGGAGCGGCGATCCCACATCAGGATTATGCGAGAGAACATGTGGGGCAGCCTTCTGGTGTGGTTGGTCCCAGGCAGGCCCCATGACTGTTGCGGGCGGCCGCGGCAACGCCGTTGCTAAGGGTCTCCCTGGCCAGCGAATCGACCCACACCACCCACACTAGACTCCGCTTTGCCCCCACTGGTTCCATGCCTGCTGCACCATACATGGCCCCGGGCCCGGCGGTGCAGCTGTTGAAACCCTTACGCAACCAGCCTGGGCTGGGTTACTTGTGGGGCTTTAGCACAGTTGCACGGTGGCACCCCCCGGACCAATACCCGGTACCCACGTAGGGCTTGGTTTGAGTATGTTTGGAACCGTGGTACTCCTCTCAAACCCATCAGCCTAAACACCGGTGGGAATTAGCCGGTGTAAAATGGGAGGGCGGACATGGGCCACAAGTTTGCCGATGCGCTCCCTACCACGCCCTTCGACACTCACAAGGGGATCAAAACCCACAGCGTACTTCCTGAAATTAGAATCTTGAAATTTGGGTCGAAGACACGTCTTATAGCACAGATGAAAGAAAAAATTGCGAAAAGCATACATCTTTAGGTTTGTACGGAACCCTCGGGCCGCAAGTCCGACTCGCACTTAGCCGTTTTTTTAATGTAGGTACCTACATACAACGTCTGTTTAAAAGCACATAAAAACACCTTTCTCACCCACTTTTTATAATTAGTTGCATTTTGAGCTTTAAATAATCACTAACAATCAAAAACACACGATTTTCATGCTGCTTTCAGTAACGGATTGAGTGGTTCTCGAGGAAGGTTTTAGTATATAATTTGTTTTGGGCAAAGCAGTGGCCGTCCGCTAGTAATAAATAAATACCTAAACTATTCGCCAGTAACTTAGTCTATCCCACGATATGTGGAGGTATTTCTAGAATCCATTAAAGTGTAGTTGGGTTGGGCTTCGAAGATCAAAGTCTTACTAGATAAATAAGTAAATATACTTACTTACTGTAAACTATATCAGCTACGGCTACGGCCGCCCTATAGTCCATTGCCGAACTCTTTGGCCACCAATGCGGCTTCTATAAGGGGTTAGGTCGGGTGTAATATTTAGGAGATGGATGTAGTCAAATTTACATATTATTTCAAAATGTTGCACAATACTAAGTAAACCTTAAATGAAAATAAAACAATTAAATTTTTGCTAGATAATCTGTGTTATTGTTATGTATAGTTTACATAAGTATTCTTTTTTATATTGACTTTAGTCATCTCGACTGAGTGCATATCTGAATAATATACACACATCAATAAGTTGTGCATCGTGCGCCTGAGAGGACAGACACGTCTATGCTGAAAACTGTCTAGAGTTCCGGTAGTAATATAATTTAAACGTACAAGATAATACCTACTAATTAAATGTTAATCCAGAGTATATCACGATATAAATGTAAAGTGAGAGATCGCGACAATGCTGTCATTAAAACTATAGAACTCATGCGGTATAAACATAATTTTGATAACAATTAGTTAAATTAAAGTTTTGGTTTTTTAATATAACTACAGCGACATGCCTGAAAATTGTGTTAAAGATAAACAACTGGAGTAAGTTACATTAATTTCTTTTTTAAGCTCTGCGTAGTATTTGCTAATTTATTTACTGAACAGACACAGATTGTTTTTAATTTTATACCTATCGGCGTGTGTCACTTACATTCGGTACGCATACTGCCACCAAAAGTTTTCATCACTAAATTTTCAATTAAATTCAATCTAACAACGAAAAATTCTTATGGGTATGTAACCCTAAAATAACAGTTTAATTAATGTACATATTCTGACTGAATAGAATCATAGTGAATGTTGTAGGTACATAGATTTGTGCGTTTGCTATACTGACACTAAATTAACTATAAGTTTATACTTATAAGCATTTGACTATCCTCCAATGTGTGTTCTTCAAAATTGTTATATCATTTGCTTTATAATTAGGACATCCTTTTTGAAATATTAGAATTGAGTTAAAATAAATAGGGAAATTATTCAATGTTACATATCGTCCCCTTATAGCAGAAATTAATCAAGTGACACTATTAAGTAAAACGAGTTTTTAATGCCATGACGATCATATTATTTTTTTGTGCTTGTGATTTTTAATACGAGTATAGCTTGCAGTTGGTCAGAGCAGTCCCCCTGTTAGGGAAAGGCCGTGGGTTCGAGTCCCGCCGATGACATCAGTTTTTGTGATCTATTTATAATTTCTTTCTTAATATTTTAATAAACAGATGATTAAGTTTATTTACAATAAGAATTACAATATACATTATTATTTACTAAAAATATTTACATTACAAAATATCGTTTAAAAAGTCCTCCGCGTTTATTGGCGACTGGGAAGGTTCCCAGAATGCTGGATGTTTTGCCACGTTGGATGGCGATACTTATTCTTTGGGCCAGGAAATAGCTAGCCTTCTGGTCCTGAGAAGCATCGATTAAACGTTTAGCAATGTCTCTATAAAGGCGGCAAGCACTCGGACCCCATGACCCCAGTGTCTCAACCCCAAACGGCTCAAATATGTAATCACCTGCTAGGTTAGGATATTTACGCCGTTTGAGACCTTCAGCCGATGCAGCAGCAGCGCTGTCACATTCGGATGTGCTTGGAAAATGCAAAGGTGCTAAGGTGTCAACGCATGTAGCGTCCAACACCAAAGGCCTTCCCCATCTTGGTGATGATTAATAGATTTTGTTTTATACAAATTGTTGTTTAAGTGACCCTCATGACCTGCATCTACCCTTCACCCACATTTCACCAGTTGTGTCCACTGTCGCACTGCGCCAATTGATGACATAATTATAGTTATTGTTAAACTACTATTTCATAAGTGAATAATTAAGAAATGTATGATTTTAATCTACTTCAATAAGCGCTCATAAAAGATATGGCCTTGTTATTGTGGAGGTTACAACAATCAACAAACGCATATAACATTAAAATAAAATCTTTACCGTTTACGGATAGTTTTATTTATTATATTCATTTTAGGTACCCCAGAAAATCAAAAATACGTTTTTTACTCGTACTTAATTTTATTCAGAAAAAAATTGCGTCGATTGGTCTGGGTCTAATAGTTCTACGATGAAAAAGAAATCGCTTACGCCGCTTTCTTTTTGAAATACCTAGAGTCTTTTTTGGTGTAAGTCTACAAAAAGAGAGTATTTTCGATGTATTTCTGTTCGTCAATCTCCGTTTATCCATCCTTTCTACGTGCCCGAACCATCGAACCATCATTTTTGTATCTTATTCATTACATTTTCTGACATACAGCAATGTGTCACGTTAGACCTCACTTTATCCACTAATGTTACCTAATATTAACACAAAGTAACACTTCCTCCAGTCGGTTTTATCAAAACTGGCTTCAAAATATTTTTTTCTAAAACTGTCAAAAATTCACCGTGTACGCTTAACTACCTAAATAAATAAAAATCCTACTAATATTATAAATGCGAAAGTTTGTAAGTATGGATATTTGTTACTCTTTCACGTAAAAACTACTGAACGGATGAAACTTTACAATAATATAGCTTATACATCAGAATAACACATAGGTTACAATTGATAAAGATACGGCGACGGGAACAATAATCACGCGGACGAGTCGCGGGCGACCACTAGTAAATAAATAAATAAATATTTTTGGACATTCTCACACAACGTCATCTAGCCCAAACTAAGTAATAATCTTGTGCTATGGGATCTAGACAACTAATAAACATACTTTACTTATATATCTCTAAATACATACATCATATACATAGAAAACACCTAAACTCCGAAACAAACATTTGTGGATCACACAAATATTTGATTCGACCCGGGAATCGAACCCGAGACTCCGAAATCGAAAGCCGATGCACTACCGACCACGCCACCCTAGCAGTTTAATTATAATAAAATTAATAAAGTTTAACTTTTAATTTTTAATCGTCAGGCTTTATATCATTTTACGTATACATAATATATTTGTTTCATATCCGGCAACGATATTTTCCGCTTTCCGTCGCCAGTCCAGTTGAATATACATACAGTATAATATATAGTAACACTTCGTCCAGTTGGTTTTATCAAAACTGGTTCCAAAATATTTTTTTCCAAAACGGTCAAAAATTCACCGTGTACGCTTAACTACATTGCATTGTGTATCAATTAGTACTATCAATTACTACAGTTAAATTTATCGCAGTACTTGAAAATATAACCTTGTGTAGGTGAAACACCGTGACGGTTTAGGCACAGAATAGGGAATAGTACTTACATACAGAACTTGCACTCCGACCTTAATTAAAGCACATTCTTATGTTTACAGAGAACATAATTAGAACGTTAGAGTTGTCAGTAAAGTAAAATGTATACCAGCATAATTTGACCAATAATTATGACGTTAATGCCTCAATATCAACTCTATGGTCAATGCCGGGTCACAAACAAGAGACAACCCTTACCGATTTACAACTTCAAGTTGTCGCTGACGTTACGTATTTTTTGCCTTTTTTTTTTATACGTGAAACATTGATATAGCGTTCATTCGATACACATGCTAAACAACTCGTATTACTACTAAACTAGCATATTGTATCTATGTAGCATCTTTAGAGACATTGTTAAAAGCTTAATCGATGCTTCTCAGGACCAGAAGGCTGGCTCTTTTCTGGCCCAGAGAGTAAGTATCGCCATCCAACGTGGCAACACAGCCAGCATTCTGGGACCTTCCCAGGCAGCAATGACGCGGAGAATTTTTTAAACGATATTTTGTAGTGTAAATATTTTTATTACAAAATTATGTATATTGTAATTCTTAAGGTGCGTCCAAATATTGCGCGGATGCCGCGCGCGGCGTGCCGCGCTATAGTTGGACGGTTGCCGCGCGCGGCAGCTGCGAGCGCGCAAATATTGCTCAGTATCGTTCGTCGGTAATCGTGTCTGGATGTGTTTGCGCTTCACAAAAATGGACAATGAAACATCAATTAGACTAATTGAATTATATGGCTCATTTAATTTTAAGGAGTTGTGGAATCCTCAACATAAAGAATATTTTAATAAAAATAAACGCGATGACCTTTGGGACGAAACGAAATAGCCCTAATAGCCACGGCGTGTCTCGTATATTGCCGCGCAAACATTCTTCGGATTGTCCTAACTAGAGCGCGGCAGAATTGTGTCCTGGCCATGCCGCGTGTTGTTGCCGCGCTCTTGCCGCGCAATATTTGGACGCACCTTTATTGTAGCATCTATTGTTTTCAATTGTTCAGTTACGTTTACTTCAAATAGCATTACCTGATGTGTTTTTTTTTCTTTTCAGTAAACCTAAGGACAATGAACTTAAAGTGTCTTATTTTCAAATAGTAAGTATCTTATATATAAAATTCTCGTGTCACAATGTTAGTTACCATACTCCTCCGAAATGACTCGACCGATTTTTTTATGAAATTTCATATGCATTCAGTAGGTCTGAGAATAGACTACCTACCATCTATTTTTCATACCCCTAATGTGATAAGGTTGTCCACCCCTAATATTTTATCTTTATTTTTTGGATAATATTTTGTTTTTTTAATAATGTGGCATTAAAAAATACATACAACCCTAAATTTTCACCTTTCTATCACCTATTTTTTAATAGTCCAGAAAAAAAATGCGTTACTAAGTTTGCCGGGACAGCTATTTTATGTATAAAATTTATTACCTAAGTAACCCCCTTTAGTGGTATTATGGTCGGTTTGCCGGGTCTGCATCGCCTCCCACCGACCGGTTCCTATTGTAAATCTAAGCCATTCTGAAACCCAAAAAAAACTATACTTCATCAAAATCGATCCAGTCGTTTAGGAGGAGTTCAATTACATACAACCGATTTGGTTAATTTTGGTTTTAAAATATTCGTAGAAGTTCAGAGAAGTTTTAAAGGTTCTTTTTAGGGTTCCGTAGTACAAGTTTTAGAACCCTTATAGTTTGACAAAGAACTACAATAAAACTAGTTGTTCTGTGGACCGTAGACTACGCGGCTTTGTTTAGAAAATTTTTTCTTCAATTTTCTTTATTATTCTTTCATTTGTCATCCAATCCAAAAAATATCATTCAAATGTCATTTAATGCAAGCAAGGAGTGTGTGTGTAAAGTTTCATGCAAATCGGTTGATAAATACGTCCTCAAACATGATCTGACAGAACCCGTAGATGTAGAGGTACAGGCGAAAGAAATTCTCCCCAGTCTGCAAGTAGAAACGGAGACTTCGGTCGCTTCGCTCCCTCAGTCAATTATGAAAAATATTTTTTACGTATACAGAATTTGTATCTTTCTTGCAAAAACCTCGGAGTGTGGGGCATCATTAGAGAGGTCTTTTAAAAGCATTGAGAGGTTGCTACATGTTGTAAAACAGAGCCCTCCCCCCCCCCCCTAAAATCTAAACGGCTGGCTCGAAAAATCTGAAAGTATTTGTGATGGTAGTCCATGTAATGAACTTTAAACTATAACGGATCCGATAACTCTGTTAGTTCAGGAGTTATAGAGGTTTATTATGTTTGACTATGGAACCCTATTCTATGTGTTGCCCGACACGCACTTCCGATTTTTTTTAATTTGAGGCAGTACGACGACGTTTGCTGGGACAGCTAATAGGTAGATACTAAAATAAAATCGAAAAACACGCCTCAAAAAACTTTCCCGTGTTGTATACTATTTATTCGGGAGGAAAAACAAATATATATGTATGTTTATCCAATGTCTATATAGATCCCATAGCACAAGCTTATAGCTTAGTTTAGGCTAGGTGACGTTGTGTGAGAATGTCCATAATGTTAAAAATAATAATTATTTATACTTTTCTTTCAGATATAATACATGAAAATCTATGTCTCTTTACAAAGTATAAACCCAAGTATTGCTTTTAGTTATTTAGTATTTAAACGTATTTCAAAACGGTATATTATAAACGGTACATATAATGTTACGATATAAATACCGGCAGAAATGGTTTATTCATAGATTGTTGTCTGCTATCTTATACTCCTCTTTTATACATCGAGGCTTCTAAATAGATAAGACATAGGAAAGCTTTATACAAATTAAAACATAAGAATATGATAAGGTTGAACGCTTAAAATAATACTGTTGACAAGTACTTCGATTTATCTCACTTGAATACTTGTTTGTACTAAAGATAAGACAAATTGTTGAACGAGTTAATTGTAGAGATATAAATTAACTATATAGGCTATTGGATTTACTTTGTGTTACAAGGAATTGATTCATAAAATACTTATCTTTTTTTTAATTCGGCCTCTCCTACGTCCATTGCCGGGCGTCTCTGGTAAGAGATATTTGCAGTGGCGCCCGGCGGACTTGGGCCATCTGTGTGGCCTCTTCGGGGGTTTGGTCGGGATGAGAATCCCGGGTCGTTGGGGTAGGGTTTTATCCAGCGTCGGTGTGTGAATCTGGTCTAGCCTGCTTCTGTAACGCCGGCGGCTGGTTATCACGCCGTCATCATATAAATATATATAGATAAATACCTACTAGGCAAATTTGCAGAAGTTTTAAAGTAGATACTTCTCTCATATAATATGGTAAAACTGTAAAAACCGTACAAGGTTAGTTAACATACAGTTCGCGATGTGTAAGCTGAGCTTAGCATTTGTGTGAGTGCACGTATACGAACGTTCATATCGTGCACTCATACAAATTATTAACTCAGCAGGCTCGCCTGTTTTACTCACACATGTGTTGTACACACAGCTTTTTCACTCTACTTTTCGTGATCACTCACGCAAATGCAAAGCTCAGCTTAGGCCTCGCGAACCTATTTTTGCAGACACGAAAATCATAGAGGTAATGTCTATCTAATATTTTATTATTATTATAGCAATTCCGCTAATATAATTGGGCAAGATCAAGAGACTTTTTAAAAAACCTTCCCCCACATATTGTGAAGCCGGCACTTAATATTTTAGCATGTTCCAAACTTCAGTGATCTTTAAAATACTCCCTATTTAAATAGGTCCATAAATTTTATAATGACCTCGAAAATCGATTATGTACTATTACTAAAGAACCTACAAAGAAACCAAAGAACTAACACCATTGGTCATATGGTTTAATTTCCATTTTAGTTTCGATACGGGACCCCACCTGAGATAGTAGCAACATGTCTTGGAGTTCTCATGGGAATGATCGGCGGCAGCGGTATCAGCATCAACCTCATAGAACTGGGTGAACTCAGTACTGCATTTGTCGAAAGGACACATCCACCACCAGACCGATATAGCACACACTTGCCGTTGCTATCTGCGTTCGGTGGTGGAAGAAGACTGTAAGTGTTTGCGCTATGTATTACTGACGACAGACTGAAAATTTCATTAAACATAGCTACAATCAGTGCATTCGTTACGCTTTGATGTAAAAGGAAATCTATAACCGCTATCCTAATGTATAAAAACTAGGGATCGATGTGTTTCATTTCATTTAATTTCATTTATTATTCAGATTGTGGGTACTGGTACATAGGGTGTTAACATTATAAGAACGGTCGGCAGTGTCCCACCATTTAAGTATACAATATTATATGTTGTCTGTATTTATATATTGTATTGTATATTGTGTATCGTCCAAATTTGGACTAGGCCTTTCACCAGGGCAATATGCATACCTAAATGTAATAAATAATCAATGTATTTCCTTTCTAATTTAATTACACCCTAAATTTTTGTATTTCAAAGCAATGAGTTTGCTTAAACTATTCTTAAAATATTAAGAAAGAAATTATAAATAGATCACAAAAACTGATGTCATCGGCGGGATTCGAACCCACGGCCTTTCCCTGCTCTCATCTGCTGCTGTCATCGTAACTCAGTTGGTAGAGCAGTCCCCCTGTTAAGGAAAGGCCGTGAGTTCGAATCCCGCCGATGACATCAGTTTTTGTGATCTATTTATAATTTCTTTCTTAATATTTTAATTACACCCGTTAACGAAACATAACATAGACATGGAAAAAATATACAGAGTAACAATCGCATTCATAGTATCGTCTAATCGATGCTTCTCAGGACCAGAATGCTGGCTATTTTCTGACCCAAAGAATAAGATCGCCACCCAATGTGGCAATTCAGCCAGTATTCTGGGAACCTTCCCAGTCGTCAAAAACGCGGAGCATTTTTTAAACGATATTTGTAGATATTGTAAATATTTTTACATACATACATAGAGTCACGCCTATTTCCCATTGGAGTAGGCTGAGCATATGGAATTCCACTACTTACGATCCTGCAATACACCTTTCGCCTCTCGCAATCAACAACAACAACATTTTTAGTACATATTTATGTGAATTGTACTATAATTGTAATTGTATTTTATACAGTTTCAACGCTACACACGAAGAGAACATGGTGGCGTTGATGGAAGATGCAATAGCTGTAGCTATTTGCACGTGTGTTTCTGTACTCATTTGTATACTCTTGACAACTTTGGGAGTTGCACTTATCAACTGGAGTGCACTGCGGCAGGTCAGACTTACATTAATATTGTTTGTACATCATTCTTACCGCAAGCACTTTGATGCCATTGGAAATATTAAAAATGGAATTGTAAATTAAAGTGTAAGACTTTATAAAATAATGTAATTATAACACCCTTTTATAAAGACTAATCCGTTAATCTGGTCTACCTACAACTGGGCCTACAATATTCACTAGTGAAAAGTAACCTTTTGATTTCTGCACTCGGTCGAAGTACAACTATTTTATTAATTACATCAATAAATGCCGTACTAACAAGTTCCATTAGCCATTTGATCTGCATCATTTCAAGTTTGCGCCTGCACTTAATAGAGTAGGGATACAGACTTCTCTCTCCTTCGGAAAAACTGGCGTAATAAAATGTATGCAGAATTACACACTTTACATACCTAAAGATAGGCAATTTCTAAAAGGAACACATAAGTATATCATATTGAAATTATCATTTTACAGATAAAAACAATACGAATGCTTTTCCTGAAAGCCGTTCTACGCCAAGAAATGTCCTGGTACGATACAGATAATGAATTTAATATAGCATCAAAGATGACAGAGTGAGTAATATTTTAACATAATTCATTTCATTTTAACATCGATAGAAACATCGATGGATTTTAATTAATTAATTAGACAACTGAAAATAGGATTAACACCATTTAAAAGTCTGTAGAACTCTGGTAAACAATTTTCTATCAAGTAATTATTTTACTTTATAGTATAGACGCTGCTAAGTATTATACAGGGTGTAACATTCATGTGGGTCAGTATGGGAAAGTCTGAAACTATAAGACATACGAAGATCTGTTCTTAAATTAAATTAAATTAAAATTAAAATTATTTTATTTCAGACAATGTCCATAGATGGTTAGTAACAACAAAAATCTTATAGTCTATGTTAGTATAGTTCTCAATTTAAAAATTTTAGTTATCGGTAATATTTATCAAATTTAAATTAGCACATTATATTATTGTATATATTATATTATATTGTATTTATTAAGAATCATGTCATACATTTTAATAAAAATAAAAGCTGATCAACAGCCAAAAATCTACAGTTAGGTGACGATTGTAAACTGAGGGGTGCATGTAATAGGGTGCTCCATCCTGTACAAAAATAACTTTGCTTTTTACAATTTTATGCACAGAAACGAGTTCAACGTTGAATTGTACAAAAATGGTAGTATTGTTGAACACCTCATACAATGAATAAAAGATATTAAAACTACTTTACTACTTAAGACCTACACAATCGATATCTAAATAGAAATAGTGAAAGGTTTTTTTTTCATAAAGTGTCGATTCGATTCCCGAGCTGAGTACAAGGTTTAGTTTAAACCTGTGAATGCAGTTCTTATTTTTAATAAAATCTATGACATGGTTCCTCAGAATAGATCTTCGTATGTCTTATAGATTCCGACTTTCCCATACTGACCCATATGAATGTTACACCCTGTATAGGTACTTCGCGTGGTGCAACTGCTGACTGACAAACAGTCGCGGTTGCTGCAATGTGGGTGTATTAAACGCCAGAGGCCACCCTTCGCCACCCTTCTATGTTTTTTTTTAAGGAACTTGGCAAAGCTAAAAGAGGGGATAGGTGAGAAGCTTGCAGTAGTGTCCAACTCAGCGGGCGCAGCTTTAATTTGTTTATGTATTGCCATTCCTATGGGCTGGGAATTAGGTCTCGCTTGTGCGGCCGTTATGCCTTTTTCCCTTGCAGCGGCATTTGCACTGTCAAATGTAAGTTATGATATAAATCTCTTCATGCTAAGTATCTACCTAACAACAAATAAATTACAAAAACTGACTTCAAATTGCTATTGTCAGAACTGAACCATATTGATTGGGATCCGATCACACGGCAAACACCAGCTTTATAATAAAAGGAGAAGAGAGGGTACTTAATAAAAAGAGAATCATCAAAATCGGTTCACCCATTCAAAAGTTCTGAGATAACAAAGATTAAAATGGACAGTCAGATGGTTATTGATGGAAGATAACTAAGTAACTGCGGCAATTAACCGCACGATCTTTGTTAGATGTCATTTTCAAGATTGGCTTAAATATTGTCTTGTATAAATAAACATTATGAATTCCTACAATGGTAAACTTGCTGATAACACTGATAAATCACTTGGTTAAAAATAAAATAGGTATACCTAAGTGTTGTATACAGGTATACCTAAGGTACCTAATCAACAAGTTTGGAGACCATTGAGACTTTATAGAGGCATGCGGTGCGATGCTATATTATATTGATAGAAACTACAAGAGGCCAATTTATGTAATCTTTGCTTACTTAATCTTTGAATACTTTTCTGCATTTGCTACAACTGTCAGGTATCATGATCGCCATATATAATAGGTATGTTTGCATAGACAACCAATACAGTTAATCTAAGCACCAACGATTAAAACATAGTCTAATGGTGGTATTTGTGACTCTAGTGGTGGTCTTTGTGGCTCTAGGGTTGCATAATTTATTTATATTCTTTTAGTACCAAACTAAATCAGCTACGCGTGAAATGGAATCATACAGCCAAGCAGGTAAACATGCGGAGGAAATAATGAAATCTGTTAAAACTGTGGTCGCCTTCGGTGGTGAAGCTAAGGAAGTTAACATGTAAGCCCTAGACCCAATATATTTAGGTATACCTACCTGTGAACCGTACCTTTAGCGAAGGTAAACAAGAGATGTATGAAAGAAAGACATAGTATAAAGTATAAAAGTGCGAGAGGAACACGAGAAGAAATGGCATGATAAAGAGCATTAGACTAGCATAGACTCCACTAAAAGGAGGTAACTATCATTGTTAAAAAATTAAATTTCACATTATCACCATTGCAAGTCAAGAATAAATAGCTCACTAATTGCAAAAATCCGAACTAAATATTATCAAAATTAGGATATATTAAACTAACAATATTAGGGTGCAAACAAGTCAGTTCAGTCGTTTAACGTGGGGAGTGAATAACCTAACGGAACGTGTAAATATAGTTCCATCCAACCATGGTTCCGAGCGCAAAATCTTATGAGGAATACGATGGTCATTTTTCCATTTTACTGTTCCCTATTACAGGTACAGTCATCTATTGCAACCAGCTGAGCAGTATGGACGTAGAAGAGGTCTATTCAGCGGACTTGGTAACGGATTCAACTGGATCCTTACTTACTGTCTAAATGCTATTGGACTAACATATGGTACACGATTGGTCTTACGGGACATGTACAAGCCAGAAGACGAACAACATTATGTTGTTGGAATAGTTTTCAGTGTAAGACTGTTATTCAATTCTTTCCTTTTTCTACCATGCTGTGGCTGCCCACCACCTGCCGAGCGCAAAAAAGTATCTGGCTAAGTGGGCGACATATAAGCTCTGTTTGGCCCTTTCGGGGATACAAGCGTTACAGTTATTATCTGAGCATGTGTAATTACCTACTATGAATATTTTTATAAGTAAAAATACAGTCGAAATAACTGTAATGTAATAATTTTTTTCAGGTGTTATTTAACATTTTCATGGCAACGCAAGCATTGACGCTCTGTATACCCCATCTTGAAGTATTTGCAGCAGCTCGCGGTGCCGCATCTAGCATATTTCAACTGATAGACAATATACCAACCATAGATAGTTTCAGTGTGATGGGTGTATCGCCACGGAGGCTGTTGGGCGGAATATCTATGGAAAACGTACATTTCAGTTACCCTTCGCGTCCAAATATCCAGGTATACCTAATAAACCAAGAGCTTCACTCATCTCTCCTCTCACTAACCTCGTATTAAATATTCTGTATTTTCAGAAGTCTGAATGCTATAATAAACCTTTGAAAATTCTTATACAGATATTGAAGGACTTCTCATTACACATCAAACCAGGGGAATGTGTGGCTCTGGTAGGATCATCAGGTTGCGGTAAATCTACCATACTTCAGTTATTACAACGACTTTATGATCCACAAAAAGGTTCTGTGAAACTAGACAAAAAGGATTTGAAAAACCTTAACTTGAGATGGTTACGATCTTCTTTAGGTTGGTATCTAAGACTATTAAACTATTTTTACTTCTACGTACTTAATGTATTATAAAAAAATAACTCTCGTTTTATTTATATTATATTATAATGACACTTTTAGGTGTCGTGGGTCAAGAGCCTGTTTTATTCAAGGGTACAATATTTGAAAACATTGCAATCGGATGTCCGGAAGCGACATTAGATGAAGTGCAGAGGGTGGCAACTATGGCATATGCTCATGAATTTATAAAGCTTCTACCAAAGGTTGGTAACAAGTATTAAATGGTTTAAGGCAGGCAGGTATAATTCTACATGGTAAGTAATGGCTACAATGGTAAGGATAATTCTACAATGTGAATCGGAAGAACGGTTCTAGTCTTGAACCAGCGGCTGTTACTTTTCCAGAAGGAACGTTTTACCAATTGACCAAGACATCACTTGGTCAGTTGGTAGAACGTTCCTTCTGGAAAAGAAACAGTCGAAGACCTCGAAATCTGCGATGATACATATTATCAATGTGTCACTTACGGCGTCCTTTATGCTGTTGTTAAAATAACTAGAAATAGTAGTTTCAAAAAATTAAGACAAGCCTTCATATTAGAAAAACTTATGTACTTTAATGACCATGTTATTTTAAAGGGTTATAACACAGTAATTGGGGAACGCGGTGCATCATTGTCTGGGGGACAAAAACAGCGCATTGCAATAGCGCGATCGCTTCTTCGAGACCCAGCGGTACTGTTGTTAGACGAAGCTACTTCAGCACTCGACCCTCATTCGGAGCGGAAAGTACAAGCTGCACTCGACCGCGCCAGTGCTGGACGGACGACGGTCATGGTATCACACAGGTTAGTAGAGAAACTTCACCAAATCGTACTCAAACTGTGAAGTATTTTTTGGTAAACTACTATCGCCTAGTATGTGCTAACTTACTTTAAGTACACGAAATTGCCTGTTTATGAGATAACCTTTTCGTAAGCAATAACTACATAATATGGTTGTTTTGAATTGTAGATTGGCAACGATTGTCAATGCGCAACGCATTATTTGCATGGACAAAGGTGCTATTGTGGAACAGGGTACCCACGAAGAACTTATGGAGAAAAGAGGTAAATAACAACCTTTCAACCTTGTGTCAGTACCTACGTAGAATGTAATGATACACAAATAATAAAGTTAGTAATACGTACGTTTACACAAACTGTAAAAAAATTAGTCATTATAAAGAGGATTGACTTACCTACAAGAAATTCCAAGTTTTCAGTCGGTAAGTATATAAGTCTTACAGATATTGGTAATTCTCATAATTTCCTTATCATCCTTAGGAGTATATTACAAGCTTGTGACGATTAATAATGATAAGAAACAAATAGTCAAAACAGTAGAAGAAATCAGTCCCTTGGTCGAAGAAAAGGAAGATAATAGCGACGCAGATATTGAACCCACTGCGAATGATGCAAGGAAACCTGACATACGCAATAAGGACAGCCGCAGGCGTATCTTGAGACAGAACTCGGCAGTAGGTAAGATATTATAGGCAGCTTTTAATACTACCTACGACATAATATGATATGATAATATGATGTTAAACACCCCCCCCCCCCTGATCGAAACAGAAGCGACGCCCCCGAAACACATAAGGGGCGTCGGACTCCTCAGGGCCATTCGCGTGGACGGTGGGCCCCCCGACCTACCGCCCACGGCCCTATCAGTCGGGGGCTTGGGCGTAGGCAATGCGCCGTCGCCCCCTGACTGGTGCCCGCCGGAGCGGGAGCGTAAGGCCTGCTCGCTACCGCTCACGCAAGGCCTCTCTCTTCGCCGCCATCACCTCCTGAGCGAAGGAAGCGACGGCGGCCCAACATTGGTCGCTGCCGGCCATAGACTGGATCAAGGCCGGCAGCGAATCCACTCATCCAATAGTGCCCGTGAGGGCCAACCTCTCCGCGACGAATACTACATGTTAGTGTAGTAACATGTAGTATTCGTAATCAGTGTAACAAAGAAACATTTATTTAAACACGTTCACGATTATATTGTTGATACGTATTGTGCGAAAACTTTTTCTGCTAAGGTATGCTTGTTATAGCACATCCTGGACAGTGTTTTATTTAATAATAAATATTCACTGCTGTACCAAGCAGAGAATTATTATATACTAGCTGTTGCCCGCAGCTCCGCCTGCATGTTATAGCTTTCTTGATCACCAGTTACTGATTTATTATGTATAGCTGTTAAGCGATATTGTATCTTAAAATAAAATATTATAGTATCTTAGCCGTGTGCAGCGCCCCTTAGTGAACTCCACTGCGGGTGACGTAACCTACGACAAACTTATTATTTGCGGTTGGTACAGTAGTCGGGTCTAGGGATCGAACCGCAAAATTAAGTTTGTATTGTATATACTTTTCCGGGATAAAAAGTACCCAGCGTGGCGCCCAGGATATTAAAGAATAATTATACCAAGTTTCATCGTAATCGAACCGGTAGTTTTTGCGTGATGCTTGAACAAACAGACAGACAGACAAAATTTTTTTAATCACATTTTTGGGTTCGGTGTCGGACTAGTAACACCCCACACATCAACATCGGTCCAGCCGTTTAGGAGGAGTTCAGTGACATACACACGTACAGTAGAATTATACGAGTATATATAAAGATTGGGTAGCTTATACCGTTTATACAGTAGGTACACGCAAGGATAGTTGTCTGTTATAATAGAACTTTTAAAATATTTGGTAATTTGCATCATAAAATTTTATCTACATTCAAATGTCAGACTCAACTTAAAATCTTTTCAGAAAAATTAGATTGGATGAATTCACGAGGTTCTATTTCATCTGTCGTATCACTTGGATATCAAAGTTTCTTATTAAATGCAGATACCGAAAACAAGGACGATGATGAGGTAAGGAGTACTAAATACTGTGTCTAGAAAGTTATTAGCATAGTCATTTAAAATCCTCTGATGTTCGTGTTCTTGCCTGCAGATAATTTAATTGTACGAGTCCCTACTCATTAAATAACTAATTCCAGAAATCATCAATTGAATCACTAATTTACTGATTTGGCAATACCCACTAGTAAGTGACGTCTTGGTTTAGTACTTCATGCAAACTTCTACGAGGCTTATCGTTTTGATGTTTAATAAAAGTATAGCCTGGTTACTTTTTAGCACTAGATTTTTCTGGCCTAACTATAAATGTATCAAACTTCATGATTAACTGATTAATACCAGTTTCCCTTTACTTAAATATTTAATAATTTTGGTTTCCAGAAACCACCGCATGTCACTGGATATCAGATATTAAAACTAAACTCTCCAGAGTGGATTTACATAACTGTTGGTTCTATTGCAGCTTTTGCTCAAGGAGCTTGCTTTCCAGCATTTTCTCTATTATTTGGTTATATGAGTGCGGTAAGATTTTGTTACCTTATCTAAATATTTGAGAATGTATACTTACATAAACAGTAGAAATGGTGAAAATAAGTAAAAATGTGAAACAAATCATGTGAGGAAAGTAATGTGGCTAGGTGCATACTATGAATGTAGATACGGAATGCGTAAAATATGACAAAGAAAGGAGTGACTGAGGAGAAGACGTCTGACAGGGATGTGTGAAGAAGGAAGGCTGCGGAAGACAGGTTGCGCTGACTCTAAATACTTAATTGGGATAATTGCAGGTAGATGATTAGCACATGAACCATTAAATTCGGTAATTCGGTACTGGCGCTCAACAAGGTTGTATTAATACCTAATACTCGCATAATAATATTTTTTTCTAGATATTCATCCTAACGGACACTGATCTGCTGTTATACTTAGCGGATTTGTATGCAGGCCTGTTTCTTGTAGTAGCAAGTGTGGCTGGTATAGGAATGTGTGTGCAAAGTTTTGCCTTCACTACTGCTGGATTGAAAATGACAACGAGATTACGAATACAGTACTTCAAGGCATTACTAAAACAGGTAACAATAATTATTTTTAATACATGTTTTGTAGTGAAGGATCGTTGGGTACCTTAATATAGAAATAAAATTAACAAATAAATAATATGAATGTGGTGTGGTTGTCACAGGTAAACTAAGCTCAACTCACGGGAACATTTTTATAATTTATTTCTACTTATTTTTCCGTCTGAGACGCCCAGGACCGGTTAATTGGCTGTGCACAGCGGCTGGCACGTAAGATTTTGTTGCCTTTCAACAACATTTCATCGCAAGGCAACGGGTTTCAAATTTAGTTTTCAAAATTATAGCTGCTTATTTTATTAAATTAATTCGGCCTTTTTGGACATAACCCACTTTCTAGAGTACCCGGTGACGGCAATAGGCTTGCCCCCTATTACGTGGGACCAAAAATATTGGCAAACTGTGGGTGTGTAATGCACCTCTGCCTACCCCTTCGGGGATATAGGCGTGATGTGTCTGTCTACTTTTTTTCTGCTTCTACATAATATACTTCGTTAAAATCGGTTGACAGTAAACAAGTTGAAGCCACACAGTGATAAAATACATAACGATCGCAATATTGAGAGTTCTTGGTTTAGTTGTGACTTTGTCAGTTTGAACGTTCCTCCTGGAAAGGGAACAGTCACTGGTTCAAGCCCACCTCAAGACTATAGTTTTTAGCAATTTATATACCTAGTAAAATTATATGAATAATACAAGTACTCATAGATAATACATATTTTCCACGAGTGTGGCCCTGCAGACTAGTTTACATATTTTGGTTACAGATTGTCAATACTAATAATAAAAAGGAAATCTTTTTTGGTTGAATTTAATAGTAGCCTAGTAAAGGAATAACTTGTGGATGGAAAAGTCGAAAGCAGAAACTTTGACTTAGAAACTTTGTTTGGACTAGTTAGGAGATAAACATACTAAAAGTCCTGGGCATAAAGAAGGTCCCGTTTTTTGGTTCTTTGCTTACTTCTCGAAAACGGTGCTTTGCACGAAATTATGTTGTACGACATAATAAAAGCTAATTAAATTCTCTACAACTTTGTCGTTTGCACTTTGCATCTATCTCCAATAATTGCCTAGCTATGAGTTTCTAAAGGTGGTCGATTTTTAAAGCGCGCGTTGTAACAGTACAAAATTTACCAAAATCATTTCTTATTTCGGATGGATAATCGACCACCTTTAGAAGCTCATAGCTAGAAAATGATTGGAGATAGATACAAAGTGCAAAAGACAAAGTTGTAGAGAATTTAATTAGCTTTTATTATGTCGTACAATAGTTTATCTCCGAACTAGTCCAAACAAAGTTCCTAAGTCAAAGTTTCTGCTTTCGATTTTTCCATCCACACCCCCTTTGTGAGCACTCATTGACTAGACTAGACTATAGACTCCATAACTACGGAACGATTTTGTAAATTCTTTCATTGATGTAAAGCTACTCCCAGAGTAACATAGGCTACTTTTTATTCCGGTTATGTGTTCCCACGGGAATCGAGAACGCGAAAACCATATCACACGGGTGGATCTGCAGTGATCAGCTAGTAAATATTGTATACTAATAAAGATCTGAATTGTTTTATAGGAAATGGGCTTTTACGATAAGCATTCTAACACAGTGGGAGCTATATGTTCACGTCTTAGCGGAGATACAGCAGATGTACAAGGTGCCACAGGATTGCGGATTGGTATCATAATGCAAGGAGTCAGTTCTGTCGTCATCGGTATCTTGATGGGTTTCGGTTATGACTGGAAATTAACGCTAGTGTCGTCTGCATTCTTACCGGTTGTAAGTAACTTCTATGAATATATCCACCTGTAATAATATCAAAAAACTATTGCGGCTAATTCCATCCTAGTGAGTAATTAGAATACGGCTTGAGATGACTCATATGCCTGAACAATATTACTTACTACAAATCAACTGGTTTCCTCACTTTTCTTTTAGACATTTGCTGGTTTTTATTAATATTTTATGATAGCTATACGTTTAATTTTGTTCGAGTACATATTGTTGCAAAATATTTGACTACAGATGGTCGGAAGTATTTGGTTAGAAGGTCGAATGTCACAAGAATCACAATCAAATGAGCAAAAAGCTATGGAAGAAGCCACCAGCGTTGCAACCGAAGCTGTTGTCAGTATCAGAACAGTGCAAAGTTTAGGTAAGATTGTTTATTGTTAATCTAGCAAAGACTTTTGCTTAAATAACAATGGTCCGGGCTGTTGACAATGGTTATTGATTTTATTTAAAATGGAATATTTAGTGTAAGGTAACGCAATACATCAGCCGAACCTTCCTTGACTGCTACTGGTAGATGGCGTTCTGTAAGCGACGCCGTAAGTCACAACACTGATGATATGGTCGCAAGTTTCGAGGTCTTGGACTAGTGATGTATTTTTTTACTTAGATAAGACTTTCAATAATTGTTGTATACAAAATATACATAATTATAGACAAAAAATATTTACATTGCAAAATATCGTTTAAAAAATCCTCCGCGTCATTGCCGACTGGGAAGGTTCCCAGAATACTGGCTGTGTTGTAGTTAGTTGTAGTTCTACCAACTAACCATGTATTGGTTAGTTGGTAGAACTTTCCTCCTAGAAACCTTCTAGAACAGTCGCTGGGTCAAGTCTAGTCCAAGACTTCGTTTCTGTGATTCAGATTGTTTTATTTGCTCTTGTTGTTTTTGTTCTAGGTATAGAAACGGTTTTCTTGGAGAAATTTCGGCAGTCGTTACAAGAAAGCTGTGTTGCGGTCGCAAAAAAAACACGCTGGCGAGGCTTGGTGCTAGGCATGGGACTCTACATACCATTTCTATCATATTCTTGTGCCAACGTGTATGGTACCACCTTAGTAGCAAATGGATCACTTGAATATAAAGTAGTACTTCTGTGAGTATACAGCCAGAAGATATAGGTCTCTTGCTAAAGAGAGTCTAATATCGCAGAATAATTTTAGTCGGTAAGTATCTAGTCATTGTACCTATCTATTTAATTATGAATTCATTTTTAGTGTTACTGAGTCTGTCATGTTCGGAGCGTACATGCTCGGTCAGACACTGGTGTATGCACCGAGTTTTAACAACGCCAGAACCTCCGCGGCGAGAATATTATCCATCATCAACAGGGTACCAGTTGTTAAAACAGAAAATGATGTTACGGATAAAAAGAATTGGGTTTGTATCTGTGTAGTAAATTGCCGCGTTGGTACACTAATTGAACTATATATAAAATGTACTTACATTTTGTCCAGTTTGCAACTGGAAATTTCAGTTTGAAGGACCTTGAATTTAGTTACCCAACAAGAAAGAAGCTGAAAGTTCTAAAAGGAATTAACTTAAAAGTTGAAGCTGGAAAAACTGTCGCTCTTGTGGGGGCGTCTGGATGCGGCAAGTCAACTATTTTGCAATTAATGCAGAGATTTTATGATCCCGATACAGGAACTATTGTAAGTATCTATAGATTTTCATCATGGTATATTCACATGCCAGACTACATCGGTACTAACAGTAGTACCGATGTGACGAAAGGTACGAAAGGTCTATTCAAGCTATAGACAGTGATATAATTTAATCCCCATATACCTACAAAAAAATAGGGCCGTTCTTATGGAGACTCGTATTACGGCTATTTTCCTAGCCACTGTTATATGCGTAAAAATCCCAACAGACGTAGTGTAGATTAATGTTCTTTCGATACAGCGGCTGTGTACATCTTTATTGTATATGTAGACTCACTATTCCATTTTAAGGGTTCCGTAGTTCAAGTCTCGGAACCCTTATAGTTTCATCAAGTCGCGTCCGTCCGTCTGTCCGTCCTCGACTTTCCTCCCACATGGTTAGTGCTAAAAAGATTAAACCTTTCATGGATATGTATATTTACTAAGCCGAGAAAGTGTTATAAGAAAATAATATGAAAAAAATATTTTAGGGTACACACTATGATTTTTTTCTCGCGTCTACCCCATCGTGTAGGGCATCATTAGATAGGTATTTTAAAAACATTGGGAGGTGGCTAAGACTGTTTTTTTGCGTTTGCGAGATATTTAACTTAAAACCCTTGTTTTGGTTAAAACAAAATCTACAAAAATCATATATCAGATCAGAAAAGTCTGTTAGTACAGGAGCAATAGATGATATTATGCTTAGTTACGGAGCCCTAGTCTAGGCGTGGCCCGACCATGAAGATATTATAATTTCGTCCATGGGCCCGACACGCACTTAGCTGATTTTAATATTCCTGACGGTATTAATACTTTTTATCAAAACTGCGTAACGCCATTAATCCAAATTTGTCATGTCACAACCTAGTCATATATGTTTCACACTTCAATCCAAACTTCAATCTGCTTCAATCAAAGAGTAATTTTTATCTTCAATGTTAGAAATTGTATCAATATTCAATGTTATTTGAATTTAATTAATTATCTAAAGAAGAATTTGATTTGGGATAAATTTACTCTTAAGTTTACAATTTATAGTTTATAAAAAATGGGACAAATATACGGCACAGGTGCATATAGACATCTCGATTTAAAACAGGATGATCAGCCGACATTTAATACAGCTGTAGGCTTTAAAACCAAACGTGAACTTCGCAAGGCCATCGCTTCTGAAAACGCCCTAATGTCTGCGAAAATACCAAAAAAGTATAGAGATTATTGTTCCCACTACTTGCTCGACTATCAAGTGTGCCGTTATAACAAAATGCCTCTTGTATACAAATGCGCCCATGAGAAACATGCTTACCTCAACTGCGAAAAAGACGATTACATACTCAGAATTAAAGAGTTCGAAAGAGAACGAAGGTTAAGACAACGAGAATGTAGAGTCGGTGGTTGCAAAGATAAGAAACCGGTGTAGTTGATTGACGTCTGTATTAGAACATTAAAATACTGCACGTAATAAATATTGTGATTAAACGATTAAACCTGGTGCGATATTAACAAATATTTTAAAGAACTTGCTTCTCCATTTCCAACCCACCTATTATCAGAGGCGTAAGCTGAGCTTTGCTCTTTTACACACACGTGTTGTACACACAGGTACACATAGCCTTTTTACTCAACTTTTCGTGATCACTCACACAAATGCAAAGCTCAGCTTACGCCTTTTTACCTATACCTGCCTACTACCGGTTCTTTCCCACCGTCCACCTTCCCAGATCACCTGGGTGTACGGTGGTAATTTTTTTTTTAACTACGGTTCACCTTTGTCCACCTAGCCCTAGGTGTACCATTGAAAATATTAAATTTCCACGGTACACCTTGTTATAGAAACTACGAGTATTTAAGACATATCGGTTGGGTTACGCTCTTGAATAACTACGAAAAATGATTTCTACAAATAACAAATACAGACCAAAAAATAAAATAAACTAGGTATTCGTGGGAACGCGGGCGGTTACGTCGAAATAAATAAGACGGAGAACTAATTAATAACTCAAAAACTATAAAAGCCACATACACCAAAAACTATACAGCAAAGCACGTTAATGTGATCTATCTGCATGCCAAGTGCATTTCAAGTCGATAGGTTTAAAACGCAGTACGCTTTGAATAAGACTATTTTTGTTTATGTTTTTTTAACTTTCTCATGTATATATAAAAAAATCTAACTATTTTAATTAATTAACTGTAAAATAAGTCTTAAGTGCAATAAAAAATTGTAATCCAGCCAGCCAATGAGGTGGACCGTCACCAATATCTATTAATGATATACTGGAAAGGTGAACAGTAGTAAAAAAAAATTACCACCGTACACCCAGGTGGTCTGGGAAGGTGGACGGTGGGAAAGAACCTCCCACCACCCTTCCTGTGGTACGGTTGTGCCAGGGTTTGTATATTTACATAAACAATTAAACAAAAATGTAGGTACATATTAGGCAACTACTATTCACGTTACCTACTTTCTCCTAGCTAACTACTTGCTTAGTCAATTTCCAAAATCACCTATTAGCAATCAAACCAAAATGTCACAACCTACTCGGTATACCATAGGTACCATTTTCAATCAGATGCTTGTTAGGTTCTAACGGGTTGCAACCCTTATCTACAACTTTAAACAATCACTTTAGAATTGACATATTAGGTATCTTACCTACATGAGGTCATGAGACACCTACCTATAGGTATATATCTAAACTATGTTTATGGCAAAATGAAAAGTGTCCGATTAGCGACAATAGCCTCACACCCTATTACTTGAGGTTACCAGCGATTCTATACCGAGCGTATAATATTCCTCTGCGTACCTCTTTGTGGAAACAGTCTTCTCGTAAGTATGCTGTCGGCTGATACCACGGGTATTCTCTCGCGTCACCTAAACATGTGTCACCTAATTACGATTTACATCTATGTTATATTTAATAGGAACTAGACGGGGTAGATATCAAAACTCGACTCACCCTACCCCGCCTACGACAACAGCTAGGCGTTGTACAGCAAGAACCAGTACTATTCGACCGGACTCTGGCTGAAAACATAGCTTATGGGGCCAATAATAGAACAGTTAACATGAATGAAATCATTGAAGCTTGTAAAGCCGCAAATATACATACATTTATCGCATCATTACCAGAAGTAAGGATTTTAAACAATTATTATAATACATTTTAGCTACGAGTATTAACAATTACAATTGTGATCCCTGCTGCATTATAAAATCAAACATAACTCAACGTTGCCTAACTACACAATACAACTACATATCATTATTATATATTTTGGACTTATTTAACGTTACCAAAACCGCCGAAGTTTCGTAGGTAACATTTTTATAAATTAATATACTTTTTCTAGGGCTACGACACGAACCTTGGTTCGAGTGGTGCTCAGTTATCAGGCGGCCAGAAACAACGGGTGTGCATCGCACGAGCTCTTGTGAGGTCGCCACGCTTGCTTTTACTGGACGAAGCCACGTCAGCATTAGACACAAGTAGTGAACAAGTAAGTTTCGCACAAGAACTCTTATGACGCGCTGCAAAAGTTCGATAATGATTCGAAATAATTCGAAAAATGCCAAGTTTTTTTTTTTATTTATTATTTTAGTGTTTTAGTTTACAATGTGACGAACAAAGTAGCACAATAAAACCACAGAGGTTTGTCCTTATGCTAACAAAATAAAAGATACATCATTATGTCATGTTATTTAACTTACTACTTGAACATTATTAACAAACTCAAATGTCTAGTTGGTTGAGGCGTGCATACACAATATAAATTAAAATAGTTGTATACCTAGATAGAACTACAAAAGTAGTATAAGTAGGCAATATACATCCCTTGTTGTTCCTAGTTGTTCGATAATGTTGAGGATTACTCAAAACAAAATTTTTAGGTTAAGTTTCGGTTTACCCTTATAGTTTCGTCATGTCCGTCCATCCGTCCGTCTGTCCTCAGCTTTTCTCCTAAACGGTTAGTGCTAGAAACATGAAACTTTGCATAGATATGTATATTTACTACGCCGACAAGTGTTAAAATAAAATTTTGAATTTTTCAAAATTTTTTTGGTTTACCCTCCCGTACACGTAAAGAGAGGATGATATTTTTTCTTGCGTCTACCCCATCGTGTGGGGTATCATTAGATAGCTTTTAAAAACATTGAGAGGTTTCTAAGATGATTTTTGATTTAAGGATTCGTTAGCGCGATATTTAGCTTTGAAGAGCATGTTTTTGCAAAAACCGAGTGTCGCCTCGAGTGATTTTTTTGCCGTATTTATAGATAATGGTACGCAACCCTACGTGCGTCCCACTCGCAATGTGCCGGTTTTTTAATATAGATAGATAGACTAGCTGATGCTCAGGGCTTCCCTCGTGAAATAGTTTTCTAGTTACCAATTGCTACGGGAACACATTATCTGTCAGTGCCATTAAATTTAAACCTTCTTCAGGTTGTCGCGGAAGCATTAGAGAAAGCAGCACAGGGCCGCACTTGTATCACAATAGCTCACAGACTATCCACAATTCAAAAATCGGATCTCATCTGCGTTTTAGACAAAGGTAAAATTATCTACTGTTTTAATTTTATTAACGCTATAAAGTTGTAGCAGCTAAACGGATTTACTATTCTTTTCACAGGTAAAATTGTAGAAAAAGGCAACCATGAGGATCTCCTCCGAAGCGAAGGGCTATACCACCGGATGTGCAAAAGTCAGAACGTTGCTTAAGTGAAACGATACCTACGTAAACTGAACTCTGCCTCGGACTGGTGCCTAATGGCAGTGTGTAATTTAAAGTCAAAGTATTAACATATTATTATTAAGTACTAGTAATAACAGGTATTATGTAACACATTTCGATACCTACCTATGATTTTTACAAACAACTTCCTATCTTTACTTTGATCTACTCTCAATTAGTATTGATTTCAAAAGTTGACATATAAAGACACGACACCACTGTATACACATGTATTTATTTCCGAACTAGTGCTTTCCGAGTTATACTACTTTGTTATATTAAAGACAAACTTCAAATTACATATTAGCCAATGTATTAGCTTATATACCTACTAAAGGTGTAACACGCTTTTATGTAAAAGTACGGGCAAGGTAGCACAAACAAGTGCAACTAAGTTACATACTCATACATATATTAAAATTATTTTGAACTTTTTAGTTGACTGCCCAGCTTGTTTTCAAATTTTTCTATTTTATTTAACACAACATTTCAAGGAAATGTCCCAATGTTATTTCGCTATTTTTAATTGGCACGAAATTATAAAATTATCTGTATCAGTTTGGTCGATTTTTTTTTTTTGTATATTAATATCCTTTTCATTTAATAATACTGTTAATAATTTTAGTATGGTTACGTAGTTTTTATTTATTTTTGACGTGACAACGTCTTATAATTCGATGGAGCCGGCTGCACGCACGAAAAAACATGACGTCATGCGGCGTTACCTCGCTCTGAGGCGTTCCATTTAAGGCTTGGAGTGCAAGCGAAAGCGCGGAACGAGCGACAAAGAAGCACAATCGGCGTCCGCGTTCGGCAGTTTTGACGTTATCACGTTCAACTATCGTCAGTAAACCGACTTTACAGACAACCGATTTTTTTTGTTTAACTGGGAGTGCCAACTTTCTCTAACGTTGTTTGTTCTGTGTCTTTTCACAATCGTTTTTGTTTATATGTTGACGTTTGTCAGTCATTAGCATTATCTCAATGCATTTCCAACCGGCCAGTACTATAGATAAGGTTGCAGTACCATATGAATCACGGATTATTCACATGCCATGGGTTATAGGTCAGTTGCATTACTTGTCGGTAAACCGACTTTATTATGTTGGCACTGCACTAGCAATTACGGTATACACGGTGTGTAATAATCAGTAGTGTGACAAACGAGAAAACAATGATTTTTGGTCATACTGGTGTGATGTGGTGTGACTACGAGTCGGTAGGGGTAGCGATTCTATTAGAAAACTTCCTCCTGTATATTTTGGTATAGATACTTTTCCGCGTATTTGACTCATCTATACATATATAATACGCCAGTGAAGCCGCTGCTCCTCCTAAACTAAGAGTCGCACAGTCAAGTGTGGCACACCGTTGGAAAGGTCGTGGTCTCAAGTGGTGCGATAAGATTAGAAATTTGACAAAAAGTAAAAAAATAAATATTACTTGCGCAATTTGCGCTAAGGGTTGCTAGTTAAGAATAAAACAGAATAGGCAATAGAGTAAATAATTAAACCATAGTATTGTATTCTCGTTGAATTAAACTGGCATGCTGTTACGCCATAGAAATTGTATTTTTCTTATACAATGGAAGAATTAGTGTTTTTAATAACACGTGAACAGTCCCCATACAAAATGGTTCTACCTAATTTCTTCGCAAGTCCCGCATTTTACTACAATCGTTTACGTGTCCTGTTAAAAACGTGATGATGTGACAACTTGTAGAGTTAGTTCAACATGATCCATATTTGGTGCAAAGGATTGTGACCGTGTTAATGAGTACCTACTTAACTTGTGTATTCTTTTTCTAATATTCACAATCTATGTTGTGGTAAATGGATGTCAAAGAAAGAACTTTTTAAATAAAAGCCATTTGTTGTCTATTTGTGTTGTTTTATTTTGATATCTTCCAAAGTTTCTCAGTACAGAGCATTATCTACTATACAATAACACTAATCGCCCATCGGCATGTACACTGTCACAATACAAGATAATACGAATTTAATATAAGTATGATATCTGCTGAAAAAACATAATTATAGTACGCCGTATTATTGAGTTTTACCCTTTTTAGGGTACCACACCCAAAGGGTAAAACTGGAACCTGAAATTAGTTGAACTTCGCCGTCCATCCGTCCGTCCGTGTCTCATGAACCGTAATAGTTAGAAAGCTGAAATTTTCACAGATTATCAATATTTAAGGGACCTCCCATACAACAAACGTAATTTGTTAGTAATAGAAAAAAAAATTAGTGTGAAAAAACTAAATGTTGTGTTATTATGACACCATATTTGCCGATGGGCGACTTGTTGGCGAAAGTTTGTATTAGGGAATACCCTGTGTATTTTTAATGTATAATTAACATAAGCTAAAGTAGCGACATTTGCTACATAACCCAAGGTGGTGTGTAATTGCTCGTTAATCGTTTACAGTTTCAGTGTAAATTTAAATAAGATATGAATTAACACCGAGGCTGACACTCACTACAATGGCACGGTCAAACAGATAGTCTACAACATTTGGAAACAACGCCACGGGACATGTCAGCCAATACATTACGTTACAACATTAAATCTTATATGACTATCTCATTTAACACAATTATTACTAAAACCAGATTGTTTCCTCTTTAAACACCACCACTACGCCGTCTTCAGCTACCATTAAGTATGCATAAGGTATAATTCATGTATGTCTTGTGTATAAAGCCTTCAAATTAAGTAAAGTAGTCTTGAACATAACACACACTTATTGTATAAAATAACAACATCGACGCTGATCAGCAAAATATACATTTAAATCAATGCCTTAGTGATTTTAGACATTGAATTTCAAAAATTTCTTAACATCCTAATATTATTATAATTAACACAAGGATTTCTTGTGACAAGACCCAAATTTTATATAATGCGAAATTTTATATATTTTTATACAAGCTTACTCCGGCAAATGGCCGAGAGAGTAGCGAGCTGTGCGAAATGTTGTATCGTCTATTATTTGTTCATCTAGCTGTATCTAAAATTATAAATTATACTATTTGCTTAGAGCTTGTTTCTTAATCGTTAACATTTATCATACTCCCAGCTAGTCAGTACTGATCTACTACAAATTTAGGGTAAGTAAATACAAGTGCTTGACAACTTCACAACCGTAACACGTCGCCAAGATAGATACGGAACGTTCAAATTACTCTTTTAAAGATATGATTGAAATCTCATAATAATTTACAAGTACAAAGTGTGACCGCTAAGAGAATCTTCAACAATTAATCGACTGGTTGTTTGAATTTGTATTAACAATGTTATCATGAACTGAACATATGTCCATTCTCTTAGCAGCAAAGTATTTGTCACTTAACATTGGAATGAAGTAGTTATTCATCAATCGACATTAAATATCCTTTTAAATCGAATCTCTCTGTTTCTGACCGCAAAAGGTCACATCGTATGCAGTGATTTATCACTGGTGAAATCACAGCATACGATGTGACCTTTTGACATTTGACGTGCTCAACAGATACTTAACTCCAAATTCTCAATTCAGAAACCGTATTATTCTAATAAAACTTTATTTGTATAAAGTGTAAGCTAACTATACCAGTGGATATGGATTAGTAGTGTTGATTGTCAACCGCAAAAATTACAATTACCTACAATCATTCTTAACTAAAGTATCGAAAGTAGCTCGAAAACTTTGCAAAGAAGTATTTTGCATTGGTTTAGGTGCGAACCTTTCACAGGCCGAAGTCGCCAACTCATACGTCATTTTACATAGGTATATGTTTCTAACCAAAATATTTGGCACTTGAGACATCTGAACTTACTACAATATAAAATATACTATAAAAGATCCACAAACCGAAATAATGTGCTCTGTTTAGAGTATATGAAAGCTTTATTATGTGTTATAGTGCAATGTGTGGCATATAATGTTTTCAGTAATATACGTATTTAGTATTATAACTAAAACGACATTCAATAGTAATGAATTCCTACGAGATACATATATTTATATTTGAAAAAGAAACATTAACACCGCACCGTTTTCGGCGTGAGGAGCTAATAATACATATGATCATAATCACTATAAGGAACTTATTAACAATTAAAAGTCCTTATTATAATATCCTTATAATAACATGATGTCCTTTTTTTTCTTCTTTAAAGTAGAATGTAGATAATCAGAAGACAACAAGAATGGTCGGACATTGAAATATGCCGACGGCACGCTCTAAATTATAAAATATATGAGAATTTGAAGGTTGTTGTCTGTTGAGCACGTCAAATGACAAAATTCAGGAACATATTAGGACATATGACGTCCTCAACAGAAACTTTAAATTCTCAATTCAAAAACCGGCCCTTAAACAACTAACAGTATGATATATTATGTATGTATGATTGCACAGAACAAAGTCTTATATACCTTTGTATATTTAACAAAACAATTGCAACAAATTAAATAATAATTTAATCTATCATATAGATTCAATTTATAATGTTTAAATAATAATAACAATACAAAATAATTTATTAAATTAGTGTTAAATAATTTTTGAAACATAACTTCTTACTTTGGCAATCCTTATGTATTTGAGTCTTCTTCTTTTAGGTACGTGGCTCCATCGTTTATCGATGATTTTGCCAATGTCAAGGTAATGTTTGATATTTCCCGCACAGAAGAACTAATTACTTAACTAGTTCATGGTGCGGGACAAGTGAACGTTGTTCGGTATTGCAATTGGGCGTCTAGACCTGGTTTTTTGACCAGCGCCAGAGGTAACCTAAAAGGCTACCAGACACGCGCTCGTCAAAAACCCAAGTCCCTATGTACCCCCGAAGAGACCACAGAGGTGGTCAAAGTCCGCCGGGTGCCACTGGACATACCCTCTGCTAGTAACCAGAGACGCCCGGCAACGGACGTTAGAGCGGCCGCGGCCTAAGGCCGCGGAATTAAAAAAAAAAAAAAAAAAGTTCCTATGTACTTGATTGGTTTGAACACCCTAGCAACCCTGTGGGCAACTATGTAACTACCATCAAACGTTATTTTTCTTTTTTAGTTTCCTTATTTTTTTTTTCAGTTAATTTCCCTTGCCTATATGTATTTACATATTTGACAGTACCTACCCACATGTGTCGTCATAGTGTGGTATTACAAAAAGTTGTGTTCCCATTTAATACAAGAAGTATGTTAGACCGTCAACTAGGTACCGTAGTAAAAAATCATAAAACATCAAATCCATAGTTGCAATATGTTTAAAAACAAAGTACAATGGCACGTCAATTGATTGCATATCTAACCATTTGGCATATTTAAACACATTACTTTAGTTCCTCCTAATTCATAAAACAAACAAAATAAAATTTAAAAAAAAATATTATGTCATTGGTCTAACTATAAAGATAAGTCTACACTCAGTGTGAACACATCGTGATCAGTATATTTATAGTTCACCATTAACAAAATGATTTATTTGTTTTATTAACACGTATTATTTAATTAAATAATAATAATTTGTTAGACGTTGCACAGCCTTTTAACATAAATAAAATAAAACAAAAAACAGGGTATAAACTATCTAAAATCAACCTTGTTAGTACTTAAAAGTTAGTAAAATCGGTTACGGTAAATTAATTTAACTACCAATTAGTTAAATTAATTTAGAACTTAATATTAAAATATATAAACAATACATTAGCAATAGGAAACGTTTGCGTTCCTAGTGCGAGAACTTTACAATTAATGGCATATGAAATGTAAAGCGTGACGTCACGTTACAAATGAAATAAATTGGCAAGTCCAAAACAATGAATATAATCTGTGAACATCGGTATTTGTAAGCTCTCAATGTGGCTTCTTACTGAGGAGGCATATTGTTTTGTTGATGGTTGTTGGAGTGCGACGGTTGTTGGGGCGGATATCCAGTGGTGGGCGGCCTTTGTGTGCCTCCGTCGTAGGCTATTTGTGTTGGCAGGCGTGGATTCTGCTGTAGCTCCTCCGCATTCATATACGGTCCTTGAACCTTCAGCAAATAATTCAGGTTATTATTAGTGTAAACACAAGGTCACTCAGATCCTGTGATTATCAAAACAAAATTACTAAGATCATATGATTATCAAAGCAAAACTATCAGATAGTCGTACTATCTGAGCATTTTAAAATATGTAGATAATATCCTTGCTCAGATCTGTCAGGTAATGACATGACAAATGACAGGTAATACTGTCCGCATTACCCTATAGTAAATCTCATACGTAAAACGAAAACTATATTAGATATAAAATTAATATGAAGCTACATACTTTGACTACACATTGTAGGAATGTAGAATTATTTGACTGTAATATTGTATTGAATAATAATTATAGCTTGACATGTGATAGTTATTTACTATCAAATTTTTTGCGACGACAGGTAGCTACTTTGCTAGCTAATTTCTTATGAGTCAAGCCAAATTATTGTCCTATCAACCTGCTTTTATTGAGCAGAATAGTATTGACATAGACAGTTTGGAGACAATCCAAAAAAACTAGTTTGTAAGACAACAGATAATAAATCTAGCAATCTTTATTTTAAATATATGCCCGAAGGTAAGGGACCTGTGGCCTTTGAGGAAATTGAGCCGACCCCTAGTAGTAGTATGTATGGGGGTGAACGTAATTTTGTAGAGCATAACATTATGTCTGGTAGTTTAAGCATAGTACACCAAAATATTCAAGGCTTATCTGATAAACTTTTAGAAATTGACCTTTACATTAGGGACCACAATGTTCATATTTTTTGTATAACAGAGCATTGGTTAAAAGACCACGAATTATTGTTCAACAGTGAATTTTACTCACTTATTAGTGTGTTCGCAAGAAAGAAGGCTATTCGTGGTGGCTCCCTAATATTCGTGTCTAATAATATAAAATGTAAAGAACGTTAAGATATTGATGCTTTTTCTATAGAGCGCACTGTGGAATTGTCCTGTGTTGAACTTGAGCGACTCATTGTCGTCTGTGTCTATAGCCCACCGGATTGTGATTACGATTCATTTGAGATAGTAATGGAAAATGTATTGAAACAATTGTGTCTTAGTAAAGAGCATGTTGTGGTGTGTGGTGATTTTAATGTTGATGTACTTGTGCAGTCACCTAAATGCATTAAATTTATCAATTTATTCAGTTCCTTCGGCTTACAACACTTATTTTCAGAGCCAACTAGAATCACATCACATTCTGCAACATGTCTAGATAATATATTTTGCAACTGTGAACTCCTGACAAACGAAGTATTAAGTAACTTCAAATATGACCATCTGGGGCAGAAGGTCGTATTTCCCATCAATATCACGGCTAAAGGAAAAAAAAATCATGTAGGTCAATGAGTACATATCGCCTAGAACGATTTAATGAAAGCGTTTCTGCAAAAGTTGCTAGTATTGACTTTAACCAGGTTGATCCGAATAACTTATATGAGTCCTTGTTTAATACAATTAAATCTGAGTTCGACAATATATTTAAATCAAGAACTTTTTATAAAAATGGAAACCTCCAGTTCTGTGACTGGGCAACCACTGGCATCTACAAAATTAGAGCTAAGTTGTATGAATTATATGGTATGAAGTAATATAATTTTAATCCTGATTTTATTCAGTATGTTAAAGATTATTCCAAAACTTTCAGAAAAGCGTGTGTTGCTGCCAAGTCATTATATTTGAGTAATAAGATTAAACTGTCCAACAATAAAGTCAAAACGACTTGGAATATAATTAATGCTGAAACCGGCCGCCTAAAGCCCCGTGATAATGACTTTGAAGTAATTATTGATAAAAAAGTCATTAACAAAGAACCAGATGTAGCACAAACCTTTAATAATTTTTTATATAGACATACCCGCGAATAAAACTAGTTCCTTGAATTCTTGCCCAGTTAAAGCTCAACGTATGCTGGAAAGCGGCGTGAATCAGTGTCATGTCTCATTTAGCTTTGAATATGTAAACCCCAATGATATTATAAAAGTATTCAAGTCGCTTAACTCAAAAAAGACAGCTGACTTGTGGGGTATTTCTGTAAAATTGCTTCAGTTCATTATTGTGAATATATCTCCACATCTAGCTGCAATATTTAATAAATGTGTCAATAGTGGAGTGTTTCCTGATCTCATGAAATACAGTAAAGTGATACCTTTATTTAAAACTGGATCAAAAAGCGACCTTGGTAATTTTAGACCAATTTCAATACTACCTGCCATTAGTAAAATTTTTGAAAAAAATATATTGCAGCAATTACAATCACATTTTAATTCAAATATGCTACTACATAATGAGCAGTATGGATTCACAAGAGGTCGTTCTACCATTCACGCAGGGGTAACGCTTCTGAAGCATATTTTCAACGCCTGGGAGAATAAGCAAGATGCCATTGGTATATTTTGCGATCTCTCCAAAGCTTCGGAGAGATCAGAGATTCGGCACTGGACCTAGTTGCCTCATACCTCAGTGATAGAATACAACATGTTGATATCAATGGTAGTCGGTCTTTAGGGGCTTCTGTAGCTATGGGCGTGCCACAAGGATCAATTCTAGGTCCGTTTCTATTTTTAGTTTACATTAATGATCTACCGTTCTATGTACAGAACTTGTAGGACATTGTTCTATTCGCCGATGATACATCACTTATTATTAAAGTTGATCGCATGCTGAGGAATTTTGACGAAGTAAATAGTTCACTGGCACTAGTTCTGGATTGGTTTACAACCAACAATTTACTTCTGAACGCAAAAAAGACGAAGTGTGTTAGATTTAGTATGCCTAATGTTCAGAACTACGGTACTAATATTATTTTGAACGGTGATAACCTTAATCTTGTAGAATCAACCGTATTTTTGGGTATTACTCTAGACAGTAAATTACAGTGGAACGCCCAAATATCGGGTCTTGCAGGGAAACTTAGCTCTGCGGCTTTTGCTATTAGTAAAGTCAGACAGCTCACGGATGTAGAAACTGCCAGGCTGGTTTATTTTAGCTATTTTCACAGTGTCAAGTCGTATGGAATTTTACTGTGGGGCAAGGCAGCTGATATAGAGATCATTTTTATACTCCAAAAGCGAGCTATACGTGCGATTTATAAACTGAATGCACGAGTTTCTCTTAGAGAAAGATTTAAAGAAATAGGCATTTTAACAGTTGCATCACAATATATATATATATGCGAATATTATGTTCGTTAAACAGAATAATATACATTTATACAGTGTGAACAGTGACATACATGCAATAAATACTAGAAATAAGCATAAATTGGTTGGGACGAATTATCGTTTACAGAAGGTTCATGACTCCTTTGCAGGATTTGGTGTGCGTTTTTATAACAAAATTCCTCTAAATATTATGAACCTTCCTTTGGATAAATTCAAAGTGGCTGTTAAGACACACCTCCTAAAAAGGGCATATTATACTATTAAAGATTATCTAAACGATACAGAGAAATGGCAATGAGTTGCTTGCTCATCACTCGAGCTACATAGGGGATACTTCTGTTTGAAATGTTGTTTTATTGCTGAAACTCACTTATTATTGTTAAATTATTATTATTATGATATTGTAAGGTATGGGTACTTTGAGATTATGTGGCACCTTTAACTAGTATTTGACTTTTTTTGTAAATAACAGAGATTCATAATTTTTAAGTTCACTTGGTCCACACATGGTCACATACTGCCCTTGCCCTCTTTTATTGTTGTAACAGAATCATTGTATTTACTGGCGAATAAAAAGGAGTTTTTCTTGCCAGGTTCTTTCCTCACAGGCTCTACCTATTGCCTTGCGAATCTGGCGGTAAATGTAAATGTAGAAGCATTTTCTTTTTTTGACGTTCATAAGTGTTACTTTGTGACCTACATGAATAAAGATATTTTGATTTTGATTTTGTCCAAATTTGCAAAACTATCGACCCCCGGGCCGCAATCAAGTTTTGACATATTACTGGATTTCCATTTATTATATAATCTGAGAGTGAGGATACATCTACACATTTTTTTTTTCAGATTTTAATTTGGTTAATTACAACACAATAGTATAATTACACGGAATTAATATGTAGGAAATTAAATGCGTCTGTTTCACTGCAATGTGTATGCAATAACCAAAATCTTATACGTATTATTTTACAGTAATATTAATATGCCCCTGTAAAATAATACTTACGTATAAGAAAGCTTAAGGAATTATGAGAAAGACGTTTTCGTGAATGATTGATAACAGGATTCATGGTTACATAATAGGAATTGAAATACACAACCCTACACTAGCCTGGCCTGGCCTGGCCTGCTTCTATCAAGCCAGCGAAATACCAACTCGCCGTCCCCAGGCCCGGATCATGGAGACCTGAAAGTACTGGACACTCTCTCGCTGGAGACCATGTCGACCCGTACCAAAATCTACATCGAGAACTGGATTAGTACAACAAACTACTACATAGTTACAGACATAGATAAATATTTAAAAATAAAAAGAGTGAAAGGTTGCATGAGAAAAGTGAAGAAATTTTACTGTGATTGTTAGCGAAATAGAGGTAGGGACAACGGTAGGGGTAAGCTATAAGCGGAAAAAGCCATGAAGATATCGATCTACTACTTTACCTATGCAACTCCTATTAATTAATTTAATAAATTTAATTGAAGGTATTCCTCAATATGATCATATTTTTTACAGATCACTTACGCCTTATAATTAGAATTACAATCTAAACACAATAAGCAGGAAGGAGGACGTGAAAGTTCGTCAAGATATTCCTATCAGTTTTATAGTGGAGATATTATTCAATCATCAGCCTTTTCCCAACTCTGTTGGGGTCGGCGTTTTACTTCGTTGCGGCTGAACTTTGATATTTTCCGTGAAGCGACTGCCATCTGACCTTCACAACCCATGGGCGATATCGAAGATCGACCAGTCGCATTTTTGTTTTAGGGCTCCAAATACCCGTAAGGACTTAAAACATTATAGATTACTAAAAACATTTGGTGTAAATTTTATAACAAATCCTAATGTATGAATGAAACATAACTGAACAATGATTATTGTATTTGTGTATTATTTCATATGTATCCACAGTGTATTTATGCATTTTAGGTTTTTTCTTCTCGTTTCGTAGAAGAGTGGCGCCATCTCGACAAACAAATAGGGTCCCTCTGACAACCAGCGCTGTTGTTACTCTGCTGGGTCTAATTTGTGCACGAGTTGGTTTCACCGGCGCTGGCGATGGGGTGCCCAATTCACACTCCACCCATTTTTTTTATATTTACCTAAAGCCAGTCGAAAAATTCTTACTTTATTTTAATTTTTGTGTATACTCGTACTGTGTATATGTGTTTATTTACCTTGTTTTTAGATATTTTAAGCGGAATTGTGTACCCTTGTTTGTTTATTGTAATTTGCAAATTAAATGTTATTTCTTCTTCTTCTTTCTTTCATTTAGCGCACATTGATGTATCATTAATAGTAGTACCCCCAAATGATGGAATAAGCACGTGAGTAAAAAGATACCAACTATAATTGGAACGATTGCGTTTCAATAATCATGATCTTGTTGAACAGAACGATATTTGGATGGTAGGTAAGTAATAAAACCCAATAATAAAAAATACATTTATTTTTTAAATACATTCACATAGTTACACAAACACTTTAATATAAACAAATTATCTAATAATAAAGTGGAATAGAAATAAATCGTAAGATAAATGTTCCGGTGCAATCGCGGACATGGTGTCAAAGTCAAATATGCATAATATTGAATATAAAACATCAATACTGATACTATACACAAATCACGCCTTTATCTGAAGGGGTAGTCAGAGGCACTTGTTACTCCCAAATTTCGCCATTTCAATAATATATCCAATGAAAAATGTTGATTCCACTAATTCCTTACGATTAGAGATATTATGGGTGGTTTATGCTACATATTGTAATGAATTGTTGATTATTTAATATTGTTTAACTAAGTCAGGTAAACTTAGTTGATATTTTTACCCAATAATTATACTCGACGTGATGTGATTCGATGAATGTATTTGAGTAGGTCATTTGATTCAAAATGTAATTCATTTATGTTAGTCTATGAAGTACGAACAGATTCATTTCGTTCGCGATAGAATGAAATGAATCTATGTGCATGAATGTGTTGTAGTGGGTGGTTTTAAAAATGGGATTCTGTTGGTAGAGCTCGACAGAGACAGACGTGGTAGTTACATACGTGTGGATTTGTATCGAGAGTTATTGAAATATATACGAGGGTGGATTGAAAAGTAATCGGCCTAACCAAGAAAATAAATACATAATAAATGAAATATATTTTTATTTTTCAACGTAATCACCATCAAGTTCGATGCACTTTTGCCATCTTCCCTTCCAAGCATTTAGCCCGTTGAAAAAAAATGATTCTTCCTTAGAGTCAAAATATGCGTCTACTGCTGCTTTGACCTCGTCATTTGTCAAAAATATTTGACCTCCCAAGTGCTTTTTTAGGTTAGGGAACAGAAAAAAGTCTGACGGTGCCAGATCAGGTGAATAAGGTGGATGCGGTAACAGTTCAAAGCCACAGTTGTGAATTTCTGCCATTGATTGGACAGACGTGTGAACACGAGGGTTATCTTGATGAAACAGGACTTTTCTTCTGATCATTCCTGGACGTTTTTCTTTTATTTCCTCTCGTAAACGACGTAGTAAGGTGCAGTAATAATCAGAGTTTATAGTCTTACCCCTTTCAAGATAATCAACCATAATCACACTCTTCGAGTCCCAGAATACTGAAGCCATCACCTTACTTGCCGACAAAATCAACTTGGCCTTTTTGGGGGGTGGTGAACCAGGTCTTTTCCACTGTTTTGATTGTTGTTTTGTTTCCGGTGTACAGTAATGAACCCATGTTTCGTCCATAGTAACAAAACGATTAAAAAAATCACATTCATCAGCTTCAAATAACTCCAAACAGTCGCGTGCAATAGTCAATCGCATCCTTTTTTGCTCAACTGAAAGCGGTCGCGGAACCCACCTCGCAGACAACTTGTGGAAACCCAACACGTTGACTATTATGTTTTGAGTACGTTCATAAGATATGCCTATAATCTCGGCTATCTCTCTAATTTTCAATCTGCGGTCTCCCATAATTAAGTCGAGTATTTTTTTAACATTTTAGTCAGTAGTGGACGTCGAAGGCCTTCCAGAGCGGGGTTCGACTTTCACACTCTCTCTACCACGCTTGAATTCTGCTATCCATTTTTTGACGGATAAATATGAAAGAGCGCAATCCCCTAATGTACTGACCATATCATCATGAATGGCTTTTGATGTCAGCCCCTTCTTATGGAGGTACTTATTGACGGCACGCTGCTCGATTTACTCCATTTGCGGAAATGATGTCAGATTGCTTTGTTAATAAATTTATAAAATTAAAACTAATTATCGCACACGTTTCAAACTTCACACAATTAACAGGTCTGAACTGAACTAAATAATGTGGGAGATTTGATTTTTAGAACTAAATGGATGAGTGTTAGGCCGACTACTTCTCAATCCACCCTCGTATAATACCTACTTGTGAAAACTTTTAGAATATATCTACCCTGTTATTACGAAGTAAGGTGTTTTATTTCATTTGAACTGGAATTGTGAGAGTTTCATCACACTATGCTTCAGGTTATTTTGCAAGCGCCTAGACTGGTTCATCTCTTTGATTACCAACGATTGGAATCCACTATTGAAGTCGGACCTGACCGGAAACCTTAAAAAAGCAATTGGTATAATTATATTTGACTCATCAATGATAAATATTAAAGCTATGCAAATAATAAAACAGCAAACATAATTTACAATAAATAGGTATAGGAAACTGAACAGCAGAATAATTTATGCTTTAATGCCCCTTAGGGAAATACACCAATAAATCAATATTATATTGTATGTACTTACATAAGGCAGGAGAGACGTTTCAATCGATGAATAACGGAGGTGGTTATTCAAAACCTGTCTATCTGTATATATTTTTTAACGTTTTTTTATGTGTTTTGATATGTGTGAATCGACCTTTATAGTTTCATTTTCGTTTCGTTTCGTTTCGTTTATTTGTTAAAACAGGGCCGAGAGAAATGTCTGTCGCAAGTGCCGCAGAGCAAGAATCAAACAGGTATTACTGTTAAATTTAGCTGTTAGAATATTATTATTGAAAACCTAATATATATAAAGTAATGGTAAGTAAGATGTTAAAAAATTATAATAGTATTATTTTTCGCAGAGTTAAAAAAGACAACAAAACGTCGACAATTGTTTCGCCTCTAAACCAGGCATTATTAAGACTGTCTCAAAGAGAACAGCCAATAATTTATAATTTTAATAAGTTTTTAACATCTTACTTACCATTACTTTATCATGGATTTTCGCCAGGTAACTCCTGTTTCTATCCAATATCTAATATATATAGAGAAAATAAAAAATAAGCCTAGTTATACAAATTAAACTACACTGTGCACTAAGTGCTTCGGTGGCGTGATTGTTAAGTAGTACATCCGATAAATAGCATAATCTTTAGGTCTACCATAAGGTGGTGGATTATTTGTTTGCTAACAAGCAGTGAAATCTCAGTCTTAGGCTTGATTCACACCAATTGTACTGTTTTTTTTTATCGGGATTAAGATGGAAGCATACATCATAACTACAAGGCTGACATGTCCATTATGGACAAAAGCCTCAACAAAATAAAAGAAAAAAAAAAAAAACTACAAGACAACGGCACCACTCCAACCCAGCAGTTAACGCTGTTATGTGCTTCAACCTTAAGGGTCAGTTCCTTACAGGGAAGTTGTTTGAGGCAATCTGAAAGTTTATTAAGATTGAATTATACAGGGTGTAACATTCAAATGGGTAAATGTTGGAAAGTCTAAAACTATAAGACACAAAGAAAGATCTATACATAGGAACCGTGTCATCGATTTTAGTTGAAATAAAAACTGCCCATAGGCCTGGCTGCTGGGTATAGGCCTCCCCCAATGAACGCCCCAATATTCAGTCTATAATTATGTTTATTTTGTATATTGTAATTCTTATTGTAAATAATAATAATATTTTGGTTTAAAAAAAAAAACAAATAGTATATATATATGTGTATAGGATGTATAGCATTTGACAAATTTTCAGATTGCCTCGAGCACCTTCCCTGAAACTAGTGCCAGCTAGGGGTCTATAAAGTTACCTGCAATTGTGAGTAAGTTATCTGGATCTATTAAGGTGGTGATGGTGACCATTTACGCATACTTACATTGATAAGGGGCTGCAGAATGCCAAGCCTGGCGAGTAGCAGTTGTTCCTTTACCTGTCGCAGCTCTTCTTGCTGTCTGACTATCATTTGCTGCAACTCCTCGTGTTTCCGGTGCAACTGCTCCTGCCACAGCCACTAACTTGTATCATACAATATTATACCGTTTGGAGACAGGGACAACATAGGATAAGAGTGGGAGAGACGCTACCGACTGCATCATTGTTTTATTTGTTACCATCGACAGGCTAAACGGCTGGATGGATGTTGATAATTGAGATTTTAAAATAAAGGTATCTCCTGAGTGTGATTAGGGTACATAACGTGTAATGGTAGTATTTAACTGTAAATCAAAAATCCTACCATTTGTACTAAAAAACTGATTGCACAGCAAAATAACTTTCACAAAATATTATAATCTTAGAAACAATTTGAGTTCGTGAGGCATTGCTATTTATTTAAAAGTGGAGCTTTTTAATGAACGCATAGCTCATAATAACTAATGCACAATAAATTTATCACATAATGCGCTGCTGCGCTGCGTAATGTGCAGCCTCTACGCGCTTTTTTTTTAATCCCGCGAGACCGCGGTCGCTCCCATGTCCATTACTGCGGGCGTCTCTGGTACAAACCATAAGGTATTTCCAGTGGGGCCCGGCGGACTTTGGCCACCTGTGTGCTTCTACGCCGTAACAAGTCACAGGCATGCATCCTCGCCTCCGCTGATCTTCGGCTGATCACCAACTACTATTTGTTACAAAGGGTGGAGGCTGCTCTCCCTACGCGCTTTCTGTACTAAAAATACTCTAGGGGTAGGGCAGACTAGAATCATGTGTGGTGTCAGGGGAAATAAATCAGTTCTGGGACCTAACTTGAACCTATTGGAAATATGCTGCAGAAATAATTATTTTGTCACTAGTGTGAGTATTAGGTATGTACGCTGGGGTAAATTTGCTGTGCAATCAGTATATTTTATATGAAAATCATATTTTTGTACATATTGTGACGCATTTGAAAAAATATGAGTCCGAAACTTCAAATTCAGTATTCAAAATTATAATATAGCTGCTTATTTTATTAAATTAATTAGGCCATTGTGGACATAACCCACTTTCTATAAAAAATGCATATGAAAGAATTTAACATTAAATAAACTATTGCACTGCAAATAAACGAATTGTTTAAAAATACTTGTACTACAACAGTGTATTATTTTAATTTTCAACATACACACACACATATCACGCCTATATCCCCGAAGGGGCAGGCAGAGGTGCATTACACACTCACAATTTGCCAGTATTTTTAGACCCATGTAATAGGGGGGCAAGCAGCCTATTGCGTTCACCGGGCACATATATAATGGGTTATGTCCAAAATGGCCGAATGAATTTAATAAAAAGTAGCAGATGTATTGTAATTTTGAAAAAAATTGAAGCCCGTTGTCTTGCGATGAAATGTTGATGAAAGGCAACAATATTTTACGTGCCAGCAGCTATGGCACAGCCAATAACAGTCCTGGGCATCTCAGACTATTTACATTTAACTGGTGTAAATTGTTTAGCCGAGACAACATTACTTCGTACGTTAATATTTTCAAGGCCCACAGTTGTCGACATCTTGAACTCTTTTTCTTGTAATCTGTCTTCCGATAGTCGTTACCGTACTCTCGTCGGAATCGGGATGATCTACCAACCTCAAATTTCGAATAGTAATCTCGAGCGCTGTTCTGATTGCTTCTTGTGCATCTCCTTCGCCACCTCCAGTTCAACATCACCAATTGCCAAACCATCAAAAGCAGTTATAATGGACATAACTGCGTTTGATGGTTCGGCAACTGGTAATGCCGACAGTTGCTGAACAATCACAATCCAAAGCAGTTATGTCCATGTTAGAATCATTGTCGCCGAAATTTGTTTCAGTATTATTAGCTCATAATAGGTATGAATCAAATAATACAAAAACAAACTTCGTCATTCACGTCCCACTTACATTAATAAATTCGTGTTCCATTTTGGGTGCATCTGCGTAATTCTCATCTTCGTCCGGAATAGTAACAAATTCGGCCGAAATGGCCAAAATGGCCGAATTAATTTAATAAAAAGCTATATTATAATTTTGAAAAAAATTGAAGCCCGTTGCCTTGCGGTGAAATGTTGCTGAAAGGCACAACAATATCTTACGTGCCAGCAGCTATTACAGTCTTAGGCGTGTCGGACTATTCGTCCGGGATAGTAACAAATTCGTCTTTAGCAGAATTTAATTGAAGATTATAGCATCAAATAATTCTTTATCTTCACGAAGGGGACCAGACAGTGGATTGATGACCTATTTGGTCTTTTAATTGCTATTGGAGTTGAATGGAGTTAGAATCTATATCAGTATCTAACTTAATCGTAACAGATTGCCGTTGCTATGACGACCTCGGGCTTGGCCTGGAGGTCGGCTTTGGTTTCGATGGCGTTGTACGTTCTTATTTTGATTTCCGGTAAAACTTTCACTTAAGTTGTTCCGCTGTACTATAAAACGACGTTAATTCTTCTTGCTTAACATTAACTGCGATGGTCTTTTTATTGTTTCAAGTTCCTTGCAAAAGCCATTCCTTAAGTCAGTTTAAATCAAAAACGAGCTGAATGAAGTGTGTGGTGTAAACTTTAGTGTACGTATAAATGAGGGGGGGGGGGCAAAAGGAGCGGTTGTCACTGCTTTTAGACCAACGAATGGTCCCAAAATTGTCTGCAGCTATGCATGAAACCTTTTTGATTTCCAGTTAAATACTACCCATTAAAAATAAAAAGAATACTCTAATCATACGGGACATAAATATACGCTCAAATAGAACAAAAAAATCCTTTATTTATCTATGGAAAGAAGGAAAAACAATAGAAAATAACAAAAAAACTTATAAAAATCAATATAATTGAAACGTTTAATTTCTTTTTAACAAACACAATATACTTATTTGGTTTTGATAAAAGATAAAAAAGAAAGAAAATTTAAACCGACAGACGTTGTCCTGTCTTAACTTTATCAAATATCCTATACACACATCTGTTAATGTGTCACTGGCAGGCATGTCAAAAGGTTACATTACAATACAAAACTCAGTTTGGCCGTTAAGTATTGTCAAATTTAGAAAAATTTTCGTTCAACTTTCTTTCTTTCTTTCAAAAGTCTTTTTCCTAATAATACTAAAATAATTCAAAATAATTTCATATTATTATTTTTATTACATATATTTTATTTTCATTATAATTAGTTACACGAATAAACCACTGGTATACCTTTCGTTAACATATATATGTAATCCTAAAATGTTTTGGCACAATGAATTTGGCATACTTTTTTTGGCATAATTATACATGGTCATAATTGATTTTTAGCAGCATATTATGTACTGTGGAATAATTATATTTAGGTCTAATATATTTATGCATAGTTATAATTTGCACAATGTTTTTAGGCATAGTGTACAGTCGCCTAATAGTATATATTACTAAAATTCAATAGGTATAAATTAATGAAATGAATGAAAAATAAAAAGTTACTTTAACCAGTATTTCTTATATTATATAGTGTCAAAGTAGGTTTAGGTGCGGCGGGGGTGGCCCTTGGGCCACCCCTAAGCCGCCTTTTAATTATTTTACATAGTTACTTATTCTGCGTAAGATGATTATGACTATATGCATTATAGTTTAATACGTTTATGCCTTTATAAAGCTATGCTTATAAATTTTATGCTTAAATATGATTATGCTAATTTTATTTATGATTAAGACAAATATGCTAAATTTGTTATGGATAAAAAAATTATGCATAAATATCATTAGTCTTAATTACCATATGCCAAAATATTTTATGGTTATTTTTTATGCAAATGGATAGTGTACCCTAAACCACTATGTACTGTCAAGAAAAAAAATGTGCTATTAAATTCTTTATAACCAAGATAAATTAGCCAAACACTTAGCGACGGCAGTTTTTCCTAACATTAGATTATTTATTTCTTCTTCTATTTTGACAACTCTACTAGGCGCAGACGTAAATGAAATTGGACGAACGAAAGACTTGACGAAGAGAATTTGTCATAAAATGTTATTTGACCATAAGAGAACTTGACAGTGCAATGACTAGACGAACTGTGATTTTGACGTATGAAATTTAACCCATACACCTTAGACAGATAGCGCTTATAAAGAGATACATTCTCTTGTACGATTTTCATATTCCACATTTTTTTTTAAAACGTCATTTTAGTAGGCGACTTTCATTACTGCTTTAGACTGAATAATATCCTAATAGAATATTATGCAGCAATGTACCTCGTGTCATTTGTAGTTCCGATCTTCCTCGATAATTGTCGAGGATTGCCGAATGCAAAAGTGGAAATAAGCGTGTTGTACTCACCGTAAACATCTAAAATGTTATAAAAAACCTGGATGGTTTACTCCTTTTACACTCCTTTACACATTTTTGTCGGTGGTAAAGCGTCTAGTGAATGTACGAATAGGTATTCCATAACGTCGTTGAATCCCAATTCACATAATATATTTGCTCGGCATCCTATAAACAAAAAAGTAATATATACTCATTTTATGGGGGAGATACAATAGGTGAATAAAGCACGTAGGTATTGAATAAGATAATGTACTTGAATTAAGTTAATAGACACACACATATCACGCCTATATTAAATATAAAATAATTTACACAATATTATACACAACAATATTATAATATTAAACTAAAACTTACCTTACTGCGTATTTTATTAGTTCCTGATTTGTACTAGAACGCGTGTCGCCGTTTTTCTCCCACAAATAAACTCCACAACAAGTTAGAAACGTATAATATTGTCTATTTATTATTCTATATATATATATATATATACGTTGATTTGATTACCGTCAGCACTTCGCAAGGGTTCGCTTTCGGAATAATTTTTGAACCAACTGGCAGCGTTACTTTGAAAAACAAACTCATTTTTTTTAGAAATCTAAAAAAAAATATTTAGTTTCTAGACATCAAATGAGAACCCGTTGTAGTGGACTCACTCTCTTAAATACTTAAGTTTTACAACGATAGTTACGGTACAGTTCGTTTTCATTCAACAATGCGCTGGCACAAAGCAAGCGTACGCCGCCGCCGGCCCCCACCTCGGCGTACCCCTCCGAATCCTCCTAGCGGCGCGACGCGCCGACAATGCGGGCTGCTGTTCACCTGTCCAGTAGATCTCGTGACAGCGCCGGTGTCTGTTGCGTAATCGTGTGTGTCAGTGAGTAAAATGAGTCGTCAGTACGAATATTCGAACGTGGAGTATCTAGCAATGGTACAATTGTATGCCATTGCTAACCACAACCTACAAGAGGCTAGGCGATTGTACTACCAGCCGGAGTACTTAAATGCGTTACGGCTACGAGGAGTCAGTGATCCTCAAGTGCCGACACGCGGGACCATCTTGGTTACAACCCAGCGCTTACTCGACCACGGACAGTTCCGGACACCGTTACATGCACAAGCCCGAGGACGTTTGAATGATTATTCCCAAATGGAAGTCATCAAACCCGCGAAGAACTACGCAGTGCGATAGTGGACGCTTTTGATATTGTGAAAAGTGATAGAGACACATCGAACAAGTTGAAAGACAATCAATTAACACGTGCACGTTTGTGTATCGAAAGGAATGGACTCCATATCGAGCAGTTACTTCGGTACAGAGAACTGTAAATAAACTGTAAATAGGTATGTAAGTTTGATTTTATTTGTAAATAGCTCCAATTTTTTAAATACGCCTGAAATACCTCCTCGCCGTCAGTTGTAGTTCAGTGTATTTTTATTATTATTATTACATAGTTCAAAAGTCATTAAGTCGCTATTGTTAATAATAAAGTAGGTATTACAGACGGTCCTAAGCCCGTGTAAAGTACGAAAGAGAAATTGGAGTGTGTATTTTATGTTCAAGTAGGTATGTTTCGTAGTGATACTGGCCATATTAGCTGCGAGGGGTCATTGCTCCCTAACAAATGATTTGCGCGGTACTTAGAAGCGCTCGAAGGATGGATGTGTGTGTGCGAGACGTGCAGCCTTGAGCCTGGCGTCCGCGTCAATTCATCAATGAAATATCGCACTGCTACTAATGTTAAACTTGATCGAGTGAGAAGAATTACAGAAATGACAATTTTTTTTATTATTATCAGTATAGTAATTTAGATGTTAAAAAAGGAATCCAAATATTATTCCGAGAGCGAACCCTTTCGACTGCTGACGATGATAAAATCAGCGTGTATATATATATATATTATTTTATTGTTTATTGTCTGAAGATTTTTGTTTGCTGTAATATCATTTGATTAAAGCCAAATGCCATAATGACATTATACTTGGTAATATTTTGCCAAGTAAAAATTTGACCAAATAAAAATATGCATACTAAAATCATTCGAAATATTGCAATGGTAAAAAAAAGGTTCCTAAAATTTGTTTGGGTAACGATATTTTGTCAAAATCTTTTTGGCAAAACGGCAGGCACCCAATAATTACAAACGCTTCGGCCGCCATCGTAACTACAGGTTCGTAACCAGTTGAGAATGAGGAAAAATTTATCCGTGTTCGAAATCAGTTTCGATTGAAGGTTTTTTCCTTTCTCGAAACCCAGTAGTTACGAAAAAATCCAATTACTGATGAGGAATCAATGAATAATAAATATTAGGTCTTTACCTATGAAATTGCCGCTTAGCATAAAAAAAAATAAACGAGTTTTTTGTCATGTATTTTTATTTGTATTAATCGAAGTAATCACCCATGCAATCAATGCATCTTTGCCAATGCAGCGGCAGTTTATTGATGCCAAATTAGAACCACCAACAACATAGAAGGGTGCACAGTCGAATTAATCGCTATACACGAATATTTTATGACTACCTGAAAAATTTCAGGGGCTCATCTGGAACGTATTCAATATATATGGAATAATACAAATACCCAACCATACAAAAAAACAAAGTTATTAACGTTTTTAAAATCTCAAAATACGTGCGTCACGCATGGACACCACCATTTTATTTTACGCACAATGTTTGATAAATAGGTCCTACCTATCATGTCGTAACATGACGGACGGCCGACTTTGCACGATATTATTGCGATCACTTTATTATTGCGATGCGAGCGAGACGCCACAGTCTTCAAGGTCAAACACAACTACGATTATTGTATGGTTAAGGTAACCTATACCTAATTACTAAAATTTATTTTACGATTCCATATCCCCCCATATCCGCAATTACTATAGTAAGGTATTAAATGGTTAAGTAAGAGGTCAAATTACCTACCTATCTAGCAGATAAAACATGATAGGTAGGTTTCACCTAGGTACTGTTTCATTAAGAAATTTTAAATTTAAATAGGTACCTAATCAACTGGCAGGTACTAAAGAACATGGAATAGTAAATTGGCTTAATGATTAATTTATGTATGTAATACGTGAAAGACTTACCACTTACACTTACACTTACCACAAGTACTTTAGTTGTTGCTCGAAACGTCATCCGTCATTTTGGATGCATAAGCGAGCCCTTTTTAATAAGTTCGATTTCAAACTGAGGAGAATGTCTCTTTGTTGCCGGATTTCATCGAAGGCGTCAATTATCCTTTGTCGGAGGTCCTCACGGGTGTTGGGTTCACTGACATACACTCTACGTTTCACTTCACTCCACATGAAAGTCCATTGGCGTCAGATCCGGAGACCGAGCGGGCCACGCGACCGGAGCACCTTGTCCAATCCACCTGCCTTCAAATTGCGTATTGAGGTAGTCTCTTACCGCGATGTGGTAGTGGGGTGGAGCACCATCTTGTTGGAACCAGAGGTCTCGCAAGTTTGCGAGTGGGATATCATCCAACATGGTTGATACCATCGTTCTCAACAGCTCCAAATAGTTTACGCCCGTTAGACGTCCCTCGATGAAGAATGGACCCAAGATGTTATCATTTAGGACTCCGGCCCACACGTTCACACTAAATCTATGTTGAAATGAATGTTGTCGCGCCAACTTGGGATTCCTGATTGACCACCAATGTTCGTTATGTTGGTTGAAAACCCCTATTCTTGTAGACAAAAATTCATCACTGTAAAGGACGCTGGTATCCGGATGAAGGATCACCCAGTTGCAGAATGCAATCCTGGGTGCTCGGTCGATTGTTGTCAGCTCTTGGACCTTTCTGTAGTGATAAGGGTGCATACCAGCCGAGTTCACAATTTTCCAAGCACAGTGCTGGCTGATGCCAAATCGACGTGCCGCATCGTTCGTACTTCGTCGCGGATCTTCCTCAAAAAACTCGAGCACCTCATCGTACAAGTTCTGCGGATAGGCTGGTCTACCCCGGCCTTGTGCGTGCGTAGGTACGTGAAATGAGCCGTTATCTAACAGACGTTGGTAGACACTTAACATTGTGGAGTAATTTGGCTGTCGGGCATTCGGGTAGAGATCGCGATACATCCGTAAACCCGCACTCACATTTTCACCGGATATAAAATATGTACGTTTATTACACATACTATACATTAATGTTTAATGCGTATTCGCGATTGGTAAATTGGTACGCCATCTCGATAGTATTAGTTGGGATTGATCGAAAGGGAAGCGTGCGCGCATCGAGATGTCACAACAGGAACTAACTGATTTATGATTGAAATAATTTGGCATGCAAAGGGCGCGTGAGTGAACGGTATGTGGGGAGGCGGGATGACGATGCGCCACGCGCCGAATGAATGAAAGAAATATAGTAAATTATTTTACGTAGTGAACAAATATTATGTGTTTTTAAGGAAAAAAATGACATAACTACCTTATTCTTTTTTTTAGCATGGATGGGTTTAGTATCGAATACCTATCACTTCCCTGAAATTTTTCTGGTAGTCATAAAATATTCGTGTATAGGCCCCCATTTTCATTTTCATTTTAAACTATTAGATGGGTGAATTTCAACAACTAAATAATTAATTTCAAATATATATGTTAATAAATATATATATTACATATGTACTTGATTCAAGTTATTTTTTTATTTTGGAACCCTCATGTCATTACATAGGGTAAACGTACCCCTGTTCGGCTACATAACAAAACCACGGAGTTCAAAATATGTTTTCTTTTTATCAATTATCAATCGACATCATCATCTACCTGCCCTTATCCCAATTATTTGGGGTCGGCGCAACAAGTCTTTCTCCTCCACACACCTCTGTCAGAAGTCATCTCTTCATTCACTCCTCTCCTTGTCATATCCTCTTTCACACATTCCATCCATCTTTTCTTTGGCCTACCTCTACTTCTTAAAGCCTCTACAGTCATACTTTGCACCTTTCTAACGACATTGCTTTCCTCTCTTCTCATAACATGTCCATACCATGACAGCCGCTCGCTTCTCAATTTTTCATTCACTGGTGCAACTTTCAAACTTCCTCTAATATACTCATTCCTTACCCTATCCATTCTTGTCACACCACACATCCATCTTAACATTCGCATTTCCGCTGCATGCAATTGTCTTTCATCCGTCGCTTTTACGGCCAAACATGAAAGTCCATACAGGACGGCAGGTCTGACGACAGTCTTGTAAATTTTCCCCTTAAGTTTCGGAGGAAATTGGGGGTCGCATATAGTGGCTTTGACCTGCCGCCATTTCATCCAACCTGCGTCAATTCTGTGCTTCACTGTACGATCGATTTCCCCATCATCCTGGATAAGAGAGCCGAGGTACCGGAAACTGGAGCAAACTGGTATTGGTGTGCCGTCTAACACCATGGGTGTAGGACTAGAGAGACCGCCGAAATCAGAGAACATGTACTCAGTTTTGGTTCTACTGATTTTCAAGCCTACACTCTCCAGTTTACATTGCCATTTTTCCAATCTACTCTGTACCTCAGGCCCGTCTTCACCGACGAGTACAATGTCATCGGCAAATAGCATACACCAGGGGGTCTCTTCCTGTATCTCCGATGTCAAAGCATCCATTATTAACAGGAAGAGATATGGGCTTAGCGCCGAGCCCTGATGCAAGCCTACCGCGACACTGAACTCGTCGGTGTTGCCAGCAGCGGTTCGTACGTAGGTTTTCGATCGACAATACATCGCACAGATTAACTCTATATACTTCCCAGGCACACCTTTCTCTTTCAAGGCCCACCACAAAACCGTTCTGGGTACCCGATCGTATGCCTTCTCGAGATCTACAAACACCATGTGCAAGTTTTTATGTGCACGCCTATATTTTTCACACAGCTGGCGGAGTGCAAATATGGCGTCTGTAGTCCCGCGACCAGGCATAAACCCGAACTGGTTTTGGGTAATCTCGCTTTCCTCTCGCACTCGTTTCTCTATCACTTTCTCCCAAATTTTCATACTGTGTGACATGAGCTTAATTCCTCGATAGTTGCCGCAGTCTTGCACATCACCCTTATTTTTAAAAATGGGCACTAGATAACTATTGCACCATTCACCGGGGATCGTCACTTCATACAACAACTTATTGAAGAATAATGTCAGCCACGCATATCCATCTTCTTCCAATATCTTCCACGCTTCCACTGGAATACCGTCGGGCCCTACGGCTTTCCCATTCTTCATATTTCGTACCGCTTTTCTTATTTCATTTCTATCAATCTCCTTCACTAAACCTACATTCACACGGCTCTCTTCTAAATTTCCACTCCATGCATTCTCTTCATTCATAAGTTTTTCGAAATACACCTTCCATCGATTTCTTACTTCATCTTCTATTATTAAAATCTTACCCTTTTCATCTTTTATACATCTTACATGTCTTACGTCCTTCGTTCTATCATCTCTGTCTTTCGCTAAGCGGTAGATTTCTTTTTGGCCCTTAGTTCCATCAAGAGCATTGTATAGTTGCTCTTGGGCCTGAGATTTAGCTATTGCTACCGCTTTTTTCGCCTTTTTGCTCCATTCCTTATACTTCTCCTTTTTTTCTTCTTTTTCACTTTCATTCCCTTTTTCATTTTGGCTTTCCTTAAAAGCCTTCTTTTTTTCTTTAATTACCTTTTGCACTTCTCTTTTCCACCACCATTTATCCTTATCAAGTACACCTTTACCTTTCGTTTCTCCAAACACTTCTTTTGCTACTTTCCTGATACAACTCGCCATTTCATTCCAACATTCATCCACTGATTTATTCATCATATCTCTCATTTCTATCATTTTATTCACCACTCGTTCTTTAAACTTACTTGCATATTCTTTCTTCTCTATCAACCACCACATAATTCGAGGAGGGGGGCGTTTTTTGCCTTTTTGTGAGATTACTTTGGTCTTTAAGTCCATTATTAATAGCTTATGTTGCTTCACTACCCCTTCTCCTGGCAACACCTTGCAGTCCTTGACACAGACCAACCTACTCCCCCGGATTAGGAAATAGTCAATCTGTGTCAAATGAACACCACTTTTATAGGTGATTAGGTGTGAGTCCTGTTTACGAAACCACGTGTTCACTATGGCCAGGTTAAGGGAGGAAGCAACCTGCAGTAGTGTTTCACCGTCACTGTTACGGGTTCCGTATCCCCATCCTCCATGCACTCTTTCATAATCCTCATTTACTCTTCCTACATGTCCATTAAAATCTCCTCCTATACATATTTCTTCACTTTCTGGTATACTAATCATGACTTTATCAAATTCCTCCCAAAAATGTTCTTTCTCTCTGTCATCACAGCCGCTCTGTGGTACATACACGCTGATCACATTTAGCACCATACTCTCCCATACTACTTTCACAACTATTATCCTGTCGTTTACTCTTTTCACATCCGTCACGCATTCTTTCAAGTTACCATCCAGTACTACACCAACTCCATTCCTTTTTCCATCACTCCCAATGTAATATAACTTATATCCTTCACCAATCTCTCTAGCACTTGCACCCTTCCACTTAGTCTCCTGCAAACATGCCACATTTATTCTTCTTCTCTTAAACACATCGGCTAACTCTCTTCCTTTCCCAGTCATAGAGCCAACATTCCAACTTGCATACCTCAGTCTTACTTCTCTTTCGCGATGGGCTTGCGTCTTACGTCGCATCAATTATCAATCGACACACACAAATAATAAATTCTACACCCCAATTATAACTGTAAGTACCTACCTACTTACCTCCTACTACAGCTTCCGTGGTGGACAGCACGTCAATTGATTATCAATCGACACACACAAATAATAAAATTCTTTGATCGAAACCGTGGTTTCGAGTAAGGAAAAAACCTTCTTCTCTCGAAACTGGTTTCGAACACGGATCATTTTTTCTTCGTTCTCAACTGGTTACGAGCCTGTAGTTACGATGGCGGCCCAAGCGAATTACAAATATTAATTTATATAAAGGTTTTAGTACTTACCGGTGAAAAGAAACATATGGGGCCCTTCTAACCTCTTCTACTATTTTGTGGACACTACCGATCACTAAATGAGAACTCTCATGTAAATTTAATTCGCGGTAAATTCTTGAGTATTCCAAAACACAAATACAAAGTAAACAACTGTCTAAGCCTTTTTTTTGTTTGTTTAATCCGCGGCCGCCCCTACGTCCATTGACGGTGCCTCAGGTGAGCACTCGGAAGTATTTCAGTGGCGCCGGCAAACTCCCTGCGCCCTGGGGTAATTGGGTAGATGCTTTCAATAAAGGTACATAACAGTGACGTTATAGTTGAGTTTTTCATACAAATTTCTATGAGGCGTACCATTTTGACATATAATTAAAAGAAGTTGATTTGATTTGACAGTCGTCTACCCTATTCACCCGAGTGCGTACCCGAGACACTCGGCAATGGACGACCATTGCCGCGAATATACAGGGTTACAATAAATGTGAATGTTGGGCCTATTAAAGCATATTAGTTTATTAAACAAATCTATAACGTTAACCGTACAAACCATTATCAAAATGCCACAGTTCATAAGCTATCCGAAACGCAAAGTCGCGATCTAACTCCGTTAAATTTAAACGCATGGTGGCAGTTTGTCTAATGATTTATACGGTTAACTTCATAGATTTTTTTTTAAATTTAAGACTGAATTTTATTAAAAAAAAATGTTTGAATAGGCCCAACATTCCTCCCATCCTCCCATCGGTCAGTGTTTTTTTTTGATCACAAACAAAAAACGGGATCTTTTTTGATAGAACCGTTTTTATGCGATATCTTTGTAGACCGTTAACTTTCGCCCATTAATTGGGGAAGGGTTCAATTAACTGCATCTGCCTTCCTTTATACCCCTCCTGCTAGGAAGACGTCCAATTACCAGTAACCCGTATATTTTAAAAATAGTCTAAGCATACTAACTGCATGCAACTAGGAATACAATGTATAAACAAAAAACAAGCATATGGGTAGTTGTAATTACTTTTACGTTGGAGCTATCTACGCAAACCTCACCTGGAACTGCGATTGATCGGCAACAACGATGGGCAACGTAGGTATATGTAGCGGTAACACGCCCGGGACACCGACGGCATTGGTGTACGGGACAGGGTCTAAATACTGAGCCCCCATACCATGTTGAGGTACCGAGGTGGGTTCAGAATGAATCGATGCCTGTGCAAAGAAGAAGGACAAATCACATGAATCTCTACCTCGTTGGTAACTTTTCAATTTCGAGGTCTTCAGCTGCGGCTCTTAGTGGTTAAGTCAGACAGAGCATTCACCTTTAAAGAATAGGTACTAATCCTAGTTCAAACCTAGTCTAATACTTTCTATTTTGCTATTTATATTGAAAAATATTTAGAAAGTTCAGTTAGTCGACAAACAATATCATTTTGATTAGAAATTAAGTTTGTTGGTGTCATCATTATGGCTTGTCTATGGTTCAGAATTGAAAATATGTAATAGAAAAGTACAACACGTTCCACAGGACTAGTAAATTATAATGCACAATTCAATTTAATCCATTAACTTTTTTTTTTACTACTGCGGGAATACTCTAAGATCAAAAACAAAATCGCATCCAGTCTGGATGCTGGTGAACCGGAAAAACATAGAATCATATCTTCAAACAAAATCTCTAAAATAAACGGCAGCACGATATATTTTGTTTTCTATGAACAACTATTACTACTACGAAATAGTGATTGGTTCTATTGTCAATGTGTGTCTGATTGGCTAGCAACGCATAGCAACCCACGCATGATTTGCACGTAAAATGACAGGCCGGCTGCAAGAACCGAACGCGGCAAGATTTGCCTAGCGACGGCAATATATGCGTCGGGTCATTTTCGTGGTGGGGTTAAGGTAAGGTTAAGCCAACGCTGGGGATATATTATGTTTCCTTTAGAAACTTACATCACGCATGGTGGATGTCCTCGTTGTCCGCGAAGAGCGAGAATCACCCGAGATCGAGCCAGTATCAGAGGCGGGGTAGCGAACGATTGATTTGCGCGGGTAAGTCGTTGCGCCCCCTGTAGCCGCCGTACCAGCTGTCGCCACTGTTCCCGTTGTACTTCCAGCTGACATCGATTTCACGGATTCAGCCTAAAATACAATTTGTATATCTATTTAGTACAAGCTGTCCCGGCGAACTTCGTACCGCATTCATTTTTCTAATGTTCCGCATAACTTTTTTTTTCTTTCATAAGATCCTTCTCCTGATAATGGGGATTCATTTTTATATATAGAGATAAAGGAGCTTCATTCATAGTTGGTCTTTGGAATACAAGTTGTCCTCATAACAGACAGAGGGCTGAAGGCTTGTAAAAAGGATTGGTTTTTTGACAGTAATGCGAGTCTGATTCAAAGCAGTGATTGTTCCTTTCTTCCAGATGTAGAAGATGTAATGTTGGTAAATGAATTACTAATAACCTGATTACCAAAGGCGTTTCTGGCAATATTCCAAGCAAATGTGCTACGAGCACCCAACACTGTGGATTAACGCTACTTTCCTTGACACACTATTAAAAGTGTCTGTCTATGGTTTGTAATTGAATTGAAAATGATGAAGATTCCTTTAGAACTAAATTAAATCATAATATTGCCACAAATATCGAGCAAAATTTTGGATTACATAAAATTACATTTTAAATTCCACATTACAAAATGACGCAACCTCGAACCCAATTTCCAAAGAATACAAGAGTAACTATCGTATAAAAATTACAATTAATTTTAATTACAATATGTTATAGATGTGTATGCAGATACATTTTATTAGGTGCTCATGTATTAAATGTGTTGTTTCTATTTGAAACCATGGTATACATTCTCTACTCTCTAAGGTCTGCTAGAAGAAAAGTCAAATGGAGTATCGAGCTACGTGTACCTATTTCCTTGTTATCTATACTATTTACTTATATTACAAAGAGGAAATATTTGGTGTTTTTTTTGAATAGAATAGTCTCCCTTACTACTGACCCGATTTTGAAAATAACTACAGTACTAAAAAATATAATGTTACCCACCGGTTCACTGGCCTGAGACATTGCTCGGTATGTAGGTCCGAAAGTATCGCTAGCTTCCGACATATATGAGGGGGACACATTCGGCATGACGTCATCAGAAGGTTGTTCTTTCACAACCTGTATATTCCCCGACCTCATCTCTACGTCATTAGACGTCTCCGGTTCAATAGTTTCTCGTTTCATGCTTTTTATGATATCAGTGTAACTGAAAAGAAAAAACACCCTCAAAAGGTATAGATTTCTAGCACGAGGTCTGCTCGAATTAAAATCTGTGAGTAACAATGATCTTAGTTATGTAAGTATACATATTGTTCGTCTGCGCAAGATTAGTTCTTCTAGTAGCCTATTATGCTTAGACTTCTAAGATTATAGGTACTTAAACCTATGTATTTAAAATTGGTCCCAGTAGATGGCGCTGCTGCGGGGGTACAAAGTTCTTTGGGACAGTAACGCCACCAACCGGGTCCAATTGTAAACCTAAACCATTTTCAACCCCACCTGAACACAATCAATAAATAATTTCATTAAAATCGGTTCAGCCGTTTAGCCGGAGTTTTATTACGTACACACACTATTAGTTACACAGATATTAGTAGTAGGATATTATTATATTTAATAAGGACCTCTAAATAACATATTTAAAACCCAGCTTTCATACTACGATGGAATAATTAATAATTACTTTAGTGTAGTAAAGTTTAGATGCGTCTGGCAGGGGGTTGCAACCTTGCTAAGTGTCCGGAGTCCGGATATAGATGCCATGGTTTCTAATGTTATTCTTATAACAACATAAAATCTACAAATGAGCAAGTTTCGTACGGCTTTCGAAGCCGGAGATCGTCACGTACATAAACTTTTATAATAAAATAAAATAATAATAATAATAACGTCGCATTACCGAGGCTAGGATGCTCATGGGCAAACTACACTGCTTCAGGACGGGCAATACACGCCCGAGAGTCATGCGCTTCGTGACCCGGGCATTCACGGGAACTAACGGGAGTCCCCGTGAATACTCTGTACGGGTCACGGACCGCATTGATTTCCTGAAGCAGAAAATCTATGCGTGGGCAAACCGTATAAGGCGATATAAAAAGAGAGTGGACAGATATACACAAAATCGCTTGTACCAAAAAGACGAGAGGTGGGTATACAGAAGGTGGGAGCGACCTGATTCAGATGTGACTGATGGGAGTCTACCTGATGCTGATGCTACAGTTGCCTTTTGGAAAAGCATTTGGTCGGCACCCGTCAGTCATACGCAGGGTGGGTGGATTGGGGATGTAGAGCGGGCGTGTGAACCAATACAAGCTATGGAACCTATAACCATATCTGAAGATGATTTTGGTTGTGCATTTCGTTCGTTACCAAATTGGAAATCAGCTGGACCGGACGGACTGCATAACTTTTGGCTAAAATGGTTCCGTAGCTCACACGCCTGCTTGGCATCTTGCTTCCAGTCATCCCTTGAGTTAGCGTCGCTTCCAGCTTTTATGACTACCGGAGTTACTCACCTTCTTTATAAATCTGGTGGTACCACAGACCCCAAAAACTACAGACCCATTACTTGTTTACCAACTATATACAAACTTTTTACATCTATTCTGAGAGTCAAAATTTATTCACATATAGAAAACAACAATATATTGTCAATCTCTCAGAATGGATGTAAAAGTGGGACACGTGGTACTAAAGAGCTCCTTAATCTTGACATGGCTGTTTGTCAGCAGGTACGCCGCAACCGAAAGAACCTTGCGACATGCTGGATTGACTACAAAAAAGCGTATGATTCTGTACCTCATACATGGCTTCTAAAGGTGCTGGAGTTGTATAAAATTGATGCAACTCTGTGCACCTTTTTGAGGTCATGTATGAGATAATGGAATACGGTTTTGGTTTATCCAGGATGTCGTCAGATTCTAGGAGGTGGTGTACCAATAGGTATCGAGAGAGGAATATTCCAGGGCGATAGTCTGAGTCCGTTATGGTTTTGTCTAGCACTGAATCCTCTCAGTACGCTACTAGAAGGTTCAGGGTTAGGCTATCGGATGCGGAGAGGGGGCCAAATTTTATCCCACCTTTTTTACATGGATGACCTAAAGTTATTTGCCCCTAATGGCCCCGAATTGATGGCTTTACTAAAAGTGACTGAAACTTTTAGTAAGGCTATCAATATGGAGTTCGGGGTAGATAAATGTGCGGTCATGCATGTGAAAAAGGGCGGGATTGTGGAATCTGAAGGAGTCAGTCTTTAGGATTTCACACAATTTGAGTCGCTCTCCGCAACCGAAACCTACAAATATCTAGGTATACCCCAAACTCTGTGTATTGCTGAGACTGACATGAAACAGACGTTGCAGGACCGTTTCTTTGGCCGCCTGAAGAAAGTACTGAAAAGTCTCTTGTCAGGCGGTAACAAGGTACGGGCTGTTAACGGCTGGGCCATGCCAGTCTTAGTATACTCTTTTGGCATACTTAGATGGACTCAGACCGAATTAGAAGCTCTGGATAGAAAGGTACGTTGTCTATTGACTTCATACCGAATGCACCACCCACGTTCGTCAGTAATGAGGTTGTATATCCCACGGAAATGTGGAGGTCGAGGATTTTTAAACGCTAAGACTCTCCATAACCGTGAGATATGCAACCTTAGAGGGTACTTCTTGCAGGTGGATGTGGGTCTGCATCGAGATGTCGTGGCAATTGATAACGGACTGACCCCACTCTCCCTAGCTAAAGAGAACTGGCGCAAACCGGTAATACTAGGTGTATCTGATCGCAAGGAAATATGGAAGAGCAAAGAGCTTCATGGTCGTTTTTATCGGGCTCTACACGGGCCCGATGTTGATTTTACAGCTTCCGTATCCTGGTTACGTTTCGGTGATCTCTTTGGAGAAACTGAAGGTTTCATCTGTGCAACCACTGACGAAGTTATGATGACGAATAACTATCGGAGATTTATTGTCAAAGATGGGACGCTAGACATCTGTCGGGCATGTCATCGTCCCGGAGAATCTTTAAGATATATTATCTCTGGTTGTTCCCGTCTTGCGAACGGTGAGTATTTGCACAGACACAACCAAGTAGCCAGGATTATACACCAACAACTTGCTCTAAAATATAACCTTGTTGACTTAGAGATACCTTATTACAGGTATGTGCCCGACCCAGTTCTTGAAAATGGCCATGCTACATTGTATTGGGATCGGTCTATTATCACTGATAGGACTATTATAGCCAACAAACCAGATATAGTGATAATAGATCGATTAAAACGCCTTGCAATAATTGTCGATATCACTGTGCCGCATGACGAGAATCTCGTGAAAGCAGAAAAAGATAAACAAATTAAATATTTGGACTTAGCTCACGAGATTGTCGACATGTGGGATGTGGATTTGGCGATTATTGTTCCGATAGTCGTATCTGCTCATGGTTTAATAGCCAAGAGCCTCGACCACCACCTACAGAGGCTCGTGTTAGGCAGCTGGGTCAAGGGCTTGATGCAGAAGGCGGTTCTGTTGGATACGGCCCGTATTGTGGAGAAGTTCCTATCCACCGGTAGCTTGGTCACTGTACTCGATACCGGTGGGTCACTATTTTTTATATTTTTAAATATATTTGTGTTTTTTATAAGTTTATTTAAAAATATAGTAAATATGTAATAAAATGTAATAAAGGGAATAATAATAAAATTTTTAATTATAATTTATTGTCTAAAATCTAAATTATTATTATTTAAATAACCTTTTTTTCCTAAAAATATTTATTTATGGGACCCTTCTAATTTGGAGGTTTAAAAAAAGTTAACGACCGATTCTGAGACCTACCAAATATGCGCACGTTCACGCGGCGGTCAGACTATATTTATGTATGTGGTACAATGCTATTCATAATGTTTCTTCCTACAAAGAAATTTATTAAAGTTATACATCAGTGAACCAAAACAACCCATCAAAATTCATATGATGATGTCATATGTTGTCTTCATGATGATATCTTGAACAAAGCTTCACTACTTATTCAGTTTTATGGAAGGGACAATGACCAGTCCTCATATGGTCTATGGCATATGGCGGGGCTGCTCGGTATAATTTTAAAAAATGATTACGACCGGTAAAAATATAAAATTTAAACTGGACTTAGTTTCAGTTTCATTAGCATCAGTACAAGCGAAGCCCTTGCGTCATTGTTTCAAAGGCTCAAGGAGGCGCTGGAGTGTGACCACAGAGGCCTGCGTCTCGAGAAATCGAGGCTTAGCGGTCCCAACTCCGCCAGGATCTCATGGAGATATGGAGAGTGCGACTTGAGTAACCAAAGTGGGAAACCGCCACCATCGCGGCGGTGAGACCGATCATGGACAGAGGCGGCATGGTGACCTCACATATCGTGCGACTCACATCATCACCGGGCACGGATGCTTCGGCGGGTATTTGTTTCGCATACATCGTGAGGTCACACCCAAGTGTCAGCACTGCGAGACCTCCAACGAAGACACTGCACTCCACACGTTGGTGGAGTGCTCAGCGAGGGCGAGTTAGCGCCCGGACCTCGTAGTGGATCTATGCGTGGATACGCTCTCGCTGGAGACCATGCTTCAAGCCATGGTCTACAATGGGGTTAAGAGGAACTTAGCCGTGTCCTTCTGCGGGTAGGTCATGCTCGCGAGGGAGGCGGCCGAGGGAGAGGGAGCGTACCCTCCCCGCTGAGTTCCGACCAGGGCACCGCAGAATTCTTTACGCCCAGGACCATCGACGTCCATGATCGGGGTCCGAGGACGGCGGGATACCCACCCACCGTCCTTACAGAAGCAGGCCAGAAGGATCGCGTGCTGCGAAGAGGCCACACAGCTGGCCAAAGTCCTCCGGACCTCACTAGAAATTCCTTATGTGCTCACCAGAGGCGCTCGGACCACTGAATCTAAAAAAAAAAGTTGTTTATGCCACTATTTTGATTGATACTTATTTTTCACCGATTTGAAATAGACCTTATATAAAATTTCTTGTTCTAAATACAGCGTTAAAAGAACACCAGCGCTGCGTTCAGTGCGCCGCTGCCGTTAGGCGATTGCTGAGAGTCTGGACATCAGTCACAAAAATTAACATTTCAAATATTTCTTCCGGTGAGAGGATATACGTAGGTCACACTATAAGTTTTGCGTAACTTGAAAAAACAACATGTTAAAATCAAAATATTATGTTTATTGCTTTTCAAAATACTCTCCTTTACATTTTGAACGCTATCACTGCTACTTCGGAGTTGGTAAAAGTGAAACCTCTCATCAAATCTTTGATTTTGGGGAAAATACAGAAATCACAGGGTGCTAGGTCAGGGCTATGCGCAGGATGGGTGACGAGTTGTACTTTGACTTTGTTTTGTTGGCCGTGTGTGAAGAAGCGTTGTCATGATGTAGGAGAATGCGGCTTTTGGGTCGTCTTTCGCGAACTTGCGAACTTTTCTAACACCCTGGGTAAACAAATGGTAGAATACCACTCGGCATTAACACTCTTTTGATCTTCAAGTGGAATTGTACAGATGGGACCCGTAGCTGAGAAAAAAAACGCGACCATTTTTTTACCACCGTTTCTCGCCTGCCTCACTTTCGTTGGCTTGTTCTCATTTTCAAACACCCATTCACACGATTGCTGTTTTTTTTCGGGTTCAAAACCATAAATCCTCGTTTCGTCTCCTGTGACAATGTAATAAACAGCATTAGAATGTCCGTAGTCGTACTTCAGTAGCATCTGTGAGCACCATTCCAAGCGAGCCTACTTCTGCTCCGCTGTCAGTTCATGATCCCTCATCGGAAACTTTGTTGTCGTTGGCTCCCGCCAACGACAACAAAGTTTCCGAACTTTCAATTCTTCGTGTAAAATTTTCTGGATTTGACTCATACCAATCCCCAATAGTCCTCGAATTGTCTCAAAGGTAATCCGCGGGTTTTCCTCAATTAACCGCTTAACAGTAGCCACATTATTTTCGTTGACGGCAGTTGAAGGCCGCCCTTCACGAAATTTGTCATGTAAAGTAACTCGACCTCTCTCAAATTCAGCAAACCATCGCCTCACGGTGCTCAAACAAGGTGTTTCTTTCCCAAAAGCATTTTGAAGACGAGCGGCACATTCTTGCGGAGAGAGAGAACTTTTAAAATCCTAAAAATCATCGCTCTAAAATTTTTTCGACTTAATTCCATTTTCGTTGCATACGTAGAACTTTGCTGTGTGATAAAAAACAATTGACAAATGATTTCCCGCCAATTGTTTTTTTTATTACTAAGAAGGTTGCAACGTTTAAAAAAATATAACATTCGAAATTCAAATAGTTCCGATTAGCTAGAAGTGCAAAACTTTTATATAGTGTGTACCATGTATGTAACCAGAATGCCTTTTGTTTTCTTTTTCGTTTCCTTGCACAACAAATTGGTATTGCAAGTAGTTAGCCAAAACGTATGGGTAACTGGGTGCGTAGGAGACTCACCAAGATCTTAGGCCCAAACCAACGTTCCTTGTAAATGAGTGGGCGTATAATACACTCCTTCGGGGAAATAGGCGTGATTATAATATGAATTTCTGGTACGTACGTACCAGAAATTATTTCCACGTCTAATTGAGGCGAGAGCTGAACTAAAACTGATTATAAAGCATTCGTTTGAACAATAAAATCCAGTGCGAATGGGGCCCTAATTTAAAAATTGACATCTTAGATCAAAAATACCTAGGTTACCGATCAGTGCTTTAAAAACGGCACCACTTCAACTCGGTCCCTATCGTTAGTGGACCGACTTAACGCATTAGTCGCTTTGCGACCGCGCTGGTAGTAAGACGTATCACGATGACAAAGTTTTCGCTTAAAGATAGCAAAAAACTACTCTTTTAGAGGATGGACTATCATACTTTCGACAAGTAAAAATCAGTTCATTGTTAATTGCTTTTAATGTGCAATAATGCACTGCTGATGACTATTATGGTTATTTTTAACTGTGCAAACTACGCGCTTGCTCGGTGAAGTTGAACAACTTCACACCTAACAAGCGCGCAACTTCACACCGCAATGTTAGAACAAGTCTCATACAGAAAGATAGAGTCGTCATTTATTTATTTTAAATTTTTGATTACTGTTTGATATATTTTTTGAATATATCTTATTTTGTTTTAAGTTTTCCACATAATGCAATAAGACAAGAAAAATGGAGGTGTATTAAGCACGTGAAAGAGAAGATGAAATGTTGAAACCTAATAATTCTACTGTTGTTTGTTCATAGCATTATAAAAAGGACGTTATTTATGTTACTAAAAAAGGATTAAATAAATAAAAATAACAGCCGTGCCAAATATTTTACAAGTAAAGGAGATATTATATTGATACTACTTTGTATTCTTAATACCAAATGAGTGACCAAATTAAATCGACTTCATAATACCACCTAGTATTTTCAAATATTTCATAAGTATCGTAGGTATGTGTACCTACCCATAAATTTATTTGATTGATTGTTTGTTTTAGGTTACAGGTTGTGTGTGAAAATATAATTGTTGATTTTATTTCATACTAGCGTTTTTGTAATCTTTTATAATTCATTTAATTTATTATATATAATAATATTTTATAATTAATATAATAAATATAATTTATTTTATACGTTTATTTATACGTGAATAAAACAATGTGAATTTAAGTTTATCTTTATTCGTATTTCATTAAATAAAAGTTTTATATGCAATGTGCTCCACATTCCTTTTATAACCTTAGCGCATGGAATCCGTACCAAGTTCATATTCCGCTTGCTGACTTTCGAGGGATGCGACAACAGCACTGTACATTGATGCTTTTGTATTATTAATTATTTCTATGTCAACCAAAGACCTTATAATACAATGGACATATGATCTAGAACAAATCGCAAGAAAATAATGTCCCGAGTCGACCTATACATTATACATAGGCATACATAGATATAAACAAATTTCATATTAAAATTTAAACCTTGATTCAACGGAATAGTGTTCACTTTTGTTTGCACAAATTTATCGCATTACGTAGCTTCTATCTGTCCGCCTGACTAATTCACCTTATGCAGCTTATACTTGAACTACGTGAACATAGAAACAATGGAGTAGGTTTATTTTGTTAAAGTCTTTTAAGGATTCCATGATATGTACCTACGTACGCGTAATAATTAATGTAAGACTACAATAAATTCCATAATCTTATAAATTGTAATTACTTGTTTATGTTAGACGAAATAAGCTGAAAAACTAATTAACGACTGACAAAGATTATTTTTTCCGAGTCAGTTTCATAATAAGTAACTGTAGTGTATGAATAACAAAAAGGGAATTAATGAATTTAACTAATTATAATATTATAAATGTCAAACTTCTTGCGGGTGTCAAAGTTCTTCCGCTTTCATTACTATTTTCATAACGCTATGTCGCTACGTCTACTACGCCGTGTTTCAAGTGACTGAATTAGTTGCTAAAACTTAATTAACGACTGACAAAGATTATTTTTTCCGAATCAGTTTCATAATAAGTAACTGTAGTGTATGAATAACAAAAAGGGAATTAATGAATTTAACTAATTATAATATTATAAATGCCAAACTTCTTGCGGGTGTCAAAGTTCTTCCGCTTTCATTACTATTTTCATAACGCTATGTCGCTACGTCTACTACGCCGTGTTTCAAGTGACTGAATTAGTTGCTAAAACTGCGCGTCATTAATTTATTTTTATCTTGTGGTTAATTTTTGGGATACGAAATTATTGGCTACTAGCTGATCACCGTGACTCCGCCCGCGAGATATAGTTATCTCGGCCCCGATTCCCGTGGGAATAAATTACCGAGAATCCAAATAAAAAAAATATAACAGTACGTATGTATGTGTATGTGTAATTATGTAATTATATTTATGACAAAACAATGATACCCTGTGAAAATTAAAAACATTTTTGGGCTTATCTCCTCCATCCCAATCAAAAGAAAAAATTGTATTCAATCAAGGGATTCTTGTACAAGTTTCATAAAGATCGGACCTCTTTTTGTTATATCCATAAAATGAGCCGAACAAACAAGATTGTTATTTTTTGGATCAAAATATTCTTCTCGCCGTGCTAGGGCAATAATATTTTTCCATTGTGCACAGTGCACTGGATCCCGAGGAAAACTGAAATAGATGTTGGTTCATATAACGAAAAAAAAATCATAAAGAGCCAAGGCGTCTCCACTATAATCTTTGTTCCAAATAGTTTCATCGCTATCGGTAATCCGAATAAATCTGAATGGTCATTTTGGTAGTACATTATTCAGTGAAAATGGAATGGTCTCTTTCTTTTTACTGAGCTTGGGATGAATTCGAAAGAGACAGATAGATACTTCGGTATTGGACTGGATTGCAATATTTACTTTTGTCTTTTAATTTATTATCGACGAAATACTGTAGTTTAAGTGAAATAATAAATTGAAAATAATAAAACAAAAGCTTATTTACTGAAAATATGATACACCGTCTTCAATTTGCTTTTTTTTTCGTAGTTTTTACAATACAGTACGGCATTGTGCAACGTGTTGTCGTTCAGTTGTCAAAATCAAGACTGGCGCGCGATTGTTTCTATTTTAGCGTTTTGTTTCTCTTTTAGTTCGGACACTTTTGAGCGATGATCCGAAATCCATTGTATATAAAATCATTGATGTCAACCATCAATGTACAATCTTGTTTATTTTATAGATGGTATTTGTAATAATTACCTATATAGTATTCGAGTGCCAAGATTCCGCATTGTATTTGTACTGAATCCAATATCTATAGTATTTTTGATCTAAGATTGACATATATTTTTCTATGCTACGAATTTGACGGCAAACTGTATGACTGTAATAGAAATACAAAACAAAAAAAGAAAGGGAAAGGGAAAGTCAACTACAAGACATACGAAGATCTGTAGTTAGGAACTATGTCATTGTTTTTAGTAAAAATAAAACTGCATATAGTCAATAATTATTGATCAGAGGAAATAATTCCTGTAGTATTTTTGAATTGGTACAATATACCTTTTAGGTTGTAGATGAACATACTCGTACTACAAGTCCTCTAATATTGTAACTTTATATAGGTGAAAGGGTTGTTCAAATTGGTGCAGTAGTTTGTGAGGAATCACGTGGTACCCAACAAACTTTGCCCGTCCCTTTTTACTCCCTATAGGGTTACAATTTTGGAAAATCCTTTCTTAGCTGATGCCTAGGTCATACGAAGATCCCACACCCCAAGTTTCAGGTTTTTACGATCAGTGATTTAAGCTGGACCTAGATCCGTCTGTCATAATCCGGAAAGTGAGCAAACTCAGGGAAACTAATTCCTGTAGTATTGTAATTTTACAGTATGTAGATAAACAACACATTAAAAGTCCTGAAGCGTGGAGGCTTTTTTTTAATTTTTAAGACCGCGGCCACTCCTATGTAGAATGCCGCGAGCGTCTCTGGTACGTACCAGAAGGTATATCCAGTGGCGCCCGGCGGACTTTGGCCACCTGTGTGGCCTCTGCCCCGGGGTTTGGTCGGGTTTTATCCCACGTCGTTGGTGTCGGGTTTCATACCGCGTCGGTGAGTGAGTCTGGTTAGTGGCCCCGCAGCGTGTGGCTACCCCACCGTCCTCGGGTCCCGATCATCGTGCGGTACCCTCTTATTGTTTTGACGGCCAAGGTCCTCAACGGTGTCAACGGGTCAACCGCGCCGCCCATACGGGAGCCCCGTATAGGGCCATACTCCGCACGATCCCCAGGTACAGTCTCCTGCAGGAGGCGTTGGGTCCCTTTAGGTTGGGCATGAGTCGCGAAAGCGCGACTGATGCCCCCGTCACTTTAGGGACCAAACTTCGGAAATGTGGTCCGAAGTTCCATCGGCTATCAAGTACGATCCCTAGGTACTTCATCGAGGGCTTGATGCCGATGCTAACGCCTCCCACATTTATGCTGGAACCTTCAGGTGGACCGTTCCGAGGTCTGTGAAAGCACAGACCCTCGGACTTGTGCAAGGCCACCTCCAGTCCCAGCCGCCGTATCCGACCCACGACTTGAGCAACACCCGTCGTGACCAGCAAGTCGTAGCCGATGTTCCACAGAAGCGGCCCCAGGACCGACCCCTGTGGAACACCGCACGACACATCTCGCCGAGCTGGCCCGAGCCAGCTGGGGAAAGCTATGGCCCTCTCCGAGAGATAGGCCCCGACAATACGACGGAGGTATAGAGGCGTTCCGTGATACACGAGCGCCTCCCTAACGCAGCTCCATGGCAAGGTGTTGAAAGCGTTGGCGACGTCAAGAGACACCGCCACCACCACCTTGCCCTGTGAGACTGCTTCCTCCGTCAGGCTCTTCACGCGCATGATCGCGCTCACGGTGGAGCGTCCCCGACGGAAACCGAACTGGTTATCCGCCAGGTCTGGCCCCACACTAGTGAGATGCTCGACGAGGCGTTCCGCGATAATTCGCTCAAAGAGCTTACACACCTCGTCGAGCAACACGATCGGCCGGTATCCGGACGGCGAGTCCACCGGCCGCCCCGCCTTACGGATCAGAACCAGTTTCCCCGTCCTCCACACCTTGGGAAACTGGCCCCTTTCGAGGCATGCGCTAAAGAGCCCCATCAGTCGAGGCTCGAGTTCTTCGAGGGCCAGGACCCATGCACGGCCAGGAATGCCGACGGGCCCGGGGGCAGTGATTTTCCGGCGTTTAAGCCGGAGTACTGCCGCACCTAGCTCCCCCACCCTGACTTCGGGTACGTCGTCTTCGCTGGTGCTATCCGCGTCGGGCAGAGACGGAGCCATGCGCGGAGGGACGTGCTCCTCCGCGCTCGTCGGAAACAGGGAGTCCATGACCCGCTCCAGCTGCTGCGGGTGGAGACTCTGGGTCAGTGGGGGCGCCCTAAGTCGAAGTTTCTCTCTGACCTGTAGGTACGGGCGCCCCCATGGGTTCTGCTGAAGGGTCTCCAGGAGCTCCTCGCGTGCCGCCGTCTTGGCCCGCTTTATCGTCTCCTGGAGAATACCTTTGGCCTCCCTGTATGCCTGATAAAGCTCCGCCTCTCGGGCTGCCGCGTCGTTTGGGCGGCGATGCCTCCGGCGAAACCTGGTGTACTGGCGGCGGGTGGAGATGCATGCTGCGCGCATCTGTGCAATCTCCGGCGACCACCAGTACACCTGCTTCCTTGCCGGTCTGGGTGTAACCCTAGGCATCGCCGCATCACAGATTTGCGACATGGCTCTCCTGAACCATTCCGCTTCGGCTTCCACATCGGCAGGCCTGTCCGGCGCCGGAATCCAGGCCTGCACAATTGCCGCCTCCAGGAGAGCCTCCCGGTCTAAACGTTGAAGTGCCCAACGCGGATCCGGGGGATTTTCAACTGGCTGTGGGAGGCCAGGTGGATCGAACCGGATGAACCGGTGGTCCGAGTGCGTCTCGACACCCTCCTCCACGCGCCAGCCTGAAATACGGCCGGCGAGGGCAGGGGTTGCGAAAGAAACGTCCACGATCGACTCCGTCCCCCGCCGCCAAAAGGTGGCGACATTCCCCCGGTTGAGGACTACCAGACCACGCGTTCTGTTCCAGTCCTCAAGAAGCCTCCCCTTGTCCCTAGTTTCCCGGGAGCCCCACGCCACACTCCAGGCGTTGAAGTCTCCCAGGAGCAGGACAGGGCGAGGACGGCAGGCAGCGAAGACGACGTCGAGCTCAGTGAGCCATATCTCAAACTGAGGCTCGTCCAGAGTCGGCGAGATGTAGGCGGACACGACCGCAAACCCTTCGTATTCCGCCGCAACACACCCCCGGCCGCTTGCAATGAATGCAATGCGCGAGGTGTCCGCGGCGGAACCCCCAAATATACAACAGGTCGAGCCGTCCTGGTCCACCGGGCTTCCCGGGTGGACGTAGTACGGCTCGGCGACCACGGCCAAGTTAATGGACCACTGCGCGATGCTCTGGTACAGAAGATCCTGAGCTGCGCTGCTCAGGATCTTCTGTGGTTCAGGTTCACCTGCAGGATGCGGACATGGGCGTACATTAATGGACGTCCATGTCAGCATCCCGCCGCGAACTTGGCCGCGCAGAAGCTGCTCCCCCGGAAGGGGCTCCCCCGCTGCCACCAGCGGACGGACGAGGCTTTGGCCTCGAGGCAGCGCAGGTACGGCTGCCGACCCGATGGTCTGCCGTTTTGCCCTCCGCCTCACATCTATAACAGCGAGGCCGGGCCTCGCAGCCATTGGCATTATGGCCGGGCCGGCTGCAGCGGAAGCACCGGTCGCCCACGGTGTCTTCCGCTGTGCACTGCACTCCTACGTGCCCTACCACCATACAACGGAAACATCTCGTTTCCCGGGCACAGTACTCAGTACTAAAGTAAGGCCAACGACACAATATAAATTTTGACAACAAACGGACCGTTACTGAGTTACATTGCGATAGCGAGCGATCATTATCTCTATCCTTATTATCCGTACCCAATAATGACGTAAGTTGATCGACGAGAGCTGTCGTTGCGTGTAAACATTCATGCAGCAGGTAAACATTTACAACCGTAGTTGTCAACTATTTGTCAACATTAATAGAATAGATGCCTAGTTCTGTCATAAATACATCTGATTTTTCCACGCATTTCCATTCATTCATTCGCCATCATCAATGTCTAATACCCACGACAGCGATTAGAATAGGGAATTAAACAAAGTTAGGTTAGGGTGCAAAGGGGCTCTACAAACATTTTTAGGGCCCCAGCGACCTCACCTGCTAGTGGCGCACCTGCTGATCGACGGACGAGACTCGTTAATTTACGGTACCTATGGAGTGGCTTCGGCCCCTACGTGGGTACCAGGTGGTACAACTGTGTTGTTCCGGGGGGGTACCACCGTGCAACTGTGCTAAAGCCCCCCGAAACTGTGGTATAGCAACCCAGCCTGGGCTGGGTTACCAGCCCAGGCTGGGTTGCTTTAGGGGTTTAGCAGCTGCACCGCCGGGCCCGGGGCGATGTACGGTGCAGCAGGCATGGGACCAGTGGGAGCGAAACGGAGTCTAGTGTGGGTGGTGTGGGTCGATTCGCCGGCCAGGGAGACCCTTAGCAATGGCGTTGCCCCGGCTGCCCGCAACACAGTCATGGGGCCCGCCTGGGACCAACCACCCCAGGAGGCTGCCCCACATGTTGCGCATAATCCTGATGTGGGATCGCCGCTCCGGGTGGTAACCGGTGTGGGGTAGCGGCGGCCTTGCATCAGGGGGGTTTGGGAGCCCTTCCGTCCGGCGAGTCGGCTCCGACCTAACCACACGGTTCTAGACAAAGCTAGCCCCTGCGCTTTGTCACTTACTGCTGCACCAAATGTCGCCCTGTCTTCACGCTTCTTCTTCTTGAAATCTACAATGGCAGTGCAACAAAAAAAAAGTAAACGTTTCACAGCGGCCCCAGGAAACCCCACAACTTCACTTTTCGAGGTGGAGTTCACTAACATCCGTGGACTCCATGCGAACCTCGATGCCGTCCACCACCTTGAGAAGGCACGGCCCGCTGTGATGTTCCTCACGGAGACACAAATACGCCCCATGACGACACGTCTTACCTGTGTTACCGCGGCTATGTCATCGAGGAACAATTTCGAGACAAAGCCGGGGTGTGCGTGTTCGTTAGGGCGGATGTTTGCTGCCGCCGGTTGCGCTACCTAGAGAACCTCTCCAACTCCGTCCTTTCGCTGCACGTAGACCATGGCTCTATGAGCCAGATCTACGTGTGCGTCGCTCTCTCCCACGGTCTGACCCAGATGATATGCGGGATCACCCGGATACCAGACAGGTCAGATCACGCGCCGGCTCTACTGGATCAACTGCTAACGAGTCGCCCAGCCCAGTACAGTGTTTCGGTAGGAACCCCATTGGGTAGTTCCGACCACTTTGTTGTTCACGCTGGCATGAAGGTAAGTAAATAACTATAGATTCGTACCTTACAACTCGATGCGTACACACCACGAACTCGGGTTTCGAATTCCATTGATGATAGGTGATATAGAAACGAGTCTGTAGCCAGATCCATTGCTGTCCTTTGGTGAGAAAACGGTAGTAGCACGATGTTAATTCACCCTTTTGCATCACTGGAAACGAGTAGATGTTAAATTAAATATTGTTATAAAATGGAAATAATGTGTTCTGCCTAGAAATAAAAAAAGTCGGAGAGAGTCGGACTCGCAAACAAAGGGTTCTGTACCAAAACGGTAAAATAAACACGTTTGTTGTATGGGAGCCCCCTTAAATATTTATTATATTCTGTGTTTTAGAATTAGTTGTTATAGCGGCAACAGAAACCTTTATTCCGCCCTGTGCCACTGGATTTGCTACTGGGGTCACAAAACGGAAAAATCTTCCGGTTTCCGGAACAGAAATACTCTCACGTACGTCTCAGTAATAGGGTTCCCATTTTACCCTTTGTATACGGAACGGAATAGTTTTAATAACAAACATCTTGTTAATAAAAATAACATATGATGCGAAAGAGGATCATGCTTAAAGAAGTTACGAAGTACTCTTCGTATATCGTGATCATATTATAAATCTGGTAGGTAGGTATCGCAGATAAAATAATACTACAGGTGGTTCTATGTTACGGTTCTTTAATTAACGACTGTTATTCGCGTAAAATTCCCACTATTCATTTTTAATATTTGGAATAAACTTCCAGTGGTGTCGAGAAGAATGGTGAAAGTAGGGAAAATAAACACCAATATGGCGCATGTTATGTTAAAATTTGCCCTAACTAAAGGTATGTGATTATGTACTTGTACAAATAAATATATTTAGAACAATAATTATACTTACGAGCTTCATGGCAGCTAACCACCTTTTCCAAGTCGTCAAAATGGTAGTAATCATATCCGGACGTGCCTAGGACCTCGAAAGGTAAATAGCCAATAATGGGTGGAGCACGGTGGTCCAGAAATAAAAATTTCCATTCAAGACTGTGGCGTGAGGTAAATTCATTTCGACTGGAATCTACCAACGTGACATCGCGGACAAGTTGAGGCATGTGCAGACGTCCCGAGCATATGAATAGTAACCTAAAACAAACCAGTGCTGTAGTCATTTAACAAGATCTTTAGAAATTAAACCGACAAAAACATAATTATTCATGTCTATCGATGAAATGAATTGCCTTATGCTGCGTCCACAAGATGCCCGCTCACGTTGCCGCGAATATTTCTTTAGCGGCCACACGCTATCTACTCCCGATACTAGTATAACTCGTGTGTTATAAACTGATAAGTTGAGACCTGAGCGCTGTAATCTTAACGGCGTGTTTGTACATGTCCAAAAATATCCTAATAAGCTTCCGTTTGAGACTTTACCTGCTCTATTTTTAGTTGTAGTATTTATTATTCTCGGGAACAGCGCAACTTTATAACAAATGTGAATGACTAAAAGTGATAAGTGACTCGAGCGCAAGGCGCCACTTATCAAGGACGAGTAGTACTTCACTCTCCGGGCGGGATGAGTGGCAAGGCAAGAGGCAAGACGAGTAACGTGTCCACGCGATGTTCCTTGCCATTTCCCTCGCTATTTGACGAAGGCGTGAACGCAGGGTTACAGTTTTTTATATTTTAATAGAAGGTTGACATTCACGTAGACCAATTTCCATGGAAACGACTTTTAACTAAATATTTGCCATTTTACTTAAATTTTACAATGATGTCTAGAATTTTAATGATTTTTCAATAAGATTTAACAACAGATTTCGGTAAAATTTAGTATTTCAATTGATTATTAAAAATAGATACTTTTTTTTAAATTTGATTAAATATAATATTGGAATCTCTTTTGGAATTCTTTATTTAATATATAATTAATCCTTTCGATTGTCGGCATTTGGTGAAACTTATAGTAATACATTTTGAAGTGGGTTCTTACAAGTGGGTATTTTTAATAATTTACTTTTTGTAACAATTACATTTAAATTATTTATTTTACTCGTAAGCAGCTTTGATCCCTATTGTGCCCATAGGAACGAACTTGTACCGTCACTCACCTTGATTCGCGATCTTGTTGGTAGTTGCCTGACATATCGTCGATGTCTGACTGATTCACGTTGGACCCTGGAAATATTTAAGACCTGTTACAGTACAAGCTTCATAGAAATAGTCAATAGTGTTTTAAAATCTTGGAATTTCTATGCTTTATCATAACATAGTATAAAACAAACTCGCTTCCGCTGTTTGTCCGTCCCTTAGGCCCTTAAAACTCCGCAACGGATTTTGATGCGGTTTTCACCAGCGGATAGAATAGTTGTCGAGAAAGGTTTTAGTATATTATTGGCCAGGTATATAGGTATGTTAAAGTTAAAGAAGTGTTAAAGAAAGTTAACACTGAAACCCCTCCGTGTTTCCGAGAGCACGTAAAGAAAACATCCGATTGGTCTAACTACAGAACTTCGATATCGCCATTGGCTTGTGGAGGTGAGATGGCAGTCGCTTCACGGAAAATATCAAAGTTCAGCCGGTTCGCAATTAGACTGGAAAGCCGGGCCCCAGCTGGGTTGGGAAGCTCATTGGATGATGATCGGGAAAACACGAATGGGGTTCATGCGACCTGTTGAAATGGATTTCACGACGGCCGACAGCGAACCGACACTGCCGAAGATAGGAGAATATGGACGAAGGAGCTTGGAAGTGCGTTAAAAATAACGACTCTGCAAATGGCATTCGTTTTATTAACCACAATATCTATGATGTTATTTATATAGTAGTGGACGCCCGTGACTTAGTCTGGGCAAGATTAGTTCTTCTAGTAGCGTATTATGCTTGGACTTCTGAGATTCACACGGTATTGGCTGTTTCAATTTAGGTTCAGATTAGATACAGAATATTATCTATTCTTGAATATGTGCTCGGTAACGGCAAAAGACGTGGAACCAAAAACCCTCTATTCGCAAGATTCCAACTTTTCAAACATCAATACAAGTCTTCGCATAAGTACAACTTTTTTTAGGAGTACTTTTATTAGCACTATTTTAACTTTTATCTAACTGTACACTTAAAGAGGAATGTGGTTTTTAAAATTAAACAAGGATTTTAATTGTCTTAGTCAATTTATATGACCGACTTTAGAAGACACAACTGGACTATACAGTGACGCACACAATAGTAGATTGTTAACCAAGGGACGAAAGCCACCCATTTCTGACGAGATATTTTGGCGGGCCGGCCGTTTATTCCACACTAGTGTATTTATATGTATTTATTTATGGTTCATAATTTTTTTGTATTATTTATTTTTTAGTTTTTGTATTTTTTGTAACCTGTGTGGAATAATAAATCTTTCTTTGTTTCTTCTTTCATTCTTTCTAACAGTTCGAGGCAGAAATTGGTGGCTTCACCCGAGTTACACACTCTACTTTTCATTTCGAATACGAGGAAAGCAAATAAAGTCAAATAACAAAATTATAAAATATTTAATGACGTGTATTTATGGAAATGTTACTTCTTATTAAATGTTACTTCTACTACTCAAATATTACGTCTACTTAAAGTTTATTGTAAAATTTTGACAGTTTGATATTGTCAGTGTAAGGGATTTTCCTGGTATATTTATATTAGTTTGTGAGATTTGAGTATCTGGTACATCCGTGAAGGTCGGAGAAGCCTGTCGACGAACTTCAACAGAAGTGGGCGCTGCTTCCTCCCGCTGTTTTGTTTTGGACCGAGTTCTCAATGTAACTCTCTTACTACTCTCGCTACCGTACTCGACTTCCATCCACCGTGCCTTTTCAGCACAGTAATGTCGGCCCCAGAATCGGCTAATAATGTTGCTGAAGTTCGCCGAAAACAGTGTCCCGTATAAAGATGCGGACTTTCCAATTTGAGGTGGGTTGCAATCTCCTTAGGCATACTTGAGATTTTATTTTTTGCTATCTGCCTAAGACATCTACCTTTCTGGTAGTTGATGAAAAATCGATTTTTTTGGATATTATCGGGACGAAGTTCTTGATATTTTGCCACTAACTCAGCTAATTCTTCACGCACCACGAATGTACGGTCGATTTTTGTCTTGTGTTCGTTAATTTAATCAAAAGTAATTCACCATGTTTCTGTACATTATCCACGGTGAGTGTTGTCAGTTCGTTAGTTCTACACGCCCCACTAATACCCAAGATGAGCGCGATCTGGAACAGAAATATTTATGTCATTAATTCAGACTATCAATAGTTATATGTACCTATGAGTGCCACAATACCTAATGACGTAATTAGTAAAAACAATTACTATTTTAATTTATTGATAGGTAGTTAGGTAACCCTTAAAAACGAATTATGCAAAACAATCTTATGCTATAAGTAGTATATTCTACTAGTGGATGCCTACGGTTTCGCCCGCTTGATAAATTATGTACACTAAAACCTTCCACGAGAACCACTTTATTCAATGGTGAAAACCGCATCTAAATCCGTTGCGTAGTTTTAAAGATCTAAGCATACATACGGCCGGAAGTGACTTTATATTATGTAAGTAATGTGAGTGATATTTCATGATATTCACACAAAGTTAGGAATACAAATTTTACATACCTTCCTGGCTAAATGAATTTCGTCAGGCGCTTGATTCAAGAACGTTTCCACCTCCTCTCCAGTAAAACTTTCGACTTCTTGCTTTGAAAATTATCTGACTGCCTTTTCAGGAAAGCAGTTAACTTGGTGTAGTCCTTTATGTTGATATTGTGTTTTGTACTCAAAATCGTTTTTAGCATTGAGTACACGCTCCATAGAGTGGATGCTTGAAGTTTTTGAGCCAATTCGCTGAAGTATGTCAGTAAAACACTTTCTGAAAAGGATTTTCCTCTTTTTTTCGCCTGCCTATTTTTGAAATCACAATAGGATTTTAAATATCTTTCTTTGGAATTTCGTGGCAGGAGGTTTTCGACTATAGTTTGAGCCTGTTTTCATATTGAATCCGGAGTTAAATCCATCTCTGAATCGCTTGATGTACTCATTTTGTAATTTTAATGGTTATTGAATGAAATTCACAAACTACTCAAGAGGTTGATCACTATCATAAGTAGGAGGTATTGTACTTCCCGCCTTTTCTGCAATTTTTTTTTAATGATTTGACGCGCTCTGTTGTGAGCGCTTTAGTCGGAGTTTCAAATAACATATTAACTTTTTTTATTACCGCGCCAAAGTGTATACTCAGTATTTTAAGGTAATACTATCCAAATAATTATTGTTTGTCCTATTTACGTTTTATTTTATTTAAAAAACGAGAATGTTGTATTGACTTATGGCTGTATACTTTTTTGCATTCGCCTCAAGATGTACCGATATTTTTTTTTACTTTTTCGCCCTAGGGCCGAAATCTATCACTTTCAACCCGCATATCAGGTAAACAATAACCCACTTTCAGAGCATGAGAGATGAAAAGTATTTGATAGAAACTCATTGTTTAGAAACTCTCTGTGGTTTTTAAAGAGGAAAATAACAATGTCATATTTGAGTTTTATAACAAAATTATCCATCATTATTAATTTTAATTTTAATTATTTATTTTATTTATTTATTTATAAATCATTGCAAACATGGGTTACATCAGATGTTACAGCAGTAATTTATAGATTCACCATATTTTACCATAATACTAGGCATGCAATTTTCTCGTAGGTGGCTCAATGGAGAGCACAATTTCTGGATACATAATCTTACCATATTATTATTAATTACATCATAAAATGTTACAAAGTTCAAAAAACAAGTAAATCAAGATGTCATCTTATTACATCAATTTCCGAATATTACAATAAAATAATTATCATCCTAGCATATTAATCATAATGGCATCATCCAAAGAATAATAATAATAATTATGAAATGTCCAAAATAAATATTGATTACTAAACTGTCATGTTACGTTTTAGTCAATTTATAGTTAAATGTCAAAAAATATTACAAACCAAAAGTCAAATTCTTATATCTAGCTGACACTACCATCCAGCAAGTATTCAGTCACTGTGTAATAGGCTTTTTTCAGTAACAACGACGACAGTTCTTTCTTAAACTGGTGCATATCCTTACAACCCAGTATTGAATCTGGCAACTTATTATATAGCTTTGGTGCCATACCTAAGAAACCCGTACCATAAACCGTTTTTTTTTGTGTGTTCTGTTGCGTATTTTAATTTTATGACGAGCACTCTTTAATGTGTCAAATAGGTTAAAATTCAACTTCACAAATACAGCCACTTCATAAATATATAGGCATGGCAATGTTAATATGCGTAAAATTGTTGGTGTCATTTATTTAAACGTCGTTTCCTATTAAATATTTGACCCAATAATGAGTGTTTGCAAATTCTTTGGTGTTCGAGAGTGTGCTAAACGTTAAGCACTACTTTGCAGAGGGAACTTTTTTTGTCGTGCAACGTACCTTCTACCAACTCTATACAATACACGGAGACGTTGGCTGTACCGATGATAAAACGTTGATAGTTCCTTTATTTTTTGCTTTATTACCCAATAAAGAGCAAATCACGTATGAGCGGTTATTCAGATTATTGCATAAACGTTTTCCGGATATGCAACCAACAGAGTTTCAGACAGATTATGAGGTAGCAGCTATAAGAGCAATTAAATCTGCGTTTCCTGCAGCGGAGATAAGTGGCTGCTTCTATCATTTTTCAAATACAATTTGGAGAAAAGCTAAGTCACTTCATTTAACTGAGATCAAAGAAAATCGTATATACATACGTCGTTTAATAATGTTAGCACATTTGCCAGTACTGCACATGCCTGAAGGTTATTTAGCTGTGACCAGCAGTTATGAAGATGTAAATGATGAAATGGAAAAATTTAATAATTATTTCTGCAATCAGTGGCTGAACCCAAAAATTATTGAGTAAGTAAGTTGTTACAACAAGCGACATCGCACAACCAACAAATTGGAGGGATGGCACTCTCGAATAAATAAAATATTCGGGAAGAAGGCAAATCTGTTTCAATTTATCAGTCTGCTGAAAAAGGAAACTTCACAACAGGCTTTTAATTTGCAGCAGACCAACCTTCACTCTGCACCAAGTATAAAAAGGTCGAGACGCAACATGAACATTGACTTGCGCATACGAGAGATAGTGGACGACTTTGTGCATGGACAAATTGAGGCGACTGCCTGTGTCTTCTAAAGTTGGTCATATAAATTGACTAAGACAATTAAAATCCTTGTTTAATTTTAAAAACCACATTCCTCTTTAATTGTACAGTTACACACAGCAGAAATAGTGCTTAATAAAAGTACTCATAAAAAAAAAGTTGTACTTATGCGAAGACTTGTATTGATGTTTGAAAAGTTGGATTCCTGAGAAAGTTGGAATCTTGCGAACAAGGGTCTCACTTGTGTAAAACGATTGTCTTCTAAAGTTGGTCATATAAATTGACTAAGACAATTAAAATCCTTGTTTAATTTTAAAAACCACATTCCTCTTTAATTGTACAGTTACACACAGCAGAAATAGTGCTTAATAAAAGTACTCATAAAAAAAAAGTTGTACTTATGCGAAGACTTGTATTGATGTTTGAAAAGTTGGATTCCTGAGAAAGTTGGAATCTTGCGAACAAGGGTCTCACTTGTGTAAAACGATTGTGTCTTCTAAAGTTGGTCATATAAATTGACTAAGACAATTAAAATCCTTGTTTAATTTTAAAAACCACATTCCTCTTTAATTGTACAGTTACACACAGCAGAAATAGTGCTTAACAAAAGTACTCATAAAAAATAAGTTGTACTTATGCGAAGACTTGTATTGATGTTTGAAAAGTTGGATTCCTGAGAAAGTTGGAATCTTGCGAACAAGGGTCTCACTTGTGTAAAACGATTGTCTTCTAAAGTTGGTCATATAATTGATATTTTTTTTTACGACTAAATTTCAGTGCGTTTGACCACAATCTTACCCGATGTTAAGTAACGATGCGGTCTAAGATGAAGCACGCAAACTCAAATAATGCCTATTTACTCTTGCCTTGAAAACCCCAAGATTATATGTATCGGGGAACAATGACGCTGGAAGGGAATTCCATTCCTTAGCGGTTCGCATGATGAAAGAAGAAGCGAATCGAGAGGTACGAAGAGGTGGAATATCGACCACATACGGATGGAATCTCAGACCACGCCTTGATGTCCGATGATGGAATGGTGCTGGTGGAATTAATTCATGCAATTCCTGCGCACACTCTCCGAAATGTAACCTGTAGAAGACACACAGACTCGCAACCAGACGGCGATGGTTGAGGCTCTGAAGTCGGTTGCTTGTGAGCGCCTCATCGCTTATAAGTTTTCTGGCGCGTCTGTCAATAGCTTCAAGGGCCTCAAGCTGGTAGCGGGCGGATCCATCCCAAAGGTGCGAGCAGTACTCCATGCAGGAGCGTACCTGTGCTGAGTAAAGACTAAGTAGTTGACTCGAGGCAAAATATTTACGCACCTTAGAGAGGATGCCTAGTTTTTTCGAAGCTGTTTTAGCCCTGGATTCTATGTAGCTTCCAAAGTTCTGGTTGGATGATAAGTCCACACCAAGGAGCAGAAGATGCTGAGTCACAGGTACAGGGACATCCCGGAAAGTAGGAGCCTTGGTGAAGGGGCTCTTTTTAGCGGAGAAAAGACATGCCTGGGTTTTTGTAGTGTTGAATGTGACAAGGTTAGCATCGCCCCAGTCAGACACTGCCTGAAGGGTTAAGTTAGTGCGTTCAACCATTGCCACTCTACGATCGTCGATTTCCGGTTTTTTGGCCTTTGCGCTGGAGAAATATCTCTCTGCCACCGTGTTATCGTCCGCATACCCAAACATACCGGGTCTGAGCAGGTCGTTTATATGTAGCAGGATTGGCATTTTGCTTTGTAAACATTTTACCACTAAGGCATTTTGCTGTGTAGGCATTTAACCATTTATTATATTTTGCTTTATAGGCAACGACTTTAGGCTATATACTTCTTAGTCACCTTCACATTTCAGGCATGCAGCTTCATCGGCGTTTCTCGCTTAAGGCAAACTGCTTTTTAGGCAAATCTTATATTTAGGTATAACACCTTCATTGGCATCTCGCATTTCAGGTAACTCGATCAAAAGGGAATAAAACAGTTTGTTCAGAATAATTTGTAAACACACCATGTTAAATTTTTCACAAAAATATCTAAAAATGGTCATAATTTGGGTACCTATAACGGGCGCCTTCTCCTTTTGTAAGTTCTTACAAATTATGTAATTCAAAATGCATGTTTTCATCGACTTGACCAATAGCGTATTTGGCAAATTTCATAATTGGACAAACAGACGATACAGCTTTGACCATTGTCACATTGGACGAAATGCCGATTTGACGAATATCAGATTTGACCAATATCGTTCAACCCCAAACTTTCCCTTTTTTTAATAGTACGATTCAGTTTTTTTATAACCAAACCATATTGTGCTGTTGTACTTTCATATTGCTGTATCTTAGCAATTACTTTACAATATCTTGAACTCGACATTCTGAGTGCTGTACCTACCGGCAATCTAAAATGTTGTTCGTTGAATTGATTCAAGTTAAAATTATTCCAGTATTTTTTTTTTACCTAAGTACTGATGTTTTGGGTTAACTTTATTAGACTACTAGCTGTCCCGGCGAACTTCGTACCGCATTATTTTTCTAATGTTCCGCACAACTTTTTTTTCTTCCAAAAGATCCTTTTCCTGACAATAACGAACACAGCAAAAAAGAATTACCTATATCGGTCTAGCCGTTCACGCGTGATGGCGTGACTAAGGGATATATACATATATATAGATAGATATATTTATCTACAACCTACGGTATAAAGAAATGCGCGTTCTCACAATAATACTTACGAACATGTCCACTGAATTGTACAAGCTCGTATGTGGCTTCATCTCTGAGGTCCAAAGTCCCACGCCGTAAGTGACACTGGAACTTTATTTCATTATCTACAACAAGAAAACTTGGACTGCAACACACATCCTTATACACACAATATATATAGACAGAGCTTTTGAATTATCAAAAAATTACAAAGACTACCTATCATGCGATTTTTCCTTGGTAAGATAATAATTGGCGCCCAGATTTTTTGTATAGATAATAAATATGCCAATAACTTAGCGCAATTTTGTATAACTATTTAAATTTAGTTTAGCAAGGATTTATTTTATTTATTTATTTATTTTATTTATTTAAACTTTTTGCACAAACACGTACAATGGCGGACTTAATGCCTTTAGGCATTTTCTACCAGTCAACCTTGAGGTGATACAGAAATAATGCTCAGGTAGGTGCTCATTCTTATTAGGAGAGTGAGATGGTACAAATAAATACAACACTAAATACACATATAGGTATATAAATTACATATAATAAATACTTAATATATAAATACATATGTACTATAAGTAATAAAATATATATTTCTATTTGTATAAACTACAAAGTATAAGTAAGTCGGTTTGCCTGTGCGTTGATGTAAATCTGGCCGACTTTTTTCTTGAAAGTAGGACGGGTATTGCATAACCTGACCTCGGGAGGAAGTACATTCCAAAGGAGAATGGCTTGGACAAAAAATGAGGAATGAACAAGGGCCGAATTGTGATTAGGACAGAGAAGGTGGGAGCATAGGGAGAATGAAGAAGAGAGAAAAGAGATTTATGTATGAATATATATAAATAAGTACGTATTTATTTCCAATCGCCACCTCACTAAAGATATGACTTCGTAAAATCACGTGGTGCCGTCATATACTGTAGTTGATTAAAGCAACATTAACTGTAGAAGACATTAACAAATAATTCAAGCTTCGAAAAGTTAAAACAACGCGTCGAGCCTCGTGATCAGCACAACTAGCCGTGAGCTACAATTTGTACAAAGTTTCTTTTGTTTTCCTGGTCTCAAGTTTCTTCGTGTTTGTGTTTATTATAGCCTGGACTCACAACGTGACTTTTAGAGCCGAATCTGGGTTACGCGGACGCACAATAGTAGAAGCCGACTGATAACATTTCCAAGTCGAGGTAAAAAATTCCTAATATTATACCAAAGGTTATATCACATTTGCAATATCTATAACATACCTATAATAAGTAGAGTACTATTATGTGCCATGGCCATAGGCAAAGTAGCTGAGGCCCTCGTTTAAGCAGGTTCCTATAAAAACAGTATACCTACTCGCTTAAAGTGTTAGTACAAAGTAGTAGTTATAGATATATAAAGAAGCCTTGGACTATAATGTTCTGCACAAGCTATACAAAGGTTTGAAAGCAGTCGGCACACATTCACAAGTTTTTGTAGAGCATGACCCCTCTCAACGACCCCATTTCAAATAACGACTTGTAGACGATAGCAATTGGCGTTGCACACTTGATCCTAATTGATAAATGACCATTATATCTGAATTAGGCCCAGCTTAAGTAGCATCCTGTTTGTGCAATACTTGGTATTGCACAAATTCCCGCGTCTCCACCCTATGGTTTTATACCATTTTCCATCAGAACATATTCCCTGATAAAAAGTTACTTGTGCCTCGGTTGCTTTTGGCTCCCTTTATACCAAACTCCAGCTGAATCGGTTCAGTTGTTAGAGAATAATGGACATACAACCTTTTTATGTAGGATGATTTATTAAATACTAGTTCTAAATTTAAAAACCCTTTTACACCTTCCCTGAACTTCCACAAATATATCAAAATCAATATTAGCCAAATCGGTTACGTAAGTATTTATTTCCCGAGTTTTAGGGAGACAAACAAACAGCTATTTATTTTATATAACAGAAGATTTGGTCTCTAAAACTGCTGGATAGTGAATAATTTCGGGTATCTATCGCAATATTTTAACGCAAGCATTTGTCCTAAATGGCTCCATAAAGAACTATGGACCCCAAGTTATGCTCAACAACTCAATGCATCCTTGTTGTAAAGACGGACAAGGCCTTTATACCCAGTTACCGCAATACACTCATTTGGGGTAAGTGGGTCCAACAAAATGTTATACGACATAGAAAACGTTTGAGTGATTTTCATGATAAAGATTAAAACTTTATTCTTTAGTAGAGTAAAATCAATACAAATACCTACTAGCAAAGGGACATGAATACAGGATTGGAAGATGACTAGAATTTGTCAATAAACCAGAACATTCTTCTTTGTGTGCTGTAGTGGATCAAGTCCAAGTCAATCTCACCAACCAGCCGCTGAAACGACTGCCATAACAGTCACTCCAAATAAAATAGGTACGAAAAAAAAATCACTTACATTGTTATGCTATTAATATATTACCCACCAATAGTTCGCTGAATTGGAAATTATTTGCTTTGGCATTATCTATCAAACTATCTTCAACTAAATTATATGTGTTAAGTTAATGAATAATCTGGGTTAAACAAGTTGAAATAAGAGCAAATATTGTACATTGCAATGAGACATGAAGTACACACTTGCTGACGCAGTCTGGTAAAACAGGCAGCTTTTTTTTATATAGTACTTAATGACCTTGTTATTTTATTTGTTTAATCAATTTAATATATAGGTACACGAAAAGAAACAAAACATAAAATAAAAAACAATTTGCCAGGCGCAATGAAAATAACATGCGAGTACCATAATTAATACTCGAAAATAAAAATAAACAATTCTACAGCAAAATAAAGGACGCGTAAAGTAATTATAAATATAATTATACCATAAATATAATATGTTTACAGATAAACAAAATTATAAATGAAAACAGAAAAACAAAATTAAAGAATAATAATATTATGTATATTGTATAAACAATGTATGTTAGAATGTTTATCGACAAGTAGGTACTCTATTTTAGTTGAATTTTGCTTATGCCTCTAAACATCTACCACGCGAGATTATGAATACGCTGGCTCCTTTTGCTTTACAAAATATGTAAGTATTTAAAAATATGTTACAATAGCCATATTCCATTTTCAACTGCTTCGGAGGCGTGCTCGGTAGTGCAGCTGCTTTCGACTCCGGAGTCTCGGGTTTGATTCCCGGATTGAATCAAATATTTGTGTGTTTCACAAATGCTTGTTTCAGGGTTTGGGTTTTCTATTGTATATTATGTATGTATTTAGAAATATTTATGTTTCAGTTGTCTAGATCTATTAGCACAAGCTTATAGCTTAGTTTGGGCTAGATGACGTTGGTCTCATGTCGAAATATTCGAATAATTATGATATCAAAAGTTGACATAATAATATAAAGCCTATGATTATTACTATTTATGACACCAGTACTATTAGAAATGTTATTTAATTACAATAAACACACAATTTAGTTTACATACACAGGTTGTAACTCAGGTCTTATATTAATACCGGCGATGACATAATGTAACAAAAGGATAAGTAAAATACCTAGAAATGTATTGAAAGATGTCCAGTGAAATAGTTTGCAACATCAAGGCAAGGTGTCTTTGGCGACACGAAAACGAAAAATAGCTTAAGTCTAAAAAAAGGAATATAAAACCAATATGCCTGAGGGTGGTAATATTGTGATACTAAAAGCTTCCCCCTCCCCCCCATATTATAACGAGTACATATCTAAATAACAAAATGAGCGAAATGAGGGCGTATAATAATGCCTCTTTTTACCATTTCGGGGAAAAGACGCGTGATTCTAAATGAATGAGAATTTTTCTAAGAAATAAGAAGTACATATATTTAGTTGCTTTCCTTTATGTGATAGTGTCGTGGGAGTCGCACGTGAGAAATAAATGAGGTAAATACGAAAGAATTTTCCAAATTGAAAATAGTTTTGCTTTCATTGCTTTCCTTTCAGGATTGAAGTCACGCAGGAGACGCACGTGAGAAATAAATAAGTCAAAAAGGTGGAACTTTTCGATATGTAATAAAATGGATAGATATTTATTTAGTTGCTTTCCTTTAAGGCTTTAATCACGCAGGAGACACACATGATAAATAAATAAGCAAATATGCGAGATATTTCGATATGTATGTATATGTTGTATGTATATTATATGTTGTAATAAAATTGCTATTTCTTTTGTAGCTTTCCTTTAAGGCTTAGTCACGCAGGAGACACATGTGAGAAATAAATTAAGAAATTATGTGTGATGTTTCGATATGTAATAAAATTGCAATTTTTTGTTGCTTCCCTTTAATGAATAGTCACGCAGGAGATGCACGTGATAAATTAATAAGGAAATATGTGTGATTTTTCGGTATGTAATAAAATTGCTATTGCTTAACTTAGTTGATTTGAGACTGGTTTGATTAAAATATGTACTTGCTGACAAGTAAAATATAAAACCTTGCGAGACAATTTATTGCAATTATGACATCATGGACACATAATATATAAACATTGTCAAATAATAAAATGATCTAATCTCATTGCAAATGAAATAAATGCTCAGATTTTAATGATGATTATTTTTAATTTTCCAGTTAAAATTGCACCAATAAAATTTTGGGAAAAAGGCGTTTAAGTATTCGTGACTTTTCGTATAGTAATGTATGAGCAAAAAAGTTCCAACAACATAACTAAAGGTGGGAGTTCTATTTTTCCTGAGCGCGTGCCTGGTGGCTTTTTAGGGTACCACTGGCGCTCCGCAAAAATCGGGTTCCCAGACGCTCAATTGCAATACCGAACAACGTTTCTTTGTCCCGCACCGAGGACTAGTTAAGCAATTAGTTCTTCTGTATGGGAAATATCAAGCATTACCTTGACATTAGCGAAATCATCGATGAACATCGATGGAACCACGTTTTTAAAGAAAGAAGAACTAAAGCTGAAAATGTCTAAGTCAAAGTATTCGCAAGCCAACAACAATAAGTTAATCCTATGACAAAAGAACCTGGCAATAAAAACTCACAGCAACTCTTATCCCATCCAAAATGTATACAAATAAACAAGATAGCAAAAGTATTAGCAATTACACATACCTTTGCATCCTGATTGAGCGAGTTCTGATGAAGCATTTGGATTTTGCAACAGATTGTATAAACCTGCCCTATCATCTTCATATACCAAATCAAATAAACTTTTGTTTATAATTTCAGCCTGTAAACACAAATAAAGATTAGTTAAAACTCAAAGACACAAAATTAATTTTAACACGCCTAAGTGGCGGTTACCCCTATCTATATACATAGAAGTGTAGAAGCCGTTGATAGTATAAAATTACAAAACCTTCTTGAGTGTAATCTGATGAAGATACTCAAACTTAAAAGGACACAAAGTTCTTACATGACTAATACTATGAGAAGTACGAGTAGTACCAGGGTGCACCAGGATCCCACTAAAATCAGAATTAAGAACACAATCCGAGGCTTAAAGCAATGCCACCTGCAAGTGGTGCATGTGTCAATAAAAGTATCAGATTTAATTTGCTGTAGTAGCCTCTTACTCTATTACATGGGGTCAATTTGCCACTGGAGATTCTCTGTGTGCTCACCAGAGGTGCTCGGCAATGGACGTAGGAGTGGCCAGGACTGAAGAACGCAGTTTTTAAAAAAAAATGGGTTTAATTTAAGTTATTATAAATATTACACAAATGTTAACTCACAGGATTGTGACCAAGTAATGATGTGACACTTTCTGAGATATAATATATTTGACCAGACGCTGAGAATACCAATATAAATCCTTCTAGGGCCTCTAGTACTAGGTATGTGAATTCTTCGTTTGAAAGGAAAGCTGGTTTCCAGTCCTCTTGAACATCATGAGCACGTGACCTCACTGTTATTTCTACAAAACAATATAGATTAACTAGTAATGGTGTTTAAATTATACAAATATTATTTATAAACCATTTACAAAAATCTTTCAGGTCTTTTTACACAAACTATTGTGAAAAGGCTCTGTGAATGATGATTGTAAATATTGCAAGTAGGTACTTCTTTTGTTATGTGTAAATATTCATTGTTTACATAAATAAAACTAGAACTATATTATAGCGACCCATACTACTTGGTTACATGGAAGATATTCATATTATAAAACTTGTGGATATAATATATTATGTGGTCTAAATAGTAAACATTCAGAAGGTTGTAATACAAGAAGACTGAGGATTTATGGCGTTTGTTGTGAGAGGCCTATGCCCAGCAGTGGGCGTCAATTGGATGAAATGATAATGATGACATTACTTACCATTGTGGTTTTTCAGGAAAGATATTGTTGACTTAAGAACGGTGGATTTATCCATCTTTCTATTGTTACTACAAATCATTGTGCTAAGTTCGTTGACAAGTACATTAAATTGGTCTCTCCGTTTCTTCTCACTAAGATTACGGGTCCTCCTGTATAAATTAAACACTTCACTTTACATACCATTGAGACACAATAGTGAAGTATGTTAATAAATTACATAGTAAAGAACAATGATAGCAGTACAAAGATCAGCTGTTCTTTATTTTGACTTTACCTCTTTGTATCATCCTTATCTTCTCCATCGTCGTCCATGGTGTACACACTTGCCGTCTCGATCGACTAGTCGAGCAAAGAAGGTTGACACTGCACTCCTGCAGAAGCACTGGACTAGTCTTTCTTTACACGTTGTATGCAATAGCGAATCTTGGAAGTCTACCCACAGGCAACGTGATCCCAGATGTCCCAGCTAAAACCACAGCAATGACACCCACACCGTGCGCATTAAAATGCGTGCAAAGTACAAGTATTGCGCGATTTATAGTTATCGTCGTCGACACTCATCGACACTAAGCAATGCACCCGTTCTAACTAAATACTCAACAGTAATTAAATGTTATGATAAAAATATGAACACTGACTGCTATATATACGAGACACAAACAAAACAAGTACCTATTCTCTAAAATGTTCACCTTGGTATTATCAGAACAATAATAATAAAGGCAATGTATGTAAGATTTGAGTCGATTTATGTGTCTTTTTGTCACTCCCATTCAAAGGCAACCAAAACGCTGGCACAACAACTCACTCAAAGATAATTTTAATCTGCTTCATAGAGTAAGGTAGGTAACTCTGCTTGCTGATCATTCACTCTCTGCTACCGAGTGCTACCTATACCTACAGTAGCTAGGTACCTACCTAATAGTATTGTATTCTCTGTGCTACCTAACTGCTTTGTTTCCAGTTTCCACGGTCGTCGTGTCGTGCGTGAGTCGTGAAGCGCTGTTCACATCGTTCGGACATACCATAGACTATAGTGTCAAAGTCTATAGAAATCTGGATCCGGTGTATAGAATTCCATTGTTCCGTTCACACCTGTCGGACAACTTTAGACCGAATGACTTGTAGTCAATGGAAGTCCGATGGTGAAAGCGATGTACACATCGTTCGGATGTCCGCGCATAGACAAGAAAACTCTGTCCGAAAGATGTGAACAGGCTATCGGACTGTCCGATCAGGACCGATTGAATGAATGGGTGAACTGACAGTGTGACCAAGTTCTTCAAGAGTGTGACCAACCTAAATAATTTGTGGTTGGATAAAAATTGGCTGGAGATCCCAAAAAAAACATTTCTAAATTGTTATACATGGGGCACACTAAAAGTTTTGCAATTCTAGATAATCGGAACCATTTGAATTTCGAATGTTATATTTTTTTAAACATTGTAACCTTCTTAGAAAAAAATTACAAAATCAATTGGCGGGAAATTATTTGTCAATTGTTTTTTATCATACATCAAAGTTCTACGTATGCAACCAAAATGGAATTAAGTCGAAAAAATTTTAGAGCGATGATTTTTTATGATTTTAAATGTTCTCTCTCTCCGCAAGACTGTTGTCGCGCATCTTCCCATCGCGAGATATAAACTCATTTTGAAGTCTATGGTAAGATCTTTGACCACTAATAAATTCTCTATTCTTAATATAAATTCAAATATCTTCCCGTTTCTTAATGTTACCTGGGAATTTTCAGTATCACGTGGGAATCCTACTAAGCATCTTACATTCAAGGATCCTCTAATACAGAAAATTCGTGTCTAGTGCAGAGTATATAACCGTTTAATATTAGCACAAGCTGATAAGTACGATAGTTACGCGTGTGTTGAAAACCTTAATTCCACGGAACAGTCACTGCCGTACGAGCGGTTCATATCCTGAGTTGCTGCTGTCACGAGCCGTTATCTGAACGTTGGCTGACCTAGAAAAAGCTGAGTCTCACTTGTATTAATACTAGTCTAAATCTGAACCTGTTATAATTTGTGTGTAAACGCCTTTCACGATTCTCTAAGGCCTGAGTCTGTGTGAAAGGGTAATTATAGCCCATGCCAAAGGGGACCGCTGGCGAAAGAGTCCAGTAAAGCGGTTGGCTTGCTTCTAATAGTGTGAAGCGTGCATCACGGCTCAACTAGTACGTAGAGCCTGGTATTTTCTGTCGTTCTATGGTCCTGGTGAATCATAGAATATATGTTGGTCGTAATTCCCTTGGGTTGCAACAAGTAATGAGATGCACATTGTATAGTAGGACCGGCATATGACCAGAATAGCTAGTGTATGACCGATTAACAACCTACGCCACGGAATGTACCTCATCTAAATTATTTCTCTGCAGCTGATTCCATTCAATTGGAATCAACGGATACTTTCATTTCAGATGGTGAATTTATGCTGTATGTCTTCGGTTATCTACGCGTCGTGTACTTCGACCTGTGATGAATGGCAGATGTTTGAATAAGCTGGTTACCGGGCAATATGAGAAACTAAATATCAAGTATGTAAACAAACCCCCATCTCTCTTTCCCGACATGGTGGAGATGCTGGTCCTTGTACACTGGTTCAAGGCCTACTAAAATTCGATATAAACAGCCATTCAAACATACGCCACCTTTAATTTTATTTGACATTTAAAAATTATTTTATTATTTTGACGTCATCTTACGCGTGCAGTTAAAGAAGTTAAAGAAGCCAAATGTACAGTAATATCAACGGGAAAGCCAACCTACTGGCCCACAGACGTTTCTAAAATTCCAGATCTGATCGACTTTTTTATCTACAAAAATTTATCTTGTTCATATATTGACATAGTAGAGGGTTATGATATGAACTCGGACCACTCACCTATTATACTAACACTTAGTGAGACTATTCTGAAAAAAGAAAGTGCTCCAAGGCTAACTAACAAAAACACTGATTGGGAAAGCTTCCAAATAGATTTAAACAACATCACTGACCTTAAAGTGCCACTCAAAAATAGACATCAATTAAATAACGAATTAGCAAAATTTATTAACGATATCCAACTAAGTGCCTGGAGGAATACACCTAAACTAAAGTTAAGGCCAGCTAGTCACAGTTATCCAGAGGAAATAACAGATCTCATTGCAAAAAAGCGGGCACAAAGACATAAGTGGCAATGTTCGCAATATCCGCCAGACAAAACCATTTTAAACAATCTCACAAAACGTCTAAGTAGGTCTATTCAGAACTTCCACGACGATAACACAAATAGCTACCTCAGTTTAACAAATAACGGCACAGCAGAGTACTCTTTATGGAAAGCCAATAAAAATTCAAACAAACCCATTTTACATGCATCGCCCATTAAAAAAGAAGATGGAAAGTGGACTGTTAATAATGAGCAAAAAGCCTCTAGGTTTTCAGAACATTTAGAGAAAACCTTTCAAACAGTAGGATACGAAGAGCTTGAAGACAAAGGTAGTGAAGACTCATGCGATGACCATCACATAAAACTTGATATAGTTTTTCGAACAGTGGAAGGATGGAGAAATACCAATATAAATTAATAAAAATAGAGCATGAAATATGTACAACTTTTATATCGATCAGACTTGACAACAGCAATTTTTCAGTCACATTTTTCGAATACAAAAATATAAAACAGAATACAAAAGAGGTTTGAATATGTTTGAGTTTGAATACCAAACTCAAACTCTAATACTTTCCCTTATTCAAAGCTTCTGCATCCCGAGGGCTAAAGAAAGCGTGCAAAATCTTGGACGAGGCAACCCTTTCGTTAGGATGTCAGCCAGTTGATCCGTAGTGGAAATTCTCTTAACCTCTATTGCACCTTCAGCAACTTGCTCTCGAACATAAAAATGTCGTATACCAATATGCTTTGTCCGCTTGTGAAATTCCGGATTGTGTGCCAAACGAACAGCAGCTTCGTTGTCAACAAACAGGACAGGAGTATTCTTGAGCTTAGTCAGCTCTTCCATTATCCTAGTTAGCCAAACTAGTTCTCTTGCAGCTTCACTAGCTGCTACTAGCTCTGCTTCGGTAGTAGAAATAGCAACGGATGATTGTCGTTGACTGAGCCAGGATATCACGCCTCCTGCATAGCGGCAGGCCACGCCTGTAGTAGATCGGCTTGTCTCTCGATCTCCTCCATGGTCCGCATCACTATATCCCTCGAGTATTCCAGGTTTATGGCGGTCATATTTGACTCCATAGGAATACGTGCCTTTGACGTAACGAAGAATCCTTTTTACGCCAAGCCAGTCTTCTTTAGAAGGGCACTCTAGTTTTCGGGAAGCAACACCCACTGCATATGCAATGTCCGGACGTGTTCCGACCATAAGATACGCTAAAGCGCCAAAAGCTTCTCTATACGGATGTTTTTCGTTCTTCTCAGTTTCGACTTTCCCTGATTGAGAAGTTTCTATGGGTGTTGTCACAGGATTGCAATCCGCTATCCCAAAACGGTCCAGGACTTTTCTTGCGTAGGTTTCCTGATTTATGAAGACAGAGCCATCCTCTCCTCTTACGATTTGTAGTCCAAGATAATACGACGCGGGCTTCGTCGTAATCTGCAATCGTTTTCGTAAATCGTTCAGAAAAGAATTTGCTAATTCTTTATCAGTTGCCGCTACTAATCCATCATCTACGTATAATGTGATTAATAACTTCTTGCCGTTTATTTCCTTGGTATATAGACATGAATCAGCCTCACATTGCTTAACGCCCATCCCTAGTAAAATTGCTGCGAAACATGAGTTCCAACATCTCGGAGCTTGCTTTAAACCATATAAGCTTCGCTTCAGTCTCCAGACTTTAGACGTTCCGTCGCTAAAGCCTTCAGGTTGCTGCATATAAATTTCCTCTTCAAGCTTTCCGTTGAGGAACGTTGTAGCAACGTCAAACTGAATTAAATGCATGTTTTCCTTAGCGCTGACGCTCAATAGTGCTCTGACGGTTGCTAGACGCGTTACAGGACTGAAAGTTTGGTCGTAATCAACCCCTTTTCTTTGTTTAAATCCCTTTACTACGAGCCGTGCTTTGTACTTGTCTATTGAACCGTCTGGGTTTCTTTTTGTTCGTAGAACCCATTTGCAAGGTAGCGCTCTTCTTCCCTTCGGTAGATCACATGCCGTCCACACATTTAGATCATTTAAGGACTTCATTTCACTATGCATTGCTATGCGCCATTCTTCATAATCGTTCCGATTCATCGCATCAGCAAAATTCGATGGGTACGTCTCTGTTATGCATACGTAGTCGTCGTATTTGTCAGGCCGTCGTATTTCGTCGCGATTGCGTAAATTGTAACGTGGCGATTCAGCATCATAGAACTCGTCTCCTTCTGGATTTTCATGATGTGGTTCTGGTTCATGGACGTGGTCTTCTTGGACTGCTTCGAGTTCCAAATTATCTCCCTCAAGTCCACGTTCATGATGAGAGTGTGAGAGCCGATCTTCTTCACAGTGTCCTTCATGTACGATATGATCTGGATCATGATGAACTTCTACATGTTCAGCCGGTTCCTCATTCCTGATGGCGTAGTCCATCGGCAGTCGCAGTGAGTACTCCCTCGTATTTGCGTCTTGTTGCCCACAGTCAGGGTGACCATCACTATTTGGAAGCGGCTTCTCATCAAAAATTACATCACGGGAGCGGACGAGTCTATTCCTTTCCCCATCGGTAATCCAGATGCGGTAGCCATCTTCATCGTAACCAACAAGTCTTCCTTTGATGCCCTTTTTGTTCATCTTCTTCCGTTTCTGCTTTGGAACGTGGACGTAGGCGTTGCATCCTATAATTCGAAGATGCTTGATAGCCGGTTTCTTCCCAGTCCAAAGTTCATACGGTGACTTGTTTTTCTTGTTTGTTGGACCAGTTCTATTGAGAATGTACGCGGCCGTGTTGATAAGTTCTGCCCAGAGTTCTTGTGGCATCGCTTCGTGCGCATACATCATAAATCTCGCTGTTTCAACCAAGGTTCTATTTTCTCGCTCGCTGACACCATTTTGTTCCGGTGTGTACGGCATTACCAGTCGTTGTTGAATTCCATAATAACCTAGTAATTCTCGAACGGACTTGTTGTCAAATTCTCCACCGTTGTCGCTTAATAGGCATTTTATGGTATGTCCTTCGGTTTTCGTCTGAGCTAACATTAAGGCGAGCTTATCCTTAACCTCTGACTTGTGTTTCAGGAATTATACCATACGGTAGCCGGTGTAGTCGTCTTTGAACAACACGTAGTACTGGAATTTTGAATGACTTGGTTGAAATGGTCCACAAACGTCTGTATGTACGAGCTCCCCAAGCGCGGTAGCTCGAGTTCTTGTACCGAATTTCATTCTATGTGCTTTACCGAAAATGCAACCTTCGCATAGCTCCTTATCAAGAGGTAAGTCTATGTCCAGTTCTCGCTTAACTGCAACTTTTACATGCCTCTAGGTGTGACGTCACGGATGTCAAACTGTACGATTGTCATCCTCATTATTTTTATCGGAAAAATATAATTGAGTCTCCGAAGTCAGTAACTGAAACATATAAGTGAATTCGGGTGTGAGAAAGTGCAGTGCAAGTGTTTGCAAGCATCCTTGTGCGGCGTAAATGCGCAAAAAGTGTAAATATATGTACTCGCAAATACAGTGACTTGTAGAAACTACCCGACATTATTGTGCCCAAAGTGTGAACATCACAATTTGGTGTATTATCTGTACACTTTTGTTGCCTCATTGGATTTATGTCCTTACGAAACTCAGTGCACATTAATCTACCTATAACTACATAAAATTCCCATAACTACAAAAAATTATTAGTATTAAAGTTACCATAACATTACTTTTGATAGTGGTGCCATCTAGTGGCGGAGTGCATTAACTGTTGATCGCTCACTTTGGTGGTTTGGCATTGGTTTGATTGTCATACATAATAAATAATGACAAAGTCTTGCAACGCGTGTGGAAGGTACCTTGCTAGTATAGATGTCGCTAATTGCTCTAAATGTGAATCAATCTACCATCGGAAATGCGTTCTTTTACCGGTGTCAGGCGTCATATCATCAACCTGGCTATGTCCTGAGTGCAAGAGAAATGTGGCTACCGATAACAGGGCTGAAACTCCGGTTAGAGGCTCAAAAACGCCGCAGAATCCAGTATGCAGTCCCGTCCTGAGTCCCACCGACGAGACGACTGTCTTAGCAACCGATATTGCAACAGAGCTCAGGATCTTTAGAGACAATCTACGTTCAATTAACGACATGCTGAAACAATATAAGGAGGAGATGTCCGATATCGTTGTGTCCTTGAAGCTATGCAATGCCAGGGTAGACAGCGTGGAGCAGCGGCTGTCGGTTCTGGAGAAGGTACAACCGTCCGACACATCTACAAGCAATGACGTCATGGAACAACTTCGGCGGGACTTGAATGACCGTGACCAGGACCTGTTGAGCAATGACATCGAAATATCTAATTTAGTCGAACCTAACGGTGAGAACCCAGTCAATACTGTCCTGCTGGTTGCTGGGAAGTTGGGAATGAAGCTGGACGAGCGGGATATTGTTTGCGCGGAGCGTGTTGGGCCCCGCATAGTGCAGTCGACCGACGCTCTGGGCCCAGAGCGCCGCCCCCGCCCCCTCGCCGTGCGCCTCGCGCGCCGAGATCTGCGCGAGGAGTTATTAACGTGCGCGCGCGTGCGCCGCGGTGCAACGTCTGCGGAGCTGGGCATGCCAGGCCCGCCCCGCCGGTTTTATTTGAACGAGCGACTTACTAAGATGAACCGCCAGTTGTTTCGAAGGGCGCGAGATGCCGGTCAAAAATACGGTTGGCAATTTGTATGGTGTAAGCGGGGGCGTATCTTTGCAAGAAATAAACCTGGCGATAGATATGTGCATATTTGTTCTGACTCTGATATTGAACCGGTTTTTTCACGTGCCCAGAAATAATCGTGCGATATTCGCGGTGCTTATTTTTCTCCTATTGTATTTGGTATTGATAATAACTGTGTATCCCGGAGGCCAGTTGAGCGTCTGTAAAATAAATATAATATCTAACCTTGAGCCATATTATTCTAATAATTGTTACTATTCTATAAAATGCTGTAACAAATTTGTTGTAATTGTAAACTATATATTACATTGTATATATTTATATATCTATTATTTATATTTATATTTGTATATTATTTTATTACTATTACATTATAGTTGTATATGTATATATTTTTTATCATACAGACAACAGCAGCTAGTGTCTCCCCTGTGTATCTCACTGGTGACGGACATATTTTGTGTTGGATTTAGCGACGGTGTAACTGGTCTGGCTAACTGTACTGAATACGTTTATATAATTTACATTCCCTGCGATCGTGGATAAATTTTTGAAAATTGGTTTCCATAATGCGGGCTCTTTGGGAACGCATCACGATGATTTTATTGCTTTGTTTGATAGGTATCGGGTTGACTTGATGGCAGTTAATGAGACCTGGCTGCGTCCAGGCGAGGAAGGCCGTGCGCCTGTCGTCCCTGGCTATCGCTTGCGCCATATTCCGCGCTCCTCAGGCGTTCGCAACGGAAGAGGGGGAGGTGTCGGATACTACGTCCGACGTGGGTTCAATGTGCGTACGTGCAGCCACCCGGTGGATCCGAGATATAATACAGTCGAACAAATGTGGTTGACATGTACTATAAAAGGCAAAAAGCTCGCTATTGGTACTGCTTATCGGCCTCCTTGGCAGAACTTACAGTTGTTTCTTGATGCTGTCACTGACACTATTGCTTCTCTGGGCAAGTGCGACCACTGCATATTACTCGGTGATTTAAATTCTGATATGCTAGTGACCAGCGATAAATCAATAAGAGTGACCGAATTCTTAAACAGCCTCAGTCTTAAACAATTCGTCACTACAGCTACTCACTTCACGGACACTAGTGCGACTCTCATTGATTTGGTCTGTACCGATCTTCGGGCGAGGCATATGTATGTTGAGCCGTTTCGGGAAGTCAACGGTCACTCAGTTATTACATGTGAATTTAATATAAAAAAAGAGAAGTGTAAACCATTTTTTATCAAATTTAGACCTTTAAAAGATGTCTGCAGGATAGTATCTCTTATGATCTGGCAACATTGGATTGGAGTGCTTTCATTGGTGCGAGCTCTGTCGACGCTATGTTCGACACCTTTAATATTAATTTATTAACTGTCTTTGACACATATGCCCCAGTTAGAACATGTTTTCTTAAGGAGCCATCGTACCCGTGGATCACGGATAACATAAAGTTGATGATGAAGTTGCGGGATGACGCGTTAGCAAAATACCACCGCACTAGGTCCGCGTCAGCACGGGAGTATTATAAGCAATTAAAATCTTTGGTCACCACCTCTCTGTACCACGAAAAAGCTGCCTATTATAAACACCACATTAATATGCATATTAACAACCCTAAATTGCTTTGGCGAAATTTAAAAAATACTGTCTGTCGATTTGAACAAAATAAAGAGCTTCCATCTCATTTTACTGACCCCACACTAATTAATAATATTTTTTTGGACTTACCTGGGAACCCTACGGCTAGTATATCGCTCATGACTTATTTTGAGTTTCATAGGTATACCGACGCCACGTTCGAGATTTCGCCAGTATCACTGAGCGTTGTAGCGTCAACCATAGCCGAATTGAAGTCGAACGCGGAGGGCTGCGACGGGGTGTCCTTAAAAATGCTTACTTTAACACTGCCATACACACTACCTTACATTACTGGCATAATTAACTGTTCAATTGAAACTTCAAGATTTCCTGACCTTTGGAAGATTGCGACTGTTAGGCCCATACCAAAGATACCGACTCCCACTACGGTTAAGGATCTCCGGCCCATTAGTATCTTGCCCTGTCTCTCAAAGGTTATGGAGAAAATTGTGTGTAAACAGCTTACTGAGTATTTAGAGGAACACAGTATTCTTCCTGAGTTGCAGTCGGGTTTTAGAAAGAGACGTAGCACGGCCACCGCATTGATAGACGTAACCGACAATTTATTAGCTGCGCAGGACATGGGGTTGTGCACGGTACTTGTTTTGTTGGATTTTTCTCGCGCGTTTGATGGGATCCATACAGGATTACTTTTATCTAAGCTGAGTTATTATGGTCTAGATAAAAAGTCAGTTTCCTGGTTCCACAGCTATCTAGATGGACGCAGGCAGATGGTTGCACTAAAAATGAGCGATGGAAATGATATTGCTTCACCCATCGTATCCATCAGAAGAGGCGTTCCCCAGGGCTCGATCCTTGGGCCTGTTTTGTTTAGTTTATACTGTGCGGACATAACTAGTTGCCTTAAGAACTGTCAATACCATATATATGCCGATGACGTACAGGTTTACTTGTCTTTTAACCCAAATGAACATCAGGCCGCCGTTGCAAAGTTAAATGACGATCTCAGCCGTTTGGCAGCGTGGGCGGAAAGTAATTGTTTAGTATTAAACCCTCACAAGACAAAATATATGCTGTTCGGTACCAAGAGTCAGATCAGTCGGATTCCCGCCAGTCTGAACGTGAGCCTTAAGGGAGAGCCAATAGATAGGGTTGCAGGGGCTCGCAACTTGGGGTTATATGTTGATCCTAGCTTAAGATTCGAGAAGCACATCGCGCAGTCTGTTCAGAATTGCTTTTATCGTCTAAAGGTACTGTACAAGGTGAGGCCGCATCTGTCGGAGGAACTCAGGGTTCGTGTGACTGAGTCCCTTGTGTTATCCAAGCTCAATTACGCTGACGTCGTTTACGGCCCGCGTCTGTTGGCTCGAATGGAGAGACTTATACAGCGCGTTCAGAATGCCTGTGCTCGATTCTGCTTCTCGATACCGGCCAGAAGTCATGTCACATCCTATCTTAGTAAAAATTGTTTATTAAAAATGAAAACCAGGCGAAAGATGCATGTGGCATGTCTTCTGTTCGGTTTTATCAAATACGGTGAGCCACGGTATTTGTTTGACAGGCTTGGTTGGGTTACGAGCGGAAGAAAGTGTGCCAGAAGACAGTGCTCCCAGCAGCTTTCAATACCACGGCATCGATCTGCGGCATTTAGGGGTAGTTTTCGTTATTCAGCCTCCAAAATATGGAACAATATTCCACCGCCGTTGCGGTCCATTAAAAGTATTTCCGCGTTTAGGAAACGTTTACGGTTGCTACTCATGGAAGCTCAAAGGAGGCTGGATGGCGTTAACGTCAATATTTCGCTGATTTGACTAAAACGTTGGTTATTGTGTATATATATCTCTTTTATTTATTGTGTGTATGTATGCATATATATGTATAAGTAAGTTAATATATGTATTTTTAATTATCTTTTTTTTTATGTCTACTATGATATATATTTTCTATTTATTATTGTACCACTTCTACTGTCCTTCATTCACACAACACAAGTCATCGGGGGTTCGGCATCGGTGAGTCACTGACCAATTGGGTTCCAGTCGAAAACCAGCGCCAGGATTCTACCTGGCACATGCTGAACTGGACACCCATTTGGTACATTTGTGTGTCGCACTAATACTCGCGCGTCAGTTGTTGATTGTGGTTTGGAAGTATGTTTTACTCTTTATGAGTGAACATGCTTCCAATCTCCAATGTGATTTATGTGTAATATTGTTATGTTGTATTGTGTGGGCACTGTGTACCAAATAAATGTGTCTTTCTTTCTTTCTTCTTTCTTTCTTTCTTTTCTTTCTTTGTCTTTCTTTCTTTCCTCTTGTTTTGATGAGCTAATCTCTCGTGATACAGTTGCATAGTATTGGATGTCACATAGATTGCTGCAGGATTCTCTGGTCGCACGACTTTGATATCCAGTCTGTACAGTCCACCATCTTTCTGTCGTCTTCCGAATAAACAGGCTTCTCCATTGACTAAGACTGTGCATTCTGTTGTCGTTGATGTAAATTGACTGTTAGGAATCTTGTCGTGTACTGCTAGTACAGAGAATAAATTTTTCGTGATGGCTGGGACGTACCAAACGTCTTGCAGGGTTACTCGTTGTAGCTGCCCTCTTTCATTTGCCTCGAGAATTACTGAACCTTTGCCTTCAGCGCGAATAGAATTGCCATTGGCCGTTGTTACAGTACGTATCTCGTCAAAACGTTGGAAGGTTTGGTATATATCAGCCCGGTTTGTCACATGGCTCGTGGCGCCGTTATCCACGTACCAGTTTTCTATGTCAGGATCGATGGTAAATATTTCTGTGCTCTCTATGGACATAAGGATCATGTTTGCCGATTTAGAGGAAGTAGGCGTTGCTTGCGAATTGCTGCTCTTCGGAGACTTCCCGTCTTTGATCCACTTCTGACAGTTTCTCACTCGATGGCCTATAACTTGGCAGTAATTGCATTTCAACTTCCTATCCTTCTTCTCCGCATTAGACGTGGTGCCGGAATTTGAAACAACAAGGGCTTCCTGTTGAAGTACGTTGTTACTCTGCAGTGCTCGTTCAAATGCACATAAATGGCTTGTGAGGCTCTCGATAGTTCGCTCAGATTTCGGTTGTAAAAGCCAGCTGCTTCTGAATGAAAAGTAAGTCTCGTCGAGTGTATCCAGAATCTTGCATAAAAGCAGCAGTTCTGGTAGCTCGCTGGTTTGATTCTTACTTAACTACTGATTAAGCTGCGTCCAAATGTTCTTTAGTTTTGACATGTGTGTGGCTATGTCGTCAGCCAATCTTTTCTAAAGCCAAAGAAGCTCATGCATAGATTGTAAGACTTATCTTCGTCTGTACCGTCGAATAGTCTATGCAACTCAAGCCATACGTCTCTTGCATTCGTGTATCTCATTACCTTTCTTAGTGTCTCTTCTTGCATATTGGTTGTTATTATGAGAAGAGCAGTTGCGTCTGCCTTTACAAAACTCACTAAGTTGCTTTTGTAAGTAGCAACTGCTGACTCTTCAGCGCCAGGAACGGGTTCGATGGGTTTCATGAACGAGCCTTCTACTACTTCCAGCGCGTGCGGGACGGTGCGTAGCAGACTTACGGTTTTGTATTTCCATGTGTCCCAATTAGTTTTTCCTTGGAGCAAACCAATTTGTAATTTCGTGATATTCTCCATATCGTCGTCGTGGGGTAAGACCGATAACCTGATATAGTTTTTCGAACAGTGGAAGGATGGAGAAATACCAATATAAATTAACAAAAATAGAGCATGAAATATGTACAACTTTTATATCGATCAGACTTGACAACAGCAATTTTTCAGTCACATTTTTCGAATACAAATATATAAAACAGAATACAAAAGAGGTTTGAATATGTTTGAGTTTGAATACCAAACTCAAACTCTAATAAAACTTGCTTCACCAAAAGAAGTTTATAACATAATAAATACATTGTCTAATAAGAAAACACCTGGATACGATCTTATAACTGGTGACATCCTAAAACACCTCCCGCGAAGAGCATTAGTTAAATTAACAACCCTTATCAACGCTACCATACGGATTAAACACGTCCCAAGTCTATGGAAAGTTGCAGAAGTGATCATGGTCCCCAAACCAGGAAAGCCGCCTATTGAAGTAACGTCATATAGACCCATTTCACTTCTGCCAATTATGTCAAAATTATTTGAAAAAATACTGTTAAAACGGCTAAAACCCATCATAGAAGACAGAGATCTGATACCTAACTACCAGTTTGGGTTTAGAGAAAAACACTCAACGATAGACCAAGTACATAGAATAACCAATGTGATAGAAAAAGCTCTAGAAGAGAAGAAAGTCTGTACCGCAGTCTTTCTGGATGTTGCTCAAGCTTTTGATAAGGTATGGCACCAAGGCCTCATATACAAATTAAGACAAATGCTTCCTAAGCATTTTGTAGATATTTTAGAATCATATTTAACAGAAAGGACATTTAGAGTTAGGCATGAGGATGCATATTCGGAACTAAAGTGTATTCAAGCCGGTGTACCACAAGGCAGTGTTCTTGGACCTATATTGTATCTCCTTTATACAAGTGACATCCCTGAATTAAAAAATAACACCATCGCCACTTTCGCTGATGACACGGCTGTTATGGCTGTGGAAGATACTCGTAAAGAAGCAGTCCACAGGGTGCAGTTGGCTGTTAACACCATTGTCAATTGGACAAAAAAGTGGCGAATCAAACTAAATGAGTCTAAATCGATCCACATAGATTTTACAAATCAGCGATCGGATTCTGAACCGGTATACATAAATGGTCAAATAGTACCACACGAAAACACAGCAAAATATCTCGGCATGACGTTAGATGCAAAGCTCCGCTGGAAGGCTCATGTGAAAAAGAAGCGTCAAGAACTAGAACTTCGCTATAAAAAACTGTACTGGCTCCTTGGCAAAAAGTCTAAACTGTCAGTGCAGAATAAGGTACTTCTTTATAAACAAGTACTAATGCCAGTATGGACATACGGTATACAGTTGTGGGGTTGTACCAAACAGACCAATATGCAGATCATACAAAGGTTTCAGAATAAAGTACTCCGGGGTATCGTTAGCGCTCCTTGGTATGTGAGAAATGAGGACATCCACCGTGATCTAGGTGTGGACCTCGTCGTGAAGGTCATACAAAAATACGCAGAAGCTCATCAAAATAGACTTATACACCATGTGAATGTCGAGGCCATCCAGCTCCTCGATACCACGGACATAGTGAGAAGACTGAGAAGGACTAAGCCTTACGAGTTAGTGTAGTGTTATAGTGCATTGAGTGCTATACTTTAAGACAACAAGAACATAGTGTTATTATTCATTAATATAGAGACAATAAGAAACGTGCCAATGGACACATTCTTACATTTTAATTATTTAGCAATTTAAGTTAGATACAAATTACTTATTAGTCTTAAGGCTAGATTGTAATTATAGTTATGAAGTAACATATTATTACTATGTTACGACATAAATACGAGAAAAAAAAAAAAAAAAAATCTTACGCGTACAAATATCAAAAGTAAAACGAAATATTTCAACGATAAAATTTTATTATTAATTACGATTTTTCTTAAAATAGTTTGTTTCTAACACGAAAGAATCGAATAAAATCTTTTCAAATATAAATTGTCTGTTTCGAACAAAAAATAAAGTGAGTGATAACCCGGATACTGATGAAATAAGTTATTTTACCACGTATCAATTGGAAGGTGAATTAGCTATGGTTGAATTAGAAACGAAAATAAACATAAAGGATTTAAAACCTCACCGCCAAGAAGTGGTAGAAGAAAAGACTGGGTATAGCAAATTACCAGATTTAAAATTACCGGAATTTGATGGCAATGTCTTAAATTGGTTTCAATTTTGGGACCAGTTTACATCTAACATTAACAGAAGAAGACTTAGTGATGTTGATAAATTACTATACCTAAAGAGTTCTTTAACTGGTGATGCTGCAAGACTAATTGATGGGTATCCCACATCAAGTGCAAATTACAAGATTGTTGTAGAAACTTTGAAATCCAGATATGGTAAAGAAACTGAAATCATACATGCTCATCATGGCTCAACATGGCATTAAATAAATTGGAAAAGGCCGAGAATACAGAAGATTGTCGTAAAGTATTGGACGAGATTGAGAGACATTTAAGAGTACTCTAGTCCATGGGAGATAACATCAACTGCAGTCAGATTTATTTCCTTATCATGAAGAAATTCCTTACAGATATTGTATATGAGGCTAAACTAAGATGTTTAAGGACTGAAGAATCGGTTCTGGATACAGTAAAACAATTATCTATCATAATAGATACCAAAGAAGAGGCACGTAGACTTACTACAGAATGTTCACAAGAGAGTAAATTAGAAACGCCTCAATACACAATTGAAACATTACACATTAAAGGAAATTCTAATCGTAATAGAGCATTTCATGAAAATAGACCTTTTAACAATAGAAATATTATAAATAAGAATAGAGGCAATCTGATAAAAATCAAAAAACAAATTACAATAGTGAAGTAAAGAGAACAAAATATGGTCCATGTGAATTTTGTGGTTATACGAACCATACAACAAATAATTGTCGTAAATATTCAACCTATGAAGAGAGAAAAGCTCAATTACAATTACACAATAAGTGTTATAGATGTTTCCAATTAGGCCATAACATTAAGAATTGCAAGAAAGATATACAATGCTATTTGTAATTCTAACAGTCATAAATCTGCAATGTGCTTCAAGACAATGAAGAATTATCGAAATAAATATCAACAGAAACAGTCTACTAACGCTATGTACATTAATACAGAATGCACTACGTTGTTACAAACAGCAACTGTTAAGATAAGAGGACAATACAATATCATGAAGAATTGCAGAATTTTATTAGACTGTGGTAGTCAACGGAGTTATATAACTCAAGGAATTGCAAAGGAGTTGAAACTTTCTACCGAAGAACATCAACATCTTACAATTTTACCTTCCTTCAGATCCGAAACTCCGAAGACAGTTGAAAGTCCATTGGTAAAATTCGATGCATTGACTAGAGATAAAGTGATGAAAACATTATATGCTAACATCGTCCCATCAATATCTAAAGGAGTTCCGTGTTTCTAACAAGAATTAATCAACTGGAAGATCAAGGAAAAATACACTCTGGCTGATGAAGGTTCCTTGTCTGACAGAGTGGACATACTTCTAGGAAATGATTACTATCATTCTATTGTTTTAATGAAGAAAATATGCATAGCAAAGGACTTATACTTAGTCGAATCTGAATTTGGCTGGATCACTTCTGGTGTCCTATAGAACAAATGTCTATGGTGACATATTGTCAATGCTCTTGCAAGATAGGATTGAACCAACCTGATCTACAATTGGATAACGGAAACTTAAAATTATTATGGGACCTAGAATCTATTGGAATTATAGATTCACCGAAATTAAATAGAGATGAAGCCGCAATTAAAAATTTTAATGAAACAACAGAATTTAGAAACAACAGATATTATGTAAGTTGGCCCTGGATCAATTATCCTCCAAACCTTTCATCAAACTTTGGATTAGCTTATGGACGCCTAGTGGGTCTATTTAAAAGATTGGATCAAAAAACAATTATTACATATGATCAAACTTTGAACCAACAATTGGAAAAAGGAGTAATAGAACTAGTGACATCAGAACAAAAGGAAAGTAACCATCCCATACATTATATACCTCATCATGGAGTTCTGGCACCTGGTAAAGCCATAAGAATTGTATATGATGCATCTGCGAAGACCAAAGACAGCAAGAGTCTGAACGAAAGTTTATATTGTGGACCAATGCTACTAGAAGATTTAACTGGACTGATTATAAGATTCAGAGTTCACAAAGTTGGTCTAACAGCCGATGTAGAAAAGCTTTCCTACAAATTGGACTTAAGGAACCAGACAGAGATGTCACAAGATTCTTATGGTTAAAAGATACGAACAAACCAATACAAGAAAACAATCTTGAACATTATAGATTTACCCGAGTTCCATTTGGAGTAATCTCAAGTCCGTTTTTATTGAACGCTACAATCCAACATCATTTACTTCAGAACAAGAATGCTGACATTAGACAAATAGCATCGGATATCTATGTTGATAATGTAGTAACAGGAACTGATACTGATGAAGATGCTCTAACATTATATAAAACTGCGAGAGAAACTTTTCAACAAATCTCTATGAACCTAAGAGAATGGAATTCAAATTCAAAGAAGTTCAAGAGCCTAGTACCAGATATTGTTCCTGATAAGATAATTAAACTATTAGGTTTAAATTGGAATTTAGAGGAAGATACACTACAACTTAGAATCAAAACAAAGGAAGATATTAACACCAAGAGAGGAATCCTTAAATATATTGCATCAGTATTATCAGGAAAAATCATACTTCAAGACTTATGGAAAAGAAAAATAAAATGGGATGCTTCAATTCCTGAATACTTAGCAGATAGATGGAAGGAAGTTCGTCTATCTTTGGAAGAGACCAAACAAATCAATTTGAAAAGATGTTACAAGAGTAGTTCAAAGGATAACGAATATCAGATTCACTGCTTTACAGATTCGTCGACAAGAGCATATGCAGCAGTAGTTTATATAGTAGGTAAAAATATAAAAAGTTTTGTCATTGGAAAATCAGGCTTAGTTCCAATAAAGGATCAAGAAAACTTAAAAATACCAAGACTTCCAGTCTTACTTGGAGTATTAATCGGAAGCAGGTTAATACAATATGTTCACAAATTTATTAATTTAAAAATAACTAAGCAAGTATTATGGACTGATAGTCAAATTGTTATTAGTTGGATTAAGTCGAATAAACTACTAAGTCCATTTGTATCTAGAAGAATTGAAGAAATCAAGAGAAATAAAGATTTATCTTTCCGTTATGTTCCATCAGAACTTAATCCAGCTGATGTAGCAACAAGACCCAATAAAACAAAAGATGATAATAAAAGATGGTTAGATGGACCTAAATTTCTACTAAAAGACCCAGACAGTTGGCCTATCAATACATGTAACCAAAACATTATTTTTGTCGGAGAAGATTTAAGAGAAGATGATCATCCACAGTTAATGGAGACAAACAACAATGTAGAATGTCAGAATAATTGATCCAGTTGAGAACTGTCAAAGAAGTATTGATAAACTCAATGACACAAATGAGAAAACAAATAAGAATGATAACGATGATATAGTCATGATCGATAATAATGATGAGACTGCAAACATTACCTCGAAAAATGGAGACATAGTGGATATAGAAGAACAACCAAATGATATCAGATGCGAACGAACAGCCAAGGTCCGTGCTCTTGAAAAGATAAAAGAATGGACACAAAACCTGATGATATTACATTGACTTTTTGTGGACTTGATGTAGACCTGCTCGCATCGGTGAACTGGCTGCGTTTTGGGGACCTCTTTGGGGAAACTGAAGGTTTTGCCTGTGCAATTGCAGATGAGGTTATCAAGACGAACAACTATCGGAAATACATCATGAAGGACGGTACGGTCGACATTTGTCGAGCATGCCACCGTCCTGGTGAATCACTTCGCCATATTATTTCCGGTTGTTCGTATCTTGCTAACACCGAGTACTTGCATAGGCACAATCAAGTAGCCAGGATCATCCACCAGCAACTTGCTCTTCAATATGACCTTATTGAGTCTGAAGTACCGTACTATAAGTACACACCAGTGCCAGTTCTTGAGAATGGTCGTGCATTGCTCTACTGGGACCGATCAATCATCACGGACAGGACTATTGTTGCCAATAGGCCCGATATCGTGTTGGTTGATCGGACCCAGCGTCGGGCAGTGCTCGTCGATGTCGCCGTCCCGCATGACGAGAATCTTGTTAAGGCAGAGAAGGACAAACTTAGTAAGTACCTTGATCTGTCCTTCGAGATAACCGCCATGTGGAACGTAGACTCGACGATCATTGTCCCGATGGTCGTTTCGGCAAACGGACTAATAGCTAAGAGTTTCGATCAACACCTCAAGAGACTCTCGTTAGATTGTTGGATCAAGAGTCAGATTCAGAAGGCTGTTATCCTCGACACGTGCCGTATTGTTAGGAGGTTTCTCAGTCTGTAGCCTCCACCGCCGGTAGTTTGGGTCCTACTCCGCTACTGGTGGGACACTATTTTTTATATTTTTAAATGTATTTGTGTTTTTTATAAATCTATTTAAAAATGTATAAAATAAGAATGTTATTGAATAAACGAAATAATAATAAAATTTATTTATTTCTCTTTCACAAAGGTATATGTTACTATGTTTAATGTTACATTAATTACAAAGATGCACCTTTGTGAGAGACTGGTATCTGAACTAGGAAGATCCTGTCAGACAGATTACCAGGCTTCCCACATATAATACATCTCAGATAATGTGGACAGATAGATCAATGATTAATACTATAGCACTTAGAATAAAAAGAGAATAAATTAAAAAGAAAGATAAAAAATAGATAAAAGTAACTTAACATAATGGTACAGACAGAAGTTTCAGTGTGTCTGTGTTTGTGTGTGTGTGTGCGCGTGTTAGTGTGTGTGTGTATGTTTGTATTAAGTCCTTTTAATCAAGTACCTAGTTACATCTATGTTATTGTTTTAAGCAGCTCCTCAGTTTTAATATAAGTCAGTTTCTGTAGCCAATTTGAAACGATGTATTTACATTCCCTTTTAGGAAGGTAAGATAAGGTTTTACATCACGTTCGAACACAAAAACACATTTTTCAAATGTTTTGAGCGATAATTTGTCTTTCCATCATTCTTTCATGCTATGTAGTTATATATTTTGTTATCTTCCGGTGTTATTGTTCTCATCCATAGGAAATCTGGCCATGAAAATCCGTTTTGTGCCGTCCTTTCTTCCAGATTTTAAACTACATATTTCACACTTTCTATACATACCTCATATTCGATTTTAATAAACAATGTATAAAAGTCTTTTCTAGAGAACGGTCTTACAAAAATTTTAATAAAATTCAGCTATTCTCCAAATTATTTCACTAATAACATTCAAAGAAAAACATTATTATTGAAATTGAAAATAACAATAATAATAACACATGACATTTAATCAAGGAACGAGCGGGACAGATTGAGAAATTGAGTGAGACAAATATTGAGCCATTAAAATTTATCCCCGTTTCATAATAGTTTTTTTTTGTATGTAGTTGCGACAGACTGATAAAAATTATTTAGGTTGGTCACACTCTTGAAGAACTTGGTCACACTGTTAGTTCACCCATTCATTCAATCGGTCCTGATCGGACAGTCCGATAGCCTGTTCACATCTGTCGGATAGAGTTTTCTTGTCTATGCGCGGACATCCGAACGATGTGTACAGCGCTTGACGTGACTTGTGCGCAAGAATTGTATCGTGAGTGAAGCAAGCTCTGTTCATACCTCTTCTTGCCGATTTATGAAACTACTGACTATGCGCGGACATGCGAGAGGTATGAACAGAGCTGCCAGAGAGAGGTGTCCTTCAAGCGTGTGTCGTCCAGACTACGCTATATCACATCAAGCTTAATTCACACTCTCGTCTCGTGTCTCGTTTCGTGTCACGTTTCGTGTCTTGTTTCGTATCACGTCTCGAGTCTCGCGTAATCGATGGAACGCTCAAATTAACCATTGTAGATAGATGAAGAGTGTCACCCGTTTTCTTCGTTGCGAATACTAAGTTAAGCGCTGTTCACACCTTTTGGACATGCTATAGACCATAGTGTCAAAATCTATGGAAATGTCGATCCAGTGTATGGAATTCCATTGTTCTGTCGGACACCTGTCGGACAACTTCGTTGTACACACCTTTCAGATGTCCACGCATAGACAAGAAAAGTTTGTCCGACAGATGTGGGCTATCGGACTGTCCGATTAGGACCGATTGAATGAATGGGTGAACTAACAGTGTGACCAAGTTCTTCAAGAGTGTGACCCATGAAAATAATTTGTTGATATTGGATAAAACCTGGCTGGGGATCCAAAAAAAAAGGTTTTCTAAATTGTTATACACTGAATATGGAGTTGTCACATGGACTAAAATACTTATTTGTCCTCTTTAAGGTGTAAATAAATAATTTACTGAACAAAAACATCTACAACTACTTGTATTTAAAGGTGGGTTTAGACTTTTAGACCAAACGAGCGAATGCTCATTCTATCGATTTTACGTAAAATTTCAAATTTCGGAAATTCCTTCGCTATTCTATCTCTGCTAGCATAGATTCTATGAAAGAGGAGGAAAGTTTGAAATTTAAATGATAAGTTAATGAGTGCCCAAAACACCTACAGATGAACGAATAAGGCTCTGACTAACATAGAAACCAAGTAAGTACCATTTTTTTTATTCCTAATTGTACAAATTTACAAAACACATAACAAACAATAACAAAGTATATGTACAAAGGCGTGCTTAAGCCAGTAATGGCTTTTCTTGCAGCAGACCTTAGAAATATAGAGGAAATAGATAATACTGAAGAGAGAAAAGGAAAGTGTAACCGCTGTAGTTAGCTGCAATGGCCCTATTATGTGGGACCATCAATTGGTGTGTGTGCAAATAATATGACGTCAGGGATAATGGGACTTTATACAATATTAAAAAACCATATAAAAGTTCCCAGAATATGGTATTAGAAGACAGTAGTGTATGACCGTCCATACATGATACCACTATCTATATATATAATACGCCAGTGAGCCGCGTCTCCTCCTAAACTAAGAGTCGCACAGTCAAGTGTGGCACACCGTTGGAACGGTCGTGGTCTCAAGTGGTGCGATAAGATTAGAAATTTGACAAAAAGTAAAAAAATATTACTTGCGCAGTTTGCGCTAAGGGTTGCTAGTTATCGATTAATTTACAACAGTGACAAATAAAACACAGTACAAGCAGTGGCACTATGCAAGCAAAGGCACCACGTTGAACGAATGCTCAGAATGCTAGCGTATTGTCACGTTAATCTCTCTAATTATAAAGTAACCAGCAAGTCTGATGCTGGAAAATAATGTATGTATTCTATACTTTCACAAAAGACTGCTACGTACGTGATAAATTTATATGAGCGCCTATTTCACGCCAAAGCTGCTCTTTTAATGCATTATTTTTATAATCTTTTATAATCACATTCTACTAATAGTTCTTCAAGTTCGGCATCTACCATAATTATTTTAATTTTTCAATACTTTTATCTGTCTACTATTCTATATACCTCATTGGAAAAAGGATAGTTCCCCGAAATTTCGATCACTTTAAACTCCGAATTAAATATATTTCATGCTCATATCCCCGCAGGGGTAGGCAGAGATGCATTACACACCCCCAAACTGCCAATATTTTGAGTCCCACGTAATAGGGGGCAAGCCTATTGCCTTCACCGGGCACACATATAATGGGCTATGTCCAAAACGCCCAAATGAATTTATTAAAAGTCTCGGGGTCTCAGACTTATATCCGAAATGTATTAAATAAATTTACAAAGTTATCTGTGGATTTCAAAATATATCTCAACTACATAGCATAGTTATCTGTGGATCTCAATCTATATGGAAATCCAAAATGTTTCGACAACCATTCGAGATTAGCGTGTTCAAACATTCAGACAAACAGATAAAAGTTCTAAAAACCATTGTTTTGGGTTTTATTGCGTTCATAAAGCCACAAACAACAGTTTCTCTATTATATCTTCTATTATATTCTCTATTATACCATACAAATTCATCTTAAGATACGAAAATATAAAATATTATTTATTATCTTCGTCGTGTGTGATAGTCCATTGAATTGTATGGCGAGTGATATTGTATCTTAAGATAAAATATTATAGTATCTTAGGCGTGTGCCAGTGAACTCCACTGCGGGTGACGTAACCTACGACAAACTTATTATTTGCGGTTGGTACAGTAATCAGGCAAAATTAAGTTTGGTTTTTAGTGTATCATATACTTTTCCGAGATAAAAAGTAAGCCAGTAGGTGCCCAGGATATTAAAGAATAATTATACCAATATTCATCGTAATCGAACCGGTACCGGACAGACAAAAATTAATCACATTTTTGGGTTCGGTGTCGGTCTAGTAACACCCCCTGCCATTTATTTTTTTGATATTTTCAATGTACAGAATTTTCACTTCTACATATTTATTATAAGTATAGAATAGATATAGATATAGATAACACTTTTTTTTTATTTTAATTTTTTTTATTCCGCGGCCCAAGGCCGCGGCCGCTCTAACGTCCGTTGCCGGGCGTCCCTGGTTACTAGCAGAGGGTATGTCCAGTGGCGCCCGGGTATGAGTGAATCTGGTTATTATTATTATTTCCAACGGGGACGCCGGCAACCAGACGGACGATCTCGACGCTTGCGGGCCACTTCATCCATTTCTCCAATGCTCCACTTGGGGAGAGTGTGGTTGATCCAGCTCATGGCCCCCGTCGAACCTTCCCGTGTCCTTTATAAATCTTTACATCTGTTCCACCTTCAGATTGCTTATGTCTTCTTCATTCAGTCTGCCCGACCCCAGGATTTCCCATCTGATCAGTGAGTACACGGGGCATTAAGCCAGCAGGTGGAAGCTTGTTTCTTCGCTGTCCATGCACTCCGAGCATTTGGGGTCGGTTTTTCCTCCTATCACTGACAGATGTCTGTTCAGTCGACAGTGTCATGTTATCACTTCTATGGCGAGCCTCATGTTTCCTCTTGGGAGTTTCATGAAATGACTCGTCCTTTTCTTGTCCATTCCCTTGATAAAGATTTTCGACTGTCTCATTCCAGTCGAGGTCCACCATCTTTGGTTGGTTTCTACTTTTGTTCTATGACTGATTACTCCTTTGGTGATTTTATGCGCTATGGGCAGCCGGGGCTCCAGTTCTATGGCAAGTTCATCGGCCCGCTCGTTGCCCGTGTTACCCTCGTTTCCGGGGACCCAGGCAATCGTTAAGTAGGTGTTCTTGGTCAGTCTGTCCAATGATTTCTTACATTCCTTAACTATTGCTGATGTTGTCTCCACTTTGTCAAGTGCTTTCAGTGCAGCCTGGCTATCGCTGTAGATGGTCACCTTACCCGTTGTGGTAAGGTGTTCCACTATTTCCACGCATTCCTTTATGGCATATTAGTGTTCTAGTTTAGTGTTCTATTGTAAGATATAATTATATGTATTTTTAGTTTTAAGGTATGTATCTATGAGCCGTAGAATAAGTTAATAATAAGATCTGTAACTTTTCTGACGTAGCCTGATAATAAATGAATAAATAAATAAAAATAATAAATATATCTCTGCCTGAAAGACGCTTGCAAATCTTCCTAGGGGGTATTGACTTATTTATTTCTGTCCCGTCATCGCATTTTATATGCACTCCGGATCCAGATAGTTTAGTCAATTCCTTTCTTAAACCGTCTGTATAGCAGATAGTATCACTGGGATCTATCCGCCATTCATCTCGTGTCCCTATGTGTATTCTGTATTTCTTTTCAAAGTTCTCTCCTTTCTGATAAGGTCATTATTTGAAAGTATCATTGACAATCTTTCTTCGTTGTTCTTGCTATATACTTATTGCATGACCTTTGTCCATGAAGTTTCCGGTCCATAGGCCAATGCTTCTGAGTTTGAACCATTGTTCGGTGGCTTTTCTTTTTATTTCTAAGTCCAAGTGGTTCAGCCCTAATATGATCTCTAGTCGTGCGGCTGTCGGTGTGGACCTCATCGCGCCCGTGGTCATGAGGGCTGCTAGCCTTTGGACTTTGTCTAGTTCTTTCTTGTTTTCACCTGTGGCAGCCTTGTGCCACCATGCCAGGGCTCCATGCAGGATTCTTGGCAAAATTATTGCCTTGTATATCCATAACACTACCATGGTTTTATTCCCCATGTTCTTCCTATTGTCCTTTTACACTGCATCATTGCCACTTTAGCTTTTGTGCATGTGTTGCTGATATGAGTCTTGAAAGTTAGCTTGCTGTCCAGGGTTACTCCAAGATATTTCACCTTCCTATTTTTTTTTATTATATTACAATAGGACATCGGCATATACCGATGTCCTATTGTAATATGATAAATGGTTATATGGATAAATGATAAATGGTGTGATAAATGGTTTCGAATGTCTATATATATATATAGACATTAGAAACGTTAAGGCTGAAGCCCCCGGAGCGTTTTGGTTCTATTCGCAGTATGGTTCACTATTTTCTCCCCAACCCCCCCCCCCCCCCCACTTTACTCTCCCAAAAAAAAATTAAATCAAGGAACACTTGTGCCAAGTTTCGAAGTTTCGTAGAGATGAGATTAAAATGTGGCCGCCATCGCCAGACACACATACACAGACAGACAGATGAAAGCGAACTTGTCTAGTCACGAAATGTAGACGCTTCGCTGGCTTGGGAAAACTCCCAAAATGTGAGGGATGTGGCAGCCCAATACTGCGGTAGCAGTACAGTACAGCTTTATGGGGCGGACGTAAACGTGAACGGCCCTTTATCAGACTGTGGCTCCTTTCCTTGTCTATGCTCTGACGCGTCTGAACGAAGCTTAATAAACACGCCCACCGGCCCACACCTAGTGGAAGTCTGTGGATGGAACTTGGAAGTACTACGTTTAGTTTAGTTAGCCGAGTTTAGTCAGTCCAAGTCAGTCAATATCTTCTTTCCGCCGCGTGAGAGTGTGTAGTTCTAAGTAAAATTTGGATTTTAATACTCCACGGCCCAATATCTACGATCTGCATAAAGAAGTAAGTATCAAGATGTATTATCACAATTTGTCCATTCGACTAAATACAGAAGAGGTAGGCAGTTCACTTTAATTTCAGAGTATAGTTTTGCCTGCAAACGAATTTTTATCTTTGTCTCAAAATTGCTTCATTTTAGTTTGTGGTTGCGTAATTATTATAACAGAAGGTCCAGGGAGAAGGTGAGGTGTTATCCTCATTACGCGTAGGTTACGTAAGGAAATAATTATGTAAGGTTTAAAAATCAAAGACCTGATACCGCGCAAGGCTCGACAAAATGGGGATTATTGATTTTTATTATTTATACGTAAAGCGAAAATATTGTAGGTTTATATTATGAGTGCAGAATACTAATCTTAAAAAAAAGATCACTGTTAGATCACTAGTAATAGGTACGAAATTATTATAGAGTACAGAACAAATACATAAGGTTTCTTTATTTGCGCCATTATGGAGTTTACCCATTCTACCCTTTAATGTATCCAACACCTATTTGTTTTAGGGATGGTTGGGTATAACGAACTAGAAGTACATTAACCACATATTTGTTCGAAGTACTTAGGGGGAAAGTGGTTAATATTATATTAGGACTGCTAGGCTTTTGTGTGCCGGATGGGTATGTGAGGCGACGACGGAAGCCACCACTTCTTGTGGTGCCGCGAGGCAGAAGAAATCGCCAGGTGGATCAGTTCTGTTGTGCTAAGAGTGAGTTCACAAGAATGGCAGTACTGGTCATATGGTACAGACGTGAGTTGCCACCGGGGTAGGGTTTGTTTGTCATAAATGCTACAAGTTTATATGTTATTAACATATATTTGAAGTATTATGTATAGTGTGCGTGTTTTCTTTATATAGATGCTACAGTATCCTGTAATGATACATGTATTGAGAATAAATAAATAAATAAAATTATTTTCTTAACATTTTTGACTTGAACTGATAATGTGATAGTTTATATTATTAACCAATAAATTAGGAGACAGATACATAATACAATCTAGTTAGGTACATAATAACTGATTGATTAAAAAAAAAGGATTTTATTTGTTATAATACCTACCTATCACGAGTCACAACATTATCATGCATATCTTACAAAAACAGAGACAAACATGTAAAGAGTAAGGAGTAAGGTATATTAGACGAACAAAAGGAAAGCAAAAGTTTTCATTTAAGTAGCACAGGCAATTTGTAGTGCATTCCAATTTACTCCACTGAGTTTGATCTGGATAACTTGCGAGGAGTAAAATACAAAGTACCATTATGTTCAGAATAGATACCACCCATTTCCATTTTTTTTATTTTATTTTTAGTCCGTGTTGAGTAAACATCAGTGATGAGTATACATGAGTAAACTAAGGCCAAGGAAAAGAGAATTTATGTCAACAAACGGACCACGGCTGAGTTATATTGCGATAGCAAGCAATTATCATGTCTGTCTTTGGTGGTTGAAAAGAGCATTTGTTTTTTGGTACAGGTAAAGATTTAGAATTGTAATTCTCAACCATTTATCAACATGAATATATTTATTATAGTTCTCCTTTCATCGAATCATCCATGTATTGCCCTATTGTAGGCGGGATATACACATGCACACCTTGGTTTTATCGCAAAATTGCTTCATGATATAGCCGCGGTAAGAAGTAGGACGTGTCATGAGGGCGGCATATTTGTGCTTTCGTTAGGAACATCACAGCTGGCACGTGGTCGTCGCAAGGTAATGGTGGACGGCATCGAGGTTTGCATGAAACCAACGGATGTTACTCGGCCTCGAAAGTTCATGTTCTTTATTTAAGAGAGAGTGTGTAGACGGAGCGACATCTGCTGCAGCAGAAAGTAAAAAAAACGCAGGGGCTAGTTCCGAGTGGTAAGGTGGAATGGAAGGACTCCCAAGCCCCCCTAGAATGCGTGGTCGTCGAGGTCGAGACCCCCGCCGGTCATTGCGGTTAGTCGAGCCAGTGCTCGACAACCCACCCACATTGCCCACGGACTTTCGGACTTAAAATAGTCAACGTACTCATGCTCAAGGGCTTTCGAATATTAGGTTATAATAAACTTTTTACTTGCGATAAAGAGCTAGACAACATAAGTAGTAGTACCAAGTCTACGCAAACGAGACATGAGCCCACAGTACAGAGTCAGTGTGCCACTAGGTCGCATTATGTAAGCCCTCTGCTTGCATCGTTTTGCGTAACAACTGTTGTAGGTAACAGATAAATGGTGATTAATTTATTCACTCCATTGACAGTTTGGCGGACTATTTCAGTGACGCTCGCGCTGGTGCATTCACCAGAGTTCCTAAAATCTCGGGTTCGATCCCTAGAGGCATGTTTTACAAGAAATAGATTTCATTCTGCGTAGCGTGAGAATAGATGGCGTTGTTTGTAAACATTCACAGAATTGTGTGATGATCAGTTAGTATCTTGATCACTGGGTGTGTAGTGAGTGACCTGATGCACTGTAATGTGTATCGAATAACCCAAAGGTAGTCGCACCTGCAGTCATTGGTCAAATGCCTTACCTGAATACAGTGATATAAACACCACACACCACCACAATAAACAGTGACCTCCCAAATTTCAACTAGAACTTGGATAATGATAAATGATTTGAATTTTACATTACAGTTAAGTTTTGTCGGTAGATAAGACTATCAGTCAATGAACTTAACTCATAGGAACAATTTTTTATTTAGAAATAACTATCTATTGATAATTATCACGTAGGAACTTATCATCACAATATATTGTGTTACTACAACATTCTGTGTTATCACTATCACCGCGTATTACCGAATGTTAACAACATACATACATATATACATATATATCACGCCTATATCCCAAAGGGGTAGGCAGAGGTGCATTAGGTACACACCCACTTTTTGCCAGTAATTTTTTGGTCTCATGTAATAGGAGGCAACCCTCTATGTTAACAATATTTATCTATTATCCGGTTCGCTGAACAGACTAAAGACCGTCTTTCACAGTGTGATCGTCTTAATTACGTAAACGAGCGTTATATTAATTTTTTAACAAGAATCGCCTGTTTTTTCATATTTTATGACTAACCCACCTTTTCATTAAGAAATAAAGGATTCGAAAATCTTGTAAGAACAAACATGCAAAATACAGTCGAATTAAAAAACTCCTCTTTTTTAAAAACCTGTAGTTTAAATAAATTTAAAGCAAAAAATTCTATTTAAAAACAAGCTTTTATTTAAATGCGCTTAAAAGACCAAAATAAACTTTAACTTCAAAACTTTTACTATCAACTTGTAACGTCATTACTAAATTTATAAATTATAAAAGCTTGTCGCTTTTCGGTTCAGTAAATACGAGTAGATACTTAATCTCGCGATATCTATTTTATCAACAAAAAAAATGCGTACTTCATCGATCAACAAATATTTTACGGACTTATAGTGTCTACCTACCCATTTAGCGAAAGCCATTTAATAAAAGGTGCATACCCTTTGTGGCTATTTTATTTCTCATTACTTGTTATTCGTAAATAGACTACGTATAATTATGACCCCATCTCGAAGGATACAGTTGTCTCACATTGAAACTAAAGAGAATATGAGACGTTCTACGACATTCTACCACATCCTATCAACTTAAAAAAATTTAAGGTCTTTAATAAATAACATAGTATTATGTATGTATGTAGGTATTATATGTATATATTTCTTTCACAGAGAGCCAACATGTCATCGCAGTCGCGCCAAATCGCGCGCCTTGACCCAAATCCCGTAAGTACCTACTATTAATTTATTTTATTGCAATTTCTAGTCTTTCAGCAAATTAATAGAGATTAAAGAAAACAACAGCCACAACCTACTAATATTATAAAGGTGAAAGTTTGTATTATTATCTAGTATTGTTATAAATAATAAATATTTGTATTTTGGACATTCTCACATGACGTCATCTAGACTTGATCTAATATAAGCTTGTGATATGGGATCTAGACGACTGATAAACATACTAATACATTTCTAAATAAATACATATTATACATAGAAAATACTTATAGTCGCATACTTATAAAACTGCGCCACCGAGGCAGTCGTATGAATGGATGTTTGGATCTTTGTGCCTCTTCTCCACAATTTACAGAATAGCTTTTATTTAAACTCTACAATAATGAAGTTCATTCATCAGAATAACACACAGGCCAAAATATGATAATAAATATCTCATAAGGTCGGCAAAAAATCTGAAATTAAATTTGACACTTGGCTTTTTTTTATAAAGGTACATTAAGTGTAAGACCTAACAAAACTCCTTCGAGTAGGATTCATTCCTTCCGAAACATTTTTTTCCAACTAAAGTACGAGTACGTATAACTAAAGTACGAGTAGCGACTAAAGAGGTAGTACGCAATTGTAAAAAATATCGATCGACTCTATTAATTGAAATATTTCAGCGCAAATTTTACTGTAACATGTTTAACGTAGAACTGTAAGCTCGAAATGTTAGGGTAAAACGAGAACCCTATTACTGAGACTTCGCTGTCCGTCCGTCCGTCTGTCTTGAGCTATATCTCATAAACCTTGATAGTTAGAAAGTTGAAACTTTCACAGATGATGTATTTCTATATATAGTCCGAGACGCCCAGGACTTTAGTTGGCTGTGCCATAGCGGCTGGCACGTAAGATGTAGTTGCCTTTAATCAACATTTCAACGCATATCAACGGGGGTTTCATTTTTTTTTCAAAATTATAACTGAGCTGCTACTCTTTATTATTAAACTCATTCTACCGTTTTGGACATAAACTATTATATAAAACCCATTAAAAAAACTTTCTGTTGTGCCCGGTTACGGCAATACGCGTGCCCCCTATTACGTGGAACTAAAAAATAACTGGCAAAGAGTGGGTGTGTAATGCACCTCTGCCTACCCCGGGGCGTGATACATTTATGTATGTATTTCTGTTGCCTCTATAACAATAAATACTAAAAGACATAATATAATAAATATTTAAGAGGCTCCCATACAACAAACGGGATTTTTTTGCCGTTTTGGTTCGGAACCGTTTGTGCGCGAGTCCGACTCGCACTTGGCCGTTTTTTTGTTTTTATAAATTACTAGCTGTCTCGGCGAAATTCGTACCACATACATTTTTCTAATGTTCTTCATCACTTAGGTCACTTAGGTCGCTCAAGTCGCACCTTCCATGTTTCTATGAGATCCTTGCGGAGTTGGGACCGCTGAACCTCGATTTCTCGAGACACAGGCCTATGGTCCCACTCCAGCGCCTCCTTGTGCTGTTGAAACAATGACGCAAGGGCTCTCGCTTCCAGGTACTATTGAGATTATGTATTTAATGTTTTATTAATGCATAAAACCTTATGTACTCATAATATTAGTATGATGTACTGGCACCAGCTATTTGAATGATATTCTAATTTATATCATGTCATTAAGAAAATTTGCATGCTATGTTAGTTGCTCAAAAGAACTCACTTTAGACAGTACGATTGTAAACCAATATTATTAACAATAAAGTTCCTTAAAAGTGTCTCATTGTATTTCTACACGCGGAACCCTGCTAGGATCCTCCCCCACAATGGTTATGGGCCCAGGTACGATCTAGGATCGAATCGAGAGCGAAAAGGAAGAATTTACGTTATTAATCGTAAGTAGAAAATGAATATGAATACTGTGAAAATTGAGCAACTCGATAATCGTAATTACGAGACCTGGAAGATTCAGGTGGAAGCTATTTTAGTAAAAAAATATGCCTGGGGTTACGTCGATGGTAGTATCCCAAAACCAGTAGAGCCTGGAGAGGCGAGGCTATGGGAGAGTAAGGATGCAAAAGCTAAGTCAGACCTCATTCTGTCGATTAGCCCAAGCGAATTACGTTACCTACGAGGATGTACGACGTCGCGGGATGTATGGTTGAAATTGAGAGCCATTCATGCATCTAAAGGACCCGCGAAGAAGGCTACATTGTTAAAACAGCTGTTGCTACATAAATTAGAGGAAGGCGGTGACATAAGAGAACATGTTTTACGATTCTTCGATGTGAGGAGCCAACTAGCAGACTTGGACATCGAAATGCATGACGATCTGATTTCAATTATGCTGCTGTACAGTTTACCGTCTAGTTTCGATAACTTTAGATGTGCTATAGAGTCTAGAGATACGTTGCCAGATCCGGAGACGCTCAAGATTAAGATATTGGAGGAAGGACATTCCAGAGTCCGGAAAGAATGTGTAGATAGGGCACTTCTTGTAAAAGGAAAGAAATATTTTAAGTCAAAGAGTGGTACAGAGCAAGGAAATTCAAAATTTAGATTCAAATGTTTTAAATGTCACCAATTCGGTCATAAATCCTCTGAATGTGTAAAGAAGAACAAGGAACAATGTGTTGGTAGTGCAAAGTGTGCATCAAATGATAATAGTGTTGATATAGCAACTGTCGATACCAATTTAGTTTTTTTTTTTTTTTTTTATATATACTAACATTTATTTACAATAAGAATTACAGTATACAAAATAAACATAATTATAGACTAACAGCCTTACAAATAAAAATGTGTTATACCGGATCTATTCCATTCTTATACGAAGTATAGTTATACCAGTAATAAATTCAGAATATGTCGAGAATATTTTTTTACAAATAAACCAGGTATATCTTTTGTATAACAATTCTTCCGTTATGTCAAGATGCACGATTTGGCAACAGCGCGACCAAAGAGAAACTTGAAAAAAAAACGCATTTTGTCTATGACAACTGTATCCATTTGTCAACTTAACGTTTCTCGACCGTCTCGACCATTTTATTATTATTAGATATATAAAGTAGGCACCTGAACATTTAAGGAACTGTACCCTTTCCTATTTATGTAAAACTGACCACTAGGTCCATTTACTTAGGGCACTCTAATGTGGGTGGAGTCTATCGCACCCACGACATTTTTAAATCTTGCTATAGATTCAAAATCTTCCATAACAACAAGCTGTTCATTTAAAGTCATTGGCATATTAATGTAGGTACTCGGATTTTAACTCCAAAATTGCCCTGGCTACACGACGCCATACTGTCGTAATAGACTGCTGAGTCAAACCGTGAATGTCCGCAACATTATTTTGTACCTGGAAGGAATGAATAAGAAACGAGTTTAACATAGTAGAACTGATAAAGCATAAGCCTGTACCTACATATAGAAAACTTTTATGAGTAGGTGAAACTTCTTACCTGATTACGTCCCCATTACCTAAAAGCAATCATTATTTGCAGAACAGAAGATAATCCACCTCCACGCGTGTCCATACTGAGAGATCTACCAAATAATTGGTCTAAAAACGTTACACCAGCTTTAGAAAATCAGTATTTTAATCGGAACTTCTCATCGCTGTATAAATCAAAAGGATCTCTTTTTAAATATTTTAACTTTTCTTTGAGCCTCCATTAGGTGGATCAAGTTATTTACTTGTTCTACTTCTTCTAGTGCATTCAAGTCCATAATCAAAATCAGTCTGGTAATGAACGTTAAATACTTAAATGTGCGTAAACAAATACAAACTGTGATATTTTTAAAGTTATTCTAACTCTAAACAAGGGTACGGGCGGGAATAACTCCGGAATAACGTTTGTACGAATAGAAATGTCAAAGCTATACGGGGTATAAGCTATTCTTTGTTTATTTGTAGACATTTTGCATATTCTTAGTTAATTCTCGAGTATAACTGTTATACCACGTTTATTTGTAAGGCTGTAAAAATATTTACATTACAAAATATCGTTTAAAAAATCCTCCGCGTCATTGCCGACTGGGAAGGTTCCCAGAATGCTGGCTGTGTTGCCACGTTGGATGGCGATACTTATTCTTTGGGCCAGAAAATAGCCAGCCTTCTGGTCCTGAGAAGCATCGATTAGGCGTTTAGCAATGTCTCTATAAAGGCGGCGAGCACTCGGACCCCATGACCCCAGTGTCTCAACCCCAAACGGCTCAAATATGTAATCACCTGCTAGGTTAGCATATTTACGCCGTTTAAAGCCTTCAGCCGATGCAGCAGCCGCGCCGGCACATCCGGATGTGCTTGGAAGGTGTGAAGGTGCTAAGGTGTCAACGCATGTAGCGTCCCACACCAAAGGCCTTCCCATCTTCCACGGTAGCAACGACATACCGTCCGGTCTCTTTTCATCGCTTCGTGCTAAACCATTTGGTTCACGTACGGCCGGAAGACCTGCGGTAGAAAGAGCCCTACGAATTATGTCGTTTAGAATAGCGTGCCGAGGTATACGACCTGCGCTTCTGCTACAAGAAAGGCCATGGTGTCCCAGATTATGGACGGCTACTTCACAGGTGCAATGATGCGGGGATATACAAGGTGTACCCAGCCGAAGGCAAGTGGCAATGCGGAAGGTAGTGTCGTCCAACATTGTACCGATGTTGGGCGATGGGAGCTTACCAATTTAGTTACATTTAACTGTATTTCAGATGATAGAGCTGTTTACAACGAGAATGGGCGTTGGATCATCGACAGTTGGGTGTACGTCACATTTGTGCAACGATGCAAGTAAATTTGGAAACACATTGTTACCTTTGTCGGGTAAGCTAAATTTAGCGACGAAGACGAGCACAAATGTACAAGGTAGGGGTACGGTGAGATTATTTACATGTAATAATGGTTCTCAAACTGTGGTTCAATTGCCCAACACTTTGTTTGTTCCGGATTTGCGGTGTAACCTGATTTCAGTAGCAAGAATTATGGATCAAGGGTTTAGTGTCACGTTCTGGGGTGATATAGCTAGTTTACGATTTCAGAAAGAAAGGTTGATTTATGGTTGTGGCATAAACGGTTAGGACATTTAAATGCGAAAGATCTCATCAAACTTTTGAAAAAATCTGGCATGAATGTGGGAATGTCAGATGTGGCTATGATTGTGATATATGTGCACGTGGAAAAATGAGTATGCTGCCATTTTATAGAACAAATGGACCATGTGAGGAAACATTAAAAATAATTTACTCTGACGTGGTCGGGCCAATAAAGCATACGGCAATAAATGGAGCGAAATATTTCGTCACGTTTATCGACGATCACACGAGATGGTGTGAGGTATATTTGTTGAAAAAGAAAAGTGAATTCTTTACAACTTTTAAAATATACAAGAATCAGGTCGAGAATCTTACGGGACGGAAGATTAAATATCTGCAAAGTGACAACGGAGGAGAGTATTTGAACGGAGATTTCGACGAGTATTTGAAAAACGAGGGGATAGCAAGAAGATTGACCATTCCTGGCACACCGAAACAAAATGGAGTAGCTGAAAGAATGAATAGGACGCTGGTGGAGATGGCAAGATGCATGATGATCTCGTCAGGACTTTCTCCTGGTTTCTGGGGCGATGCAGTATTGACAGCATGTCACCTCAGAAATCGTTGTCCAACAAAAAGTCTCAACGGTAAAATACCTTTTGAGAAATGGGGTGAACGATCGGTAAGCTTAAATTACTTACACCAATTTGGATCTTAAGTTCACGTTTTGGACAAAACAGTAGGAAAAGACAAGTTTGATCCACGCAGTAAAGAAGGTATCTTCGTAGGCTATCCTAGCGATCGTACTTTCGATGTAGTACATAAACCTATGGGCAAAAACGTTGTGGGATGTCGATACATATTGACAACGAAGCTCAACGTGGATAAAACTGAGAAGACGAAAGCGAGACTGGTGGCGAAAGGGTTTAGCCAACGCTATGGCATTGATTACGAGAATACCGCACCGTCGCTAGGCTTGACACAATAAGATTGTTGGTTGCATTAGCAGCTGAACTCGATCTTGAAGTTCATCAGTTGGACATCAATACTGCTTATTTAAGGGTTTGTTAGAGGAGAGCATTTACATGAAAGTACCTGAACTTTTAGAAGCATGTTTACAAGATCTTATACGGATCGAACAGAACGGTTCACCTATACATGAACGAGCCAGTAAGATGTTGAACGACTTGAATGCTGGGGGCGAAGTATGCCTACTAAAGAGGTCGCTATACGGGCTCAAACAAGCTGGTCGGCAGTGGAACATCAGACTGGATGAACAACTGAAACGAATGGGATTGATTCAATCATTAAATGAGCCATGTCTTCATATTAAAGATATTGACCACGATACGAAACTCTTTGTTCTAGTCTATGTCGACGACATATTGGTCGCATCGCAAAAAGGAGGTTGTATCGAAAATTTTAAAAGAGGCTGGCCGCTGAATTTGAGTTGAAAGATTATGGCGTTGCAAAATATATGCTCGGAATTGAAATTGACAGAATTGACAGTGGCATTAAATTGTCACAACAAAAATATATTAATGATAAATTTAAAATGAATAAATGTAGTTCGGCGTGTACCCCAATGGAAGTTAAAAACCAATTATTAAGTTCTACCGAGAAGTATAATGAGTGTGAACGATATCCATATCGGGAATTGATAGGTTCTCTTATGTACTTATCTACGGAAACGAGACCCGATATTACAAATAGTGTGGCCAAGTTAAGCCAATTTTTTGATAGTCCAACAGAACAATGTTGGAACGCTGCGAAACGAGTACTACGTTACTTAAAGCATACAAAGACGCATGGACTTGTGTTCACGAAAACAGGTAATTCACTAAAAGGTTACTCAGATAGCGATTGGGGCGCGTATATTATTGATAGGCGTTCTTACTCCGGTTATGTTTTTATGTTAGGAGGCGGATGCGTGTCGTGGAAATCACAAAAACAGAAGTGTGTGGCAACTTCTACGTGTGAAGCCGAGTATGTGAGCTTGTCATCCTCGATGAAAGAAGGCATGTACCTTAATAGCTTGCTGACTGAAATCGGGTTAAGTAAGTTTGCACAATTGACCTTACATGTAGATAATCAGGGGGCGCTGTGTCTTGCTGGTGATCCAATGTACCATTCTCAGAGTAAACATATAGATATCAGGTATCACTTTATCAGAACTGTATTAAAGAACAATAAGAGTATTGAGTTGAAGTACTTACCGACAGACTCGATGCTCGCGGATATATTAACGAAGGCTTTGCCAAGAACTAAGCACTACGAGTGCATGAGTGGTCTAGGCATTGTTACTTAGTTGATTGTTTATTTTGTTAAGGTTGTTCTTTGATACAATTTTAATTTGTATGTGTTTTGTTTTATGCCTTTTATTTTAATATGCACAATTAAGTTCCTTAAAAGTGTCTCATTGTATTTCTACACGCGGTACTCTGCTAGGATCCTCCCCCACAGGTACCATGGAGCGGTCGCGGGTAAGAGACATGCAGCCTCTAGGGAGATCGTGCGTGATAAAAGGGTGAAAATTTGGGGTTGCATGAAGTTTTTAATGTGACATTAAAAAAATTGATTGCCCAAAAAAATATGTTAGGGGTGTATTCTTAGATAGTAGTCTATTCTCAGACCTACTGAATATGCATACAAACATTTCATAAAAATCGGCCGAGCCGTTTCGGAGGAGTATGGTAACTAACACAGTGTCACGAGAATTTATAAGATTTATTTTCTCAAAAACTGCGCATTTCCAAACTGATGGTTGAAACTTTGCATGTGTGCTTATAATAAATAATGTTGATAACATTTTTAGTTACAACGCGTTGCGACTAAAAACGGGTTCTTACGATAACATATTATATACCCAATACTTCATCGATTTAACGTAATTTATTTAATAATCATATTATATTTTCCCTATCCCGCTTTCCCGCGCAATACGCGTTTTTAGTTCGGTCCCTGGGAAATCGATTTTATCGGGTTTTACCGTATTTGTTGGCAGGTTGCGTCCGTGTCATTCGCGCAACGACGACCAGTACCACAGCTTATTCCTTACCGGCACATCCCTGTAAGTGTTTAATGTTATATTATTATCGTTTAGTTTTTTGTTAGTGGCATCATAACAGCCGAATGGATGTATCGATTTTGCTGTGGATTTTTGTTCGAAAGACTAATTGATCGCCTACCTACTACCAAAACCTACTTTTTTGGGATGGGTGTTTTTTATTTTTAACCGACTTTAAAAAAGGAGGAGCTTCTCAGTTCAAATGTATGTTTTTTTATGTTTGTTACCTCATCATATCTCGAGACAAGGTGAAACAATTTAGATTTTTTTTAAATTGAATGTTTGATTTTCCCACGTGGTCCCATTTCAATTCGATCCTATTCCGGTATGCTTAAATTAATTGTTTATAAGGGGTCTAGTGCATAATATCGACAGTCACGACATCGATGGTCGCTGTATCGACAACGTTCCATCGACGGGTTAATAAATCGATAGTACCCCAAAACGATGGCACACTATATCGACTGTACACCAAATCGATGGTACGCTACATCGACAATACACCAAATAGATAGTACGCTACATCGACAGTACACCAAATCGATAGTACGCTGCATCGACTACCCGACCCGTGCCAGATTGAAATAAAAAACAGGATTTTTAAAAGTTTTTAGTCACAATTTGTTACATCTGTAAATTGCTTGATTTTGATGTAAACCACATAAAATGGTTGAAAAAAGATCGAATAGTTCACAGCAGTTCCATGCCCATAACGTTTTAGTTTGGTTCATTCCCATTATCTTTATATATATAATTCTACTGTACGTGTGTATGTAACTAAACTCCTCCTAAACGGCTGGACCGATGTTGATGAAATTTTTACTACATAGGCTACATAGGCAGGTATAATCTCAGAAGGCACGCTATTCTAAACGACATAATTCGTAGGGCTCTTTCCACCGCAGGTCTTCCGGCTGTACGTGAGCCAAATGGGTTAGCACAAAGCGATGGAAAGAGACCGGACGGTGTGTCGTTGCTACCGTGGAAGGTGGGAAGGTATTTGGTGTGGGACGCTACATGCGTTGACACCTTAGCACCTTCACACCTTCCAAGCACATCCGGATGTGCCGGCGCTGCTGCTGCATTGGCTGAAGGCCTCAAACGGCGTAAATATGCTAACCTAGCAGGTGATTACATATTTGAGCCGTTTGGGGTTGAGACACTAGGGTCATGGGTCCGAGTCCATGGCTCGCCGCCTTTATAGAGACATTGCTAAACGTTTAATCGATGCTTCTCAGGACCAGAAGGCTGGCTATTTTCTGGCCCAAAGAATAAGTATCGCCATCCAACGTGGCAACACAGCCAGCATTCTGGGAACCTTCCCAGTCGGCAATGACGCGGAGGAATTTTTAAACGATATTTTGTAATGTAAATATTTTTAGTTTATAATTATGTATATTGTAATTCTTATTGTAAATAAATCTCAGAAGTCCAAACATCTTGCACAGACGAAGTCGCGGGCGTCTAAAAGATTATTAAAAGTCCCCACCGATCAGACTTGTACTAAAAAAGTTATTCAAGGTCAAAGGTCAACTTTCTGGTTTGTTGGACTTTTCTCTTAAAGAGTAAATTTTATCCAAGAATCATTTAGGACAAAATTGCAGATTATGAACTTATCTACAATAATGATCATACAACTTTTTTCTTTATCTATTTTTGCAACTTGAAATGTCTATTTCGCCTCGACTAACAGTGTACCTACGCGAGGTTCTCTAATATCATACTTCTTTCTGGTTCTGCGTACGGATACTGGAATTAGAAAATTTAATTTCATTTTGTTGAACCCGATTAGATTTATTTTACAGGGAATTTATAAAATTTCTCGCCACCTACCCAAACTGAATGGTCTATCTCTATGTGATGGCGTATTGTGCTTAAAATAGACCTTTACAAATGTATTTTTATTCTAGATCAGAGTCTCTATTAACGTAGACATGATCCTACAAGTTAGACGGGCAATTCGGCCAGGCTGTGCGTGTGTCGATGTCCTATTATTGAAATCACTGGAAAGATACGTAAGTTTTATTCTAATAACATTATTCCCAAGTAACTACATTTTAGTAGTGTAAGAATTGCCAGGGAACTTGAACTTTGTGAGTGCTGCTGGTAAAGTGTGACGCCATTGATAAGAAGTGATAGAAGGACCTTTTCTTTGAAGAGTAATATGAATTCTCATGTTAGCAATGCTGTACGTGCGCAAAACATCTTAGCTTAGCTCGTCGAAGTTCAAGGTGTCTGGCTGGACCTGTAGGTACTGACTATATAGACGACAAGATCTGATATGCCGATGTTTGGTGACTTAAACTTTGAGAGTTATTTTTACTTTCATAATTTTTAATAATAAGCACCTAATAACCACTTTTCCCTTTCGGCGATATAGACGTTATTTGTGTCTGTCTGTCTGTCATATTTTTTGCTGCCAACGTAGGAAACTTAAGGAAATTGTGCTTATTATATGGAGCAAAACGGATACCTACATTACACATTTTCATAAAACTGAGAAAACATATCCTAACCCCTCTGGTACTACCGCGTCACGTACACACCTCATGTCGTCTATTTAATAAGTATTTCTACATCATCTACAAGTTAACCTAAGGCCCCACAGGCAGGCGGCTTGTTCAGCACCTAGAGCCTAGATGATAGTCCCCTAGTGAGAACGAACATTCTGAAATTGTCGCGAGCGGCCCCTCTGTCTGTAATTGTCTCTTAGCGTGTATAGACTGTAAGCCACTTTATGCGCTAAGCAAGTCGCCTGCCTGTGGGGTCTTTAGGGCTGCAGTTTACGGCCGTTTTTGACGCCGCTCGAGGGACCGCCGGTTCCAGGAGGCGCCCGCGATGAATGTGGCGTAATATGTTCAACGTACCTTCCAATGCGTGTAAACTCGTTCATTATAAACCATACACCACCGTGAATCCAGCTACAAATAACGTTCCGTTGTCCGGCAAAGAAACGGCCGTGTACGAGAGCCTTACATTTTGCTAAGTGTTAAGTGCGATCGAAACTGATTTTAATGATCACTTAACAATTTCAACTATAAAAGGTATGAACTCGCACTAATCACTAATCAAAGTGTAAACGCGGCGTTAGTGTTTACGGCGTAGTTTCTGTACGCATTTGCTTTTGTTTACAAATAGCTATTTATCTTTTTAAAAGAAAACTACGGCCATGTGTGCATGTGACTTAGCTACCTAGTCATGAACGTTGTATGTCATTAGTTCCTACTTTCGCAAAATGACCTTTAATTTACTCTTCAAGGACGATAGTTTAGCATTTATTTATTATACTCTAGTTATACCAAAGAAAAGTATACCTTGGCTGGTAAACAGTTGCACAGAAAGTTTATTTATCCTATTTCTTTATATTCGTAGCTATCTATTGTTTCTGGGCACCTATCACAAAACACAAAAACGGGACCAACCGACATGGAATATCGCTTTATTCATAGGTACTAGTGGTCCGGCAGTAATCGAAATTCGGTCTACTTAAGATTTAATAAAAAAAAAATTAGCTTTCTGCACTCCTTCTCTTACAAGCTTAAAAAGTGTGTGAAATTTCGTACTCCTCCTTCCGCGCAATTTACGTAAAAAGGGGTACAAAGTTTAAGCATCACTATTGATGCTAGTTACCAAATATTTTGAATGTTACTAGCAAGTAGAAACATTTTAAATGTATTGTACATGCCCATGTAGTTCATGAATAATATTAGCTTATTAAAATTTCTTTTGATTTTGTTTGCTTATTAAGAACATAAAGCTAAAGAAAAATTGGCAATAAATATAATATTGATTTTTTTATAAATTGGATATGAGGATCACTAGAAATTTTACTAATGTGTCTAAGCCAAATCCGACAAATGACGATTTACTGTTTTATTTCATTATCTCCTACGTGGGATAGTTGCAGCTCGATTACCTGAGACGAACATTTGTATTATGTACGATGTACCTAATAGTTTTTCGCAAAGCAGTAAATAGAGTAAGAAAGTAGACTCGATTTGCTTATATAAAAATGCAAAATAAAAAGTAAGTGTCCATATCACGGCACGGACGTTGATAATTATGCGCTTCTAATATATTCTTCTTATCAGCATCTGGAAAAAGAGCAATCGGACTTGGATAGATTAGGTTTAATTAGAAGACTAAAGGTTTCCTTTGTTATTCTTTTAAGTACCTACCCAGACTTAGATTAGAACAATCCGATATGGATAGGTTCGGTTACCTACAGCATTTGTCTTCCAATCCAATAAAAACTAACAAAAAGTCAACGAGAAACGCGTAATATGAACCCATAGATAGACCTGGGATCCCGTTTATTGGCACCTGTGTCTTATTGTGTCGCTACTCGACGCGTTAAACCATTAGGCCAAATCGACTTGGAAACCAATAACCACTATGTGATGGGGATGACAGGTCGTTTTTGTCTATTATCTTGTAAACAGAAGGTTAGCCAATATTCTTTATCTATGGTAGTTTTAATTGTATTCTTTTGTGTTTTATGGTATTTTTTTTTGTTTAGACTGACTGAGTTATGGAATTACTCGGCCACCGATCATAATTTCGACACACAGTTAAAATCTCCTACGTTATTAGCTTTAGTCACTGGTCCTTGGCAAGTTGCTGCAAGTGCAAGCAGAGGCCATAACAAAGAATTGAATTGTCAAACTAAACGTCAAGCTTTATTATAATATTGGCAATCGACTTTTGAACCTTGACTGTACCTACATCTAGGTACCGTGAAGGTTTGGCTGTAAAGCGTGTAGATGTAAAGGGCGGGCTAAACAACTTACTTGAATGGTCTTTCTGGAGAGAAGTCGGTTCTTTAAATGGTTATTGCTGAAATGAAGAATTTAATTGCTCATTGCAGCCGAACATTGTTATCTATTCGTCATTGATCAAGCGTATTTATTATGATTTATGTGTTGTATGTACCTGCTATGTACCTACCCACAGACACGAGATCTTGAGTTTTGCATAACGGTATATCTTTTAATACTGTTCCAGGTATCTAAATAAGAAAAGTATACTTAATAATATAAACTTAAAATTAGTTTTTTTTTAATTCCGCCGCTCTAACGTCCGTTGCCGGGCGTCTCTGGTTACACGTAGAAGGTATTTCGAGTGGCGCCCGGTGGACTTTGACCACCTCTTTGGTCTCTGCGGGGGTTTGGTCGGGATGATAATCTCGCGACGTTGGGGTAGGGTTTTATCCCGCGTCACTGAGTGAATCTGGTTGCGTGCTATGGGGCACGCAACACTTCTAGCCTGCTTCTGTAAGGACGGCGGGTGGCGATCCCGCCGTCCTCAGGCCCCGATCATGGAGGTCGATGGTCTTGGGCGTAGATGAGTCTGCGGCGCCCACGCCGCTGACTACGGAACTCGGCGGGGAGGGTACGCTCCCTCTCCCTCTCGGCCGCCTCCTTCGCGAGCATGACTTGCTCGCAGAAGGACACGGCCGCGTTCCACCTATTCCTGCTGGAGACCATGGGTTTAAGCATGGTCTCCAGCGAGAGGGTATCCACGCCCAGACCCACTACGAGATCCCGGCGCTGACTCGCCCACGCTGAGCACTCCACCAACGTGTGGAGTGCGGTGTCGTCGTCGGAAACCTCGCAGTGTTGACACCGGGGTGTGACCTCACAATGGATGCGAAACAGATAGCCACCGAAGCATCCATGTCCGGTAACGATATGCGTCCCACGATACGTGAGGTCACCATGCTGCCTCTGCAGCCAATCGTCCATGATCGGTCTCACCGCGCGCCGCGATGATGGTGGTACCCCACTTGGTTTGCTCAAGTCGCACCCTCCATGACTCCATGAGATCCTAGCGGAGTTGGGACCGCTGTTCCTCGATTTCTCGAGACGCAGGCCTGTGGTCCCGCTCCAGAGCCTCGGAAGCGAGAGCCCTTGCGTCATTGTTCCAATGGCGCAAGGGCTCTCGCTTCCAGGTCCCATGGAGGGGTCCCGGCTAGGAGACATGCAGCCTTTCCGGTGATCGTCCGGTACGTACCCCGTATGGTTTTGACGGCCAAGGTTCAAAGTGGTCTGTTTAACAGAGTCACGTTCACCTTGACCGCCAACCTATCCGCCCATACGGGAGCCCCGTATAGGGCCATACTCCGCACGATCCCCAGGTACAGTCTCCTGCTGGAAGCGTTGGGTCCCTTTAGGTTGCGACCGATGCCTGCGTCACCTTGGGGACCAAACTTCGGAAATGTGGTCCAAAGTCCCATCGGCTATCAAGTACGATCCCGGTACTTAAAATGAGTGGAGTAGTCGTAGTTGAATGCCTACTTATTGATTTAAATGCTCATTAAATAGAGATAGAGAAAGAGAGTATTTGCATAAAAAGTTGCGAGTAATAGCTTCATTGATCTCTCCCGTGATTTAATCTATTGCATTTGGCTGGTGTATTTGGCTCAGATAATAAGTAGTAAAATTAAAAGTGTCCTATATAGGAACGACGGCTGCTGTTTTAAGATGTGAAAAGGACCCACACCAAAACGCGGAAGGATGTATTCGAAACGCTTTATAGGCAACTAACACGCAACGTCAACGATGTTGTATCGGAACTATTAAATCGTGAATGTTCTAAATGTAGTTTTGGTGTCGGTGGTACTTAAAATAAGTACATCTAATATACCTACGAAAAAGACTGATTGTATTTGAAATGAAAACTTCTAGGCTGCAGTGCAGAGTACAACAGCAGTACGTCAATTACGATGCGAATGTTCTGAGGTGAGAAGCGGGAAGTAGCATGGCTTCGTATCATTTTAATTTAGCGCACAGCTTTGTTTAGGCATGCGGTTGGACATTACTAATTGCGATCACATCTCCGTATATTCTTTATAACACGCTTTAGGTACATGTCTATTTAGATTTACACCTTATATTAAACACTTTAATTAATATTGCTTATAGCATAGCTATATTATCCCCCTTTCTCAGCGGATGGAGTGTATTAGCTATGTTGGCAACGACGCCTCATCCAGAGTGATCAGAGGCGGCCAAGTAACGTGCAAAGTAAGTTATATGCCATCAAAAACACAACTATGTCTAAAAAAATCTATGTGTAATAAATATGTCCCGCAACTCGGTTCTTCGATCGTAAAAATGTTGTGAGATCTATGCCTTACCAAGTCGGTTAACTTAATCAGTTCCTACTTAGTTACAGCGACCATACCAACATTAAAAATCTTTTGTTTTAAATCAATCTAATATTTTGTCATTTGTTTTTTTTTCATGCGATGGTTAAGTCAGACTGAATTTGCTGTTTTTTTTTAAATTAGCTGTTGCCCGCGGCTCCGCCCGCGTGGATGTCGATTATCGCGACCTACATACTATCATAAATGTCCTCTCTTAAGATCTAATCTATCCTTGTACCAAATTTCATCAATATCAGTACAGTGATGTAGGCGTGAAAGCGTAACAGACAGGTACTTTCGCATTTATATAATATTGATATGATATTTATCTAACATATTCGTTTACATGGTACATCGTATTTGTTTACACAATTACGTATGTAAAAATGAAGTATATTTATTTACTTACTAATAAATACTACTTAACAATAATACCTAACAATAATAATAAGCTATAAAAATTGACCAAAAATAATAAAAAGTGACATCTATATATCTCCGTTAAATTCAGTTTATTATATTTTTGGTCACATCTCCGGTTCTAATCAACCGATTGCGATGAAACAAACGTAAGATTTTAAGTCTGACCAAGCCGTGTCTAACAAAAAAAACCGCATCAAAATCCGTTCAGTAGTTTCTGCGTCCATCACGAACAAACAGACAAACAGACAGGAAATTAAAAAAAAATATTTTCGTGTTCAGTATTGTTAACATAATATAACCCAAGTATTTTTTTTCAAATATCGCCAATGTACAGACACGACCACTTTACAATTATATAATAGTATAGATATAATAGATTTTTAATATTGGTATAATCCCTGTTACTAAGTGTGAACTGATTAAGTTACATGGATCTCACAACGTTTTACGGTAGAAGAACTAGTTTCGAGACTTGTATTTTTACAGTTGTGTTTCTGATGGCAACACATATCTTTTTTTTTTTTTTTTTTTTTTTTTATATATTTTAGTACAATTCACACTACGCCATCTAGTCTCAAACTAAGCAGAGCTTGTGATATGAGTACTAGATAAACTGATATAAATACTTATATACATTTTTTTTTGTAAATACATACATATTATACATAGGATACATCCAGACTTCGGTACAAACGTATCTTTCTTCACACAAAGTTTGTCCCGACTGGGAATCGAACCCGAGACTGACTTACGAACCGGGGTCGAAAGCGGATGCACTACCGACCTTTCCACCGAAGCAGTCTACAAATATAATAAATCTACTTTTTCCTTTTCGGTACCTTCTACTTCTTGAATACCAATATCAGACTCTTAAAGTTCTTCTTAAAGTATCAGTCTTATACAACTTTGATCAAGTTTTTATTTTAGATTTATCAACTACATAAACAACTTTGTAATTCTATATATTTATATGGGATTACAAAGTTATTTATGCAGTTAGAGTATCTAGAAAACTGGTCTGAAATTGCAAAATATTCTAGTTTTTGCCTGATTTATACAATAAACTCTAGTTGGAAACTTCTATTTTTACTAGAAGTGCCTTAGAATTTTAATAATAACTGTATATAATATATAATAATAAAAATTTCAACAATTAGTAAAATAATCAAAACTATATTTTAAGTAAGCTAAACTGTAGCATTACAATTGTGAAAAGGTCATATTTCTTAGCTATTTAAGAACGCTTACATTTTCCAGCTCCGCATCACGCCTTTTTAGACAGGGTATAACAACCAAATCCATATGTGTAATATTTTTAGAATTAGAATATCTCATTTTTTTAAATTAGAACAATATTACCTCTGAATCGAGGACTGACTTCCATGTCGCTAGTCAGAATTTGTCGTAATTCTAATTAGACGTTCTTACCTGACAGACACCCCAATGATCTTAATTTAATTAGACAGTGATCGGTGTAGATGCCTATATATTTATATATATAGATAACAAGCTGTCCCGGCGAACTTCGTACCGCATTTATTTTTCTAAAGTTCCGCATAACTTTTTGTTCTTCCATAAGATCCTTCTCGTGATAATTACGAACACAACAAAAAAAGAATAAGCGAAATCGGTCCAGCCGTTCAGGCGTGTTGGCGTGACCAAGGGAAATAGGGATTCATTTTTATATAAAGAGATTAATTGGTAAGTAGTAGTAAACCGTCTCTTACAAGTTAAGTCTTACAGTAAAGTAACAAACGGATTACAAGTTACGGGAAGGAACACAGTAAATCGGGGTCGCGTCTTATTGCATATCTTATTGTCTCTCTATTCGGTGCAATCAGTACGTGCAATGCTACTATACTAGTTCCACTTACTGCCGCATAACCGGCTCCAGTTATGGGCCAAGTTCAACATTTTACACCGACTTGTATATTCATTATAGTTGTATTCGAACAAATAATGTAGGTATTGTTTATGCGTATTACATAACTTTGTCGTATCAAAAATTAATTAGGTGTTAGGTACGTTTCTATTGTATTGAATCGTGTTTATATAACTGTTTTATATTTTACTGTGATTCACGTTAGTACCTGCAATACATAAATGTAAAACTATTGTGGCGTACAACCCATATGTCAACACAAGTTGGTCTGACGTACATAACCAACTTGTGCTTGTGAATATTCCTATACTCGTATTAGGTAACGAATACCTTTTAATTAGGTATAATAATAGGTCTGCAAAATCACTTGAAAGGCTGGTTACTTGTTAACGAAGCTTTTATGTAAGTAAACAAATAACTAAGTTTTTATTTCAAACAAAAATATCAAGTAAATTCAAAGTTCGCGTAAATATTGCGTCCCGCCAACGTTACGTGACCGCGCCTGACGTCATTTCTAAATGGACGCTCAGTCCTGTCGGGCTTTTCCATACTTGTTAGTTGAAGACTTTCTTTGGTTCAACACGCACTGAGAAATTACCGGTTGGAAATAAAAATAATAAATCGTTTAAGAACTTTATTGGCTAACCATAAATTACGTTATACTGAATTTACTTTAACTCTTTTCTTTATAGTGGTGAGTAGAGCTAACCTTTTATTTACAGTGGGAACCCGATATCTGACCACCACATCGTGTGGGTTACATATGAAAAACCGACAAATATACTTAAAACTAGCCCTAAGTAATTAAGAACTTAAAAAATGTTAGGTTTGCTCTTAAAAATAAAAATCTAAGCCGCAAAGAGTCAAAATATCGGCACATGGTGTCGCCGACTATTTTTGAGGTCTGCAAAATCCCGACATTCTTAAATTAACAAATAATAAAGTGAAGTTATAAACCAATAGGTACGTAATACTTTTATGCAAGACTGTAGTGAATAAGATTATAAACCTACATAGGATATATAACAACAGAATAAGATACTCTGTACATTTTAAATAAGTTAATGTTTTGTCGCCAGATTTATGCAGTGCGAACACCTGCAGGAATCCCCCAAATAGATCAGGAGAGGTCTTTCAATCACATACTTTGGCCGGATATTCACGACCGCCTACTATCTCGCCCTCGAATAGTGATCACTCCTTCACCAGTATTGAATCGATTTGAAGGACTAATAGATAGTGAAGAGGAAACTGAACCATACAGTGATTCTCTTGACAGCCCTCCAACGAGTTCGCCTTCGCAAAGACGACGACTTCATTTTTTAAAAAATATGCCACAACCAAGTTTACTTGCGATACAAGTTGCGAACCGAGTGATAAAGTACGCGCGTTGTGCAAGAACTGGACACGAAAAAGACCTGAGTTGTCTGGACTGCGGTCTGTTTCCTATATACCCAGTGACGGGCAAATGCGGTCATACACGATGCACCAAGTATGTCGTTTATAATGTTTGTTACAATAAATAATAATTACAAATTAACTATAAAATTACACTATTTATTTACAAATTTAAATAAACATACCTTTATTTCAGATGCATAGAAATCATGAAGAGGTGTCCATGTGGAGACGAATCAGGGCAAACGTCAGTAAATGTAGTAATTCGAGACCTTCTTGTAAAGACAGCTAATTGCCGCGCTACTCGGGGTTCAATGTAAATACTTTTTGTTATACTTTTGGTACAGTGAGATTTATCGAAGAATAATGCTGCTCTTTAAACTGAGCAGTAGACCATTTTTCGACCTATTTTGTGGTATCATGTGCACTGTTTGACGAGTGGGACACGTGCCGAAGCGGGCTTTTGTGTTAATGATTATGTCTTTTTGGGAGTTATCACGTATTACGTAGCGCCATTTTCGAAGATTTAAGGGCCAACGCTGCGTCACACTAAATACCTTAGTTTTCGTTTTAATCGCGTATGCTGATAAAAAATAAAAAAAGACATAAAAACACTTCTGCGTAAAAATTCTAAAATAAACTAAGAAAATCAAGTTCATAATAACCAAAATAAATATCATGGTAATTAAATATATACTAGAAACCGCCAGTGACTATGAAGGTAACTTATCTATACTTACAAAAAATCATAGAAGACTAGTAGACAAATAATATTAATTAATGATAATAAATTTAGCACCATGCACTCGTCCGCTATATAAACTATAAGTGTGGGAATTTTCAACATTATCGCATCACAATCGCAATTTTCGTAACATTAGTACCGCCAATTTTTTTACTTATCGATATTATCGTGGGACACAGGGAAAACTTGGATTAGTCGACACGCTGGAGACGGCATCCTTGAGGTCAGACGACAACCTGATATTTTCAGACAAAAAATCATTTCGAGATTATCAATACGGTCCGGTCGGTTTTTGTGGCGTTACAATTACCTATATGAAAGGAAATGCAATCTGTTAAATAATAAGTAATTCCTTTTCTTTCCTAGATATCAAAAACGTCGGACACCAGATGCACATAAAAGAATTTCTCCTGTCAATAAATTGGGTAAGTTATATATATTTTTTTTTTAAATGTTAATAAAACTATATCTTATTTAACGTGTCTGTGTTGTGTCGATGGCTGCGTATTTGCTTTGCTTAATGTTGTTAGACATAATTTGTTTTACTAAGCTTTTGCGAAGTAACATTATTCTTATTTGTTTTTGTAAACAGATGTGTGACCTGTTTTCTTATTTTTTATTTGCTTAGCAACAATATTTTTTATATTTACTTGTGCTTATATAGGCTGTCCCAAAATAATGCAGGCTTTGAATCCAATAGAAAACACAGTTTTTAATCTTCACATTGTTATGGGGAATTTAATTCTAATAACAGGAACGAGAGATTACCTACACGATTACGAACTATGACTGCTAACTCGAGACGTCAAGATATTGTTAACTAATGAAAACACTAATGTTCTAACGTGCGTTTTGGGTGATTGCGTATTTGGGGTTCCTAACGGTTTACTGTAGAAATACCAGATGATTGAAATCTTGCGTTATTTTTGGGACACTCATTATTTTTCTTCTTTGAGCATTGTACCTTGTTTGCATTCAGCATTCAATACAGGTAGATCTGATCTAACACTTACCTATTTATGTATATTATTGAATATATATTTCGGCGTCAATCCGAAACCAGGTGATACGACAAGTTATAAGTATTATCAGAAACAAATGTATTTAAAAAAATATAGCAGTTTAAATAAAATCGAGAAATCCTACAACTTGTGATGATCTTTTCACTCCCGTGGCTACAATTTTTGACTTTTAAACCCTTTTTTTGTTGTTAGGTATATATATCCTGAATATTGCTTCTGTATACCTTGGCCCAAAAAATTTGCGGCAGCTCCTCCAAAAAAATTGTGGAAGAAAATGTCACTTATTTATGTCCAACCAAATATTATGAACTAAAATTTCTCCCTGCTTTAACATAACTATAATATTATAAATATGTCTGTGATAAGAATTACAATATACGGAATTATATACTAAAAATATTTACATTATAAAATATTGTTTAAAAAATCCTCCGCGTCATTGCCGACTGGGAAGGTTCCCAGAATGCTGGCTGTGTTGCCACGTTGGATGGCGATACTTATTCTTTGGGCCAGAAAACAGTCAGCTACTATAATATTACAATCCATTTAAAAAAATAGTTAAATAATCTGCTAAAATATACAAAATACAAGTTTTTGTGTCCAACAAAATAAATTAATTGTTTTACACCTGCCGAAATGGTACCCATATATCACTGTTGCAATTAAAATAATGAAGCGTAACGTTGTTTTGACAACGACAATATACAACCTGTAATATAGTATTTAAATTTTTGGTAGCCTTCGCACTGTTTTCGCAGCAACGATGTAACCATTATGTAACCTCAACAAATTTTATGTATAACCTTGTAAATAAATTTAATGATTGTGTTTCGAAGTCTGTAAAAGTTCGTAATTGTAAACTAGCTGTATTACAAACTTACTTATACAAGTTTGTGTTACGTCCAATACGAATGTAATCCGTCCAATACGAATGTAATCCGAAAAAGAAACATTACATTTACTGGTATTGGTAGAACTGTTCGTATATTTATTTGAAATTTTAATCTTTTGGAAATGAAATAGCCTTTTATTGCATTCTTAAATCGTTTATAATATAGTCATCGAAACTCAATCAGGCTTAAGTAATTAATTTTTCATAGGAATTGCGGTCCTTTAAATAGTTTATGCATATATTTGATTAGATGTGTCATGAAACAAGTTAAATACCGTCTGTATTTGGTGACAGTTAATTACCACTGTTAATAACGTTACACATACATTATTCATGTCACGTAACATAATGTTTAGGTACTCCTTCATATCAAACGCAAAGTATTAGTAGGTAGTAGGTACTCAAACTAACATTGAGTGCCGTGAGATTAAAAAGTCGATCTGGTAGGTCAGCTATTTATCATTCTTTTACGCTTTTAATTTTTATTTCCAATCCTAACAAGCCACGACAATTAACGTTCACTTAAATTAACTTCTGACCTAAACTGTTCAAGGTAGACCAATGTCAGAATGTTAGCACTTACTTATCGATATATTATTAATTTTTTGTTATCAATTTACTTCATTTTATAAATACATTGGGGCGGCTTTAGTTTGAGCAGGATATCTAGGTATCCTTCATTCAATTAGGTGGTAGAACAGTGTGGCAACTTGGTAAGGCATGCTACTCGTATGTCAAGTCAGACCCAGAGCGTGGGCGTTTGCGACGATAATTGCGGACCGACAAGGCTATTATGTAAATCGGCCGTTTGTTTGTTACATTGGTGTTATGTAATAACATTGTCGGCGTTGCAATGGAGAACGCCGCCGCCCGCGCCGTTGGCGCTGGGTCGCAGGTTACGTTACACCCGCTATATAGGTCTCTGTTCAACGCAATTACTCACGGTTCAGTACCACTGCTTACAAACTGTTACGGAATATAGGTTGAACTACACCCTTTTAACCGTTAATTATGTAATAGTGACAGCTTCGGTCTAATGTTATTGAGAATAGCTCACCTTGCAAGTTTTAAAATACCAATACTCTTATACATTAAACATGAATTATGAACACTTATGAATTAACTTGACCTATTTCTGCCTTAAATATTTGTCTTTTTTGGTAGAGAGGGGTAAACTTTCGCGTTTCTTAATCTATATTTTACTTTAACACGGGAATTAATTCGAAATACGGCTTAGATTGTAATGTGTATGTAAGGGAGCGTTTAAGTATTACGTAACGCAATTTAGGGGGAGGGAGGTCACTGTGCGTAAGTAAAGGCGGGAGAGGGTACACTGTTGAAACAATGCGTTTACGTAACAAGTTTTATTTTAATAAAAAATGTTGACAAAAAAAAAATTATTTATTTTAAAGTATTAAATTTATGATTACTCAAAGCATTGAAAATAATAGTAGAAATTTATTTATTTGGAGTAATACAATAATAAAACGAAATAATTCACAAACTGCATTTAAATATATCAAAAAATTGGAGAGTTAGTTAGGTCGTGATGATGGTCATATACGAACAAAGCCTAGGATTAGGAAAATTACCTGATTAAATGAAATCACAAAGTGTATTTATTCAAAATACTTTCCAAGTCCTGAGTATATTGACGACCTTCAGTTTTACAAAAAAAGTATTCGACCTTGGTAAACATATAACGTTAACTAGCATATAGGTTTATAATAAAACAATCTAATAAAAAAATTCTCACATCTTTACACAAATACCTACTACATCTCACCTATCTACCCAAATAGTTAGAACGACGAATAGATAAGTGATATCGGTTAACAATTCAATGACCATTCCAGATAACGCAATCAATTATATAACTGCAATGGAACCAATCATGCGAGGTAGACCTGCTTATGATGCGTTGCGTAGGTTTTTGTATAAGATAAAACTGGTACACTTTTCACAATTTTCGCGTACTTTTTATACGCTATGTTCGTATCCATATATCTTTGGATGCCATCTGGGATAAGGATGACTCCATCGGGAATATGGAAAAAGGAACAAATCAAAATGTTTTATTCAAAATAGGGGCAGTTAATACACACTCTTTTAAGGTCAAGAAATCGGCCCTTTCGATTACCACACACCCGAGAAGAAGGGCAAGTAACTCGACGGGGGTCAATATTTTTTTTGATGTAACAGTAAATTATCGTGTCTGCATAGACGTTATGTCGAAATACCTGGACAAGGACATAACCCTAATATAGAACGACCCCATTTAGTATGGGATGGTATAGTATTATTTTACCTCTATATGTTGTTTTAGTTACGTATGTAGTCTATTCTGTTCTTAAGTGTCGAAAATACTGCAATCCGCAATGGATCGCGTTACAGAGCTCTATTTAATGCAAACCAACAAACAATTAAATCTTTCATCTTTATAATATTAGTACCTTTTCTTTTATAACTCCGCGGCCCGAGGCCAGGCCGCTCGTACGTCCGTTACCGGGCGTCTCTGGTTACACGCAGAAGGTATTTCCAGTGGCGTCCGGCGGACTTTGACCACCTATGTGGTCACTGCGGGGGTTGGGTCGGGATGAGAATCCCAAGTCGTTGGGGTAGGGTTTTAACCCGCGTAAGCGTTAATGCTTCTGTAAGGACGGCGGGTGGCGATCCCGCCGTCCTCAGGCCCCGATCATGGAGGTCGATGGTCTTGGGCGTAGATGAGTCTGTGGCGCCCTCGCCTGACTTGCTCGCAGAAGGACACGGCCGCGTTCTACCTAGTCCCGCTGGAGACCATGGCTTCAAGCATGGTCTCCAGAATATTAGAACCTAGATTAACTATGAGGATAACTTCTACCTACCTCGTCTTTTTAACATTACCAAAAAAAAAATAGGAATAGGTACATGGGTTTTATTACTTTTTATAAGATTCGCTACTTATCTTAAACTATAATACGTAACTGGTAATAGTCATACTTAATTACCTAATAAACATTACATAACTCGTCCTGCGTAAAACAACCATCTGAATTAAAAATAAATTACCTAACTACCTCCGCGTAATAAAGGATGGTCATGAAAGCTTAGGCAGTTGTCTCATCTGTCAACGAGGAACTTGAATGATACCATTATGAATATGAAGTTTTGTGTAATCCATGAGCCTCGAGAGACTTACATAAGAAATAAATTGAAAGCCTTAATTATTGCATTAAGAAATACTTACTAAATTAGCAATCACGAATTATAAAATCACGAATGCGCTTGCTTTGGATTAAAGTTCTTCATATATTTTATTTCTTCATTAAACTATATTGATTTTAAGTGAGCAATGCGTTAATGGTTAAGCAACAGTTGGTGGCGGTGATTTCATACATTTTGTAAATCGCCTATTTCAACGATCGCAACCTTGACTCGATTTTAATCTTGCCTCAGTAGCAACACGCTGCGCGCTCGTAACTCACAGCGCCTTACATAACGAAACAACAACTAACTCCATTGCTATTGCTAGTTATATAAGATCGTATTATGTAGCGTCGTGGACGAAATGTCACTAGAAGTATGGGGCTTCTTTGTTACCTACCGTGTCGTCTGTCGCATAACGGGATCGTAAGGTATCTTTCGAAATGCATTGTAAATACTTATGTATATTTAATAGTAAGTTATACAGTTTCACCACTCGGTACATTGTTAGTAAAATGATGTATGTCTTGTCCACAGTGACCGGTGCGCAGGGCTCTGGCGTAGGCCCTGTTCGGAAAAGGGGGAGCACACGGCGTCATTTCAATGCTACTAATGAGAACCATGTCCCTATTACTGCCCGGGTAAATAACAACTGTTTCATAAACTATTATTTAAGTTTGTTTATCTATATGTATATAGTGATAAATTGTTTTACACGTAGTAATAAATTTCAAAGTCATAATGTTAAAAAGATCTTAATAAGAATGTTTTTAAAGAACGTTCGTGGGCTGGGTGCATTGAACTCGCGATATTTTTAAATATCTTTGTAAATAAGATGGCGATGTCATGACGTCATCGTTTTATCGCGAAGTAGGTATTAAGCTACTGTTCGGCTTTTGTATTATTAATGTAAATCTTTTGTCATAGGCGCGGTTCGCATATGCTTTGGAGTTGTTGCAGAATGGAAGGCACAAAGATGCCGCACCATATCTGGCACTTGCTGCTGCATCTAGCGATGCAGAACTGTGGCTTGCACGATCTTTACTTGGTCAGGTACGTTTCGACTTTTGTTGTGTATTTGGCATATTTACATTCTATTACTTGTATTGGTCTACTTAATAGTTAAATAATGGTTCATTACATACATGAATAATATGACGTATTTGTTTCCCTATAGACATTCAGAAGTGAGCTTAGGGTCTCTCTACTCTAAATATCTAAAATCTTGAGTGGTAAACTTTTATTATTAGATAGTGCATCTATTGACCTAGACACTCGACTGTGTTAGCCAATGGACACATTGTGAGTGACTGCGTTATTTTCATTGTCCAGATAACCATTAAATAAATTGTAATCACACCCGTATTCACAAACATCACTATGAAGCGTGCGAACGCTAAGTGCTGCAAAATCAATAGGTTGGTGTCGCCCTGTGTTAGCTAACTAATTCTGCATTTGACATAATAATTACTATTGTTCTCATTTAATATAAAATTATCTTGAAATACTTAGAAATCAGTTCAGGTTTAGAAAATTGACATCGCGCTGCAGTGTTCGTGAGAAATTCATGTAGAACCATTTTTCTAAGTGGAATATTGTTTTGTTTGGTATCATAATTATATCGAGCTCATCAGCTTTTGTCATATTAAATTTGTAGGTTGTATGTGATTGTATTAATAACCTACCGGATCATACTCTCACACTGAACTCCTCCTTATCTCCAAGAACTACTAGGCTTCGCAGAAACATGTATTATTGTTGTGAAATTATCTAGTCGATATTATTATCGTCGTATTAATGACCGGTCGTGTACTTGGCGGCACTACGTGGCCGCAATGACGTATGCTGTTTGTACTTATTATTGTTGAGAGTACCAACATATATATAATATAACAAATAATACATTATAAGCAAGTATATTTCACACACACACACATATCACGCCTATATCCCCGAAGGGGTAGGCAGAGGTGCATGACACACCCACAATTTGCCAGTATTTTTAGTCCCACGTAATAGGGGCGATCATACTGCCGTCACCGGGCACATTTATAATGGGTTATGTCCAAATGCCGATTGAATTTAATAAAAAGTAGCAGCTATATTGTAATTTTGGAAAATAATTTAAACCCGTTGCCTTGAATGTGTTGAAATGTTGATGAAAGGCAACAAAATCTTACGTGACAGCTGCTGTGGCACAGCCAATTAAAGTCCTGGGCGTCTCGGACTACTACTACTAGTATATTTCAACCTTTTTAAAATATCTTTATTAATTGAACTTACGAACACAATACAAAATGATCAACTAAAATGAGTTAAGAAGTTGATTAGGTAATTCGTCGGATACCGTATTATAAAACTACTTACATAGGTACCTAAAAGTAAATGAGTAAAAATACTTTGGTACAAGAAATACGGCATCCGGGGCTAGATTACTCACGCTTGACCCAATCGCGCATAGTTTGACCCAGGAGCATCCTAAATATGTCGGCCAAGGCCAAGTTAATAGATACAGTACGTACTCATGTTTAATGAGTTAATCACTCATCATGAAAGGTGAATCATTCCTTTAGATTTAATATCATGTAGCCCGATATTTACAAAAATCAGGAGGTTATCTAAATGTCAGTGCAATACCATGTTGTTTAATTTATGTTTATGATAGACTGGTGTGAGGTAAACGATTTTATTTGTTATGATACAATAAATATAATAAACAACCATTACCTTTACGTAGTCTATCGAATAGTTGAATATCTTCGGTCTGATAAAGGATACGACCAGGACTTTAAAAATATCAGCTCTTAAATAGCGATGAATATTTCACGAAGGAACTAAGGAATGTTCATCGTCTTAAATAGACTGATAGGATATTATTCCAGCCTTGGTCGTAAATGTGAATATCTTAGGTGACCTAGTACCTACTAGGTCCTGACCTGAGAGTAACCGTCTATAGATAGAGGGCGAGTGTCACCCGTTTTCTTGGTGGCGACTATTAAGCACACACATTTACATTGAAACACCTCAAAATCAAGATCTCAGAACAATAAATACAAACATTAATTAGTTCCATTTTTTGCCGCACGACAATTTAAAATGGGAAGGCTATAACGACGTTACGTCATTTTCAACTGTTTGACTGTTCTGACGTGCAGAGTGGTTGTTAGTGGGTCAGACCGGTTATCAGCGCTCTATATATATATAGAGTATAGACATAGTTCTTTGCTCTGAAGTCCTGACTTTGTGTTATGGGAGCAGTGTTTGTATGTGTCATATGTTATCGTTTTAGGTTGTCATGTTGCTCAGTAACAACCGTGACCCGAGGGCGTTGACTCGAGAGCTGAATTATTACGTGAGACAAATAACGTCCAAGTCGTGGATCAACATTGGAGATATGCAGTGTAGCGTGTGCTGTGACACGTTCACCAAGCCGATGACCACGCCCTGTGGGCACATGTTCTGCAGAACCTGTCTCGAGAGAACGCTGGACTATACTAAACGTTGTCCCTTGTGTCAACACCAACTTGTAGATTTTAAGATATCGGAGGTAAGCATTATGTTATTACTAGTTGACACTGATAACGTTGTTTTGCCAGATACAACGTGTACCAAAATTCAACGATAAAAGTTGTGAGTGTATGATCGAGAACTGTAGTCTTAAAACAACACAATAGAATATAGTTTTTGCAATAACACTTGCAAAAAACAACAAACACATTGCAGCTATAATGTAAAGGTGTATAATGATACCTCTCATTATATCTTTCCATAGAAATGGTCAACAGACCATACACGTTAGGTACCTACATACTTAATTATGTACTTTGTTGCATCTTCGTATCTTAAAAGATACAGAGCGATCAATTAGTATGATAACTTTTTCATTTTACAATAATAATCGTAACGAAAGATAAAGTGAGGTCAGGTGGTCCAAATCCAGCTTTAGATTCCTTGTTTGTAATTATGTGTTAACTGCTTCGGTGGCGTGGTCGGTAGTGCATCGGCTTTCGACCCCGGAGTCTCGGGTTCGATTCCCGGGTCGAATCCAATATTTGTGTGATCCACAAATGTTTGTTTCGGAGTTTGGGTGTTTTCTATTAATAATAATAATATATGTATTTAGAAATATATAAGTATGTTTATCAGTTGTCTAGATCCCATAGCACAAGCTTATGGCTTAGTTTGGGCTGGATGACGTTGTGTGAGCATGTCCAAAATATTTATTTCAATATTTATTTATTTATGTATGGTTTATGTTTCCAGACGAAGGACACGTTCCTGATCCAAGAGATACTGTCCTCAATAGACGCCGTACATATTGCAAGGCCTATGGAGGAAGAAAACTTGATACCGATATTCGTATGCACTGTCGCCTTTCCTTTGTGAGTATACCATTTTGTACTTTATATATGTGTGTCTAGTACCAGTTCCTTACGTTAATTTGCTCGAAATACGTTTTCGTACTCCCCATACATTTCACACCAGCACCCCTAGCGGTAACGTCAGGGAACTGTGTGAAATGTATGGAGGAATACTCGAGCAAATTAACGTAAGGAACTGGTACTAGACACACTGTCTCTATTGTCAAAACGGTAACATTGTAATTACTGGCGATTGGAAAAGAGTGGCCTAGAGTTTTTATTGCCAGGTTATTCTCTCACTGGCTCTACCTCTAAAAACTCACAATGTCACTGTAAAATTGTAAATACCGTCAGATTACAAGCAATCTCGCAAGACTGACACAACACATGCAATTTTACTGGCGTGGCGGTTGGAAAAAATTACTGTGAGTTTTATACTTTTAGAGATAGAGTCTGTAAGAGAAGAACCTGGCAATAAAAACTCTGTAAAGTATATTCTGAACACTTGCTTCTATTTTTTTAATATCTCTTTTAGGCAGTCTCGGGAATCATCGTATTTTTCCGAATGCAACCAAATATTAATATCCATGTACATAAATTATTATGTGTCTTTTAAAAACTAAAATTTAACTTGAATTTAGAAATACGTACTTTATTGTGGTTTTGTTTTGATTTCGGTGTGTAACTCTATAGAGCTGTGAAATTATAATTATCTGTCGTGGCTGGGACTTAAACAGCTTTCCACCTTCAAATGTAAATGAAAAATATAAAGGGGCGGTAATAACATCTCTATTTACTTCCAAACCGGTGGATATCCGAAGAAAGCCGAAGCATATGCATACGATACGAAGGACATTAAGGAAATAGAATTTTATTTTCCTAGTTACACACACGCACACATTACGCCTATATCCCCGAAGGGGTAGGCAGAGGCGCATCACACACCCACAATTTTGCCAGTATTTTAAGTCCCACAAAATAGGGGGCAAACCTATTATCGTCACCGGGCACTCTAGAAAGTGGGTTATGTCCAAAATGGCCGAATTAATGTAATGAAATAAGCAGCAATATTATAATTTTAACTAAATTTAAAACCCGTTGCCATGCTATGTAATGTTGATGAAAGGCTACAAAATCTTACGTGCCAGCCTCTATGGCACAGCCAATTAAAGTCCTAGGCCTCTCGGACTCCTACTTATAAAAGGATATATTATTTATTTTTATTAGTAGTATTCACGTTTACAGAAAATATCGTAACTGGTGTTTACTTTCTTTGTTTAGCATCCCATGTCCCCTGATCATATTTGATCCACGCTATTGGATGATGATACGCCGAGTACTGGAGTCGGGCTCCCGTCGCTTCGGCATGGTGGCCATGGATAAGGAGCGGAAGTACGCCGACTTCGGCACGGTTAGTTTACTATTCTTAACCAACTAAACACGTCAAATAACCATAAACTGTCTTCGAATTGCCGTAATGGGACCAAATAATTGTCCAAATGGAATAGAGACGCAGTAACTTACAATAAAAAAAACGGTTCACTCAGTACGAGGAGCAAACATAAAACAAAACATACAGTCAAATTGCTCCCTCCTTTTTTTTGAAGTCAGTTCAAAACAAAGTACATACATCACGCCTTTATCCCCGAAGAAGGGAAGTCTGAGGAGCATTACCCACCCACACTTAGTAGTTTCATAGATCCCACGTTATAGGGGCAAGCCTATTGCCGTTAATAACTACTTTAAAACTCAAACCCAAATTCAAGCAGCCAAGACTGATGTTACATGCAGGATGTTAGGTCGACCAGAACCCGTTTCGATGTGTCGACCGCCAAACAAGAAAAAAAAAATCTTCCAAAAAAAACATTATTACCGAATAAAATACTCTTGTTTGAACAACACTAGCTAAAATCAGCTGATTCGGTCATTGACATCAAGTATAGGTAGTACAAATAAAGCGCGCCTTCTTAAATTAAAATCTTCTCTCTCTCTCCTGGTTGGAACATTTTGTCTCTGTTTCACGTCAAGGTCGCTGAGCGACGCCGCCTCACGCCCCGCCGACCATTGTCTATTAGTAACTACGTCAAGCACTAGTGTTGAGACACGTTTGTTCTGATTTGAAATAACGCATATAACTTTTTTATGATGAACTTTTTTTTCTTGTTTCGCGGTCGAAACATCAAAAGGCGTTCTGGGCGATCAGCTGATGGGGGTGTCTTCAGGTTGATATAACCCTTATGTAACAACCTGTATAAGCCACGCACGATATGAGTGTGATAGACCCTTGTCACAATAACCGCTCCGTGACGTCATCAATCGCTGACAAGTACGGATAACAAAACAGTATTGTAGGTTAAACTACGTCACTACCTACCAAATTCAATATGTAATCTCGATACATATTTTTGCTATGATTTATAATTCATACAATTCCCAATTTGACGTTGACAGGATTTGATGGAATTATCAATCCCGGATAGCAAAATATGGATCGAGATTACATATTGAATATGGTAGGTCGCCAACATGGCCGCCAATCCGATTGTCATCTTGCGCGGCTTATACCTACTACTAATTAGAATCTCAGCAGTCAAAGCGAACACAGAAACAGGCACTTAAATTTTACTTATCTGTACAGATATAGAGGGGTTGTACCTCACGAATTACTAGAACACGTTATACGTATTAAATAAACGTTTTCTATTTCTGTCCATTCGTTTATTTTCTTTTTGACAGTATGATTTGACTTTCAATAATGATCTTTATAACAAAGTGCGAAGGTCTAAATCAAATAGTTTATTAATTTTAGTATTTCATTTTAATAGACCTTCGAACTTTGTTATAAAGATCATTATTGAAAGTCAAATCATACTGTCAAAAAGAAAATAAACGAATGGACAGAGTATAACATAAATGTATTTTTTTTTATAAACAAAATAAATATCATTCGTATGCCTGTTTGCTATGAATAGGCTCAGTAACTACAAATCCGATTTTGGAGTGACATTGACACTATTTTTTATTCCGGAAAAGTGTTCCCACGGGCACGAGAAAAGTAAATCAAGCGGGCGGAGTCGCGATAATCAGCTTGTGTGAAATAAATGAGCGTACTTTATATTATCTCTTTACAATAATTACAGATACTGGAAGTACGCGATTGTGTACATTTTGAAGATGGCAGGTCCATCCTTTCTACCGTGGGTGTGTCGCGTTTCAAGGTCATCGAAAGGACCGTTAGGGATGGGTGAGTCAAACATTTCTAGCATATTCAACTGGGAACCTTCCCAGTAGGCAATGACGCGGAGGATTTTTAAAACGATATTTTGTAATGAAAATATTTTTAGTAGGGTAAACAGTAGTAATATTGGCACCCCCCCAATGATTGGCACATTGACAATTTATTCTGTATGATAAGAATGATTTCTATTTTTTGCGCTATCGTTATACAGATATTGGTAGAATATTCAATTCCTTATACTGGTAACACCTATTTATCGTCTTAAGCGTCAGCCATCTAATTTAGCAGCTGTTTCAAAAAGGTCGCGGGAAATTCGAATAAAATTTAATGAAAAGTGAAAGCGCAGTGCTTGCAGTGATTTCGAAGTAAAAACGTGATTTTTAGGTGAGTTCCATTTACCATTTCTCGTCGTGGGTCGGATACGAGTCGTGGGTCGGATACGGCAGCTGGGACTGGAGGTGGCCTTGCACAAGTCCGAGGTTCTGTGCTTTCACAAACCTCGGAACGGTCCACCTGAAGGTTCCAGCATAAATGTGGGAGGCGTTAGCATCGGCATCAAGCCCTCGATGAAGTACCTAGGGATCGTACTTGATAGCCGATGGAACTTCGGACCACATTTCCGAAGTTTGGTCCCTAAAGTGACGGGGGCATCAGTCGCGCTTTCGCGACTCATGCCCAACCTAAAGGGACCCAACGCCTCCTGCAGGAGACTGTACCTGGGGATCGTGCGGAGTATGGCCCTATACGGGGCTCCCGTATGGGCGGCGCGGTTGACGGCCAACAACTCAACGCTCCTTAATAGACCGTTGAGGACCTTGGCCGTCAAAACAATAAGAGGGTACCGCACGATCTCCGGAGAGGCTGCATGTCTCCTAGCCGGGACCCCTCCATGGGACCTGGAAGCGAGAGCCCTTGCGTCATTGTTCCAATGGCGCAAGGAGGCGCTGGAGCGGGACCACAGGCCTACGTCTCGAGAAATCGAGGACCGGCGGTCCCAACTCCACCAGGATCTCATGGAGTCATGGAGGGTGCGACTTGAGCAACCCAGATGGGGTAGCACCATCATCGCGGCGGTGAGACCGATCATGGACGATTGGCTGCAGAAGCAGCATGGTGACCTCACGTATCGTGCGACGCAGATCGTTACCGGGCATGGATGCTTCGGTAGCTATATGTTTCGCATCCATCGTGAGGTCACACCCCGGTGTCAACATTGCGAGGTTTCCGGCGACGACACCGCACTCCACACGTTGGTGGAGTGCTCAGCGTGGGCGAGTCAGCGCCGGGACCTCGTAGTGGGTCTGGGCGTGGATATCCTCTCGCTGGAAACCATGCTCCAAGCCATGGTCTCCAGCGCGAGTAGGTGGAACGCGGCCGTGTCCTTCTGCGAGCAAGTCATGCTCGCGAAGGAGGCGGCCGAGAGGGAGAGGGAGCGTACCCTTCCCGCCGAGTTCCGTAGTCAGCGGCGAGGGCGCCGCAGACTCATCTACGCCCAAGACCATCGACCTCCATGATCGGGGCCTGAGGACGGCGGGATCGCCACCCACCGTCCTTACAGAAGCAGGCTAGAAGGGTTGCGTGCTGCGGGGCCTCTGCCCCATAGCACGCAACCAGATTCACTCACTGACGCGGGATAAAACCCTACCCCAACGACGCGGGATTCTCATCCCGACCTAACCCCCGCAGAGACCACAGAGGTGGTCAAAGTCCGCCGTGCGCCACTGGAAATACGTTCTGCTTGTAACCAGAGACGCCCGGCAACGGACGTTAGAGCGGCCGCGGCCCTAGGCCGCGGAATTAAAAAAAAAAAAAAAACCATTTTTATATATTTATATCCATTAACACTATTTAAGCGTATGAATGATATTTTAGGGCTTTGAAAGAGATGCAACGGGTTTTTTATTGATGCCAATAACTATATTTTATTTTGTTTGACAATACAATAATTGGCATTAGTGCCAATCAATATACTTTCTGATCTAATAGACATCTTGTGTCAAAAATCAATCATTGGCACTGCCAATTACTGTATTTTTAATGATGCCAATGACTATTAGACCAGTGTCGATAATTTCTGAAACCAAAAAAATCATAGTAGGATGAAACCCTTTACAAAAGGACGAGAATATAACAAAAATGAAGGGAAAAATAATTTACGGTCGATCTGAGGTCGGGAAGTGGAAAGGGGTGAGTTTTTAAGGGTAAAAACGGTTTATCTCAATTTCCGGCAAAATTACAAGTCCTATGGAAAAAAAAATGACAAAGTTGTAGGTAATAAAGAGACCTACAACTTTTGTATTTACACTTTTTTCACATAACCTCAAAATTTATGTGAAAAATCTCTCCAAAAATCAAGTTTTTGGTTTTTTATTTTTATCTTATGCAAAACAATTTTTTTTTTCACGAAATTTGGTGAAAACTTACCTTGTTATGTCCCAAAGACTCTGTAATTTTTTTGATTTGAAATATTTATTTTTTCACCTAATTTTGACTTAAAATCGAAAAAACACCCTAATTTTCAATCGAAAATTCTCACGTCAAAATATCAGCTTTTTAAAAAAAGTCGGGAAGTATTTTGTTCGTTGAAATCTCTTCTTTCTGATAATGTAAAAGTATATATATATTACGGCTAATACCCGAAGTGAGGCTGCACCTAGTTTTAGCCGGTTAGAACTAGGTGTAGCCACTTACTCTTGGTTAAACCTAGTATGGGTAGGTTAGGTTAGGTTAAAACTGTGACCACCTACGCACGAGCCGAGCGAGCGAAGCGAGCGGTGCCGCAGTAGCGGCCGGCGAGTGCCAGAAACTTGCATTAATAAAAAAAAGAGATTTCTCCCAGGTGAAAGTGACAACTGGACCTAGTTGTAGCCGGCATGATGAAGGCTAGACCTAGTTTTACCCGAAAACAATCGGCTCGTACTAGGTTTAACCAAGAGTAAGTGGCTACGCCTAGTTCTAACCAGCTAAAACTAGGTGCAGCCGCACTTCGGGAATTAGCCGTAACATATACATTACTATGGTAAATGTTCTCAGAAAATGCAAAGAAAAGAAAAAAACCCGAATCCGAAATTTTTTTTTAATCACTATGTACAATTTTGAGGTTGAACCTTTGTAAAATTTACACTTTAATTACTTGAAAAACGTAAGATTCCATGTTACATTGATAAACAAAAAATACAAATCGAAATATACTACTATAATTAACAACCAAATAAGTTAATTTTTAATAAGACATCATCTATATTTTGAGAAAGTTGTAGAATATTCTTTAAATTATATGCATAGATGCCTATTTATTGCTATTTTAAGATAACTTATATACCTGAGTTACCTAGGGATAATTTTAGCCCATCAAAAGGTATTTCATAGAGAAGTGGGGAAGGGGCTAGGCGGGTCTAGGTCTTAGTCTTTTAAAGTAAATATGTCACAGTTTTCTTGAAGTAACTCAGCCTGCACGCGTATTTTTATAAGTTTTATAAGTTTTTGTTTTAGTTATCTTAAAATGCATATTATGCATATTAGAAGGCCCGTAGACAATAATAGGTTATATCTACCTAGTCTAATAGGTAACATGTGAAGGAGATAAATAAGATCAGAGTATTACCTACTTTGTAAGAATGTCCATAGTGCCAATGATTATACAAAATGTATAGTGCCATTTACTATACTTAAGTGCCAATGATTTTAACCTTTCCTAAAAATATGTTAAATTAGAATTTTTAAGTTAATTAAACATTTATTTTTATACCTAATGAGTAATTTTATTTTTGCCTATTAAAACTAAAGCCCCACAAAACCATTAAAAATATTACCATTTTTGTTTATTTGCGGTAATTGACCAATTACTAGTGGAATTCGGCTTATTGTACCAATCAATATATGTACTGTTTCATCATTCACCGAGCCTTTTCCCAACTCAGTTGGGGTCGGCTTTCCAGTCTAACTGCGATTCGGCGGAACTTCGATATTTTCCGTGAAGCGACTGCCATCTGACTTTCACAACCCATGGGCGATATCAAAGTTCTGTAGTTAGACCGGTTGGATTTTTGATTTAGGGCTCCAACTACCCCTAACGACTGCCATAGATGTTAGTATGACAACCGGGACCGACGGCTTAACGTGCTCCGAGGCACGGAGGGGTCTCAATGTCTTAGAAATGGTCACCCACCCTAAGACCGGCCTGTGTCGATGTTGCTTAACCTTTGCAATGTGTTAACATTGTCGGTTACCAATAGACCCCGAGCCCCTCTCAATATATGTACTGTTTACCCCTATATAATTATGTATGTTTTGTATATTTTAATTCTTATTGTAAATAAACTTAACTCTGTAAAAGTTCAACGATGTAAATAGCATTGACTGCTTCGGTGGTGTGGTCGGTAGTGCATCGGCTATAGACTCTGGAATGTCGGGTTCGATTCCCGGGTCCAATCAAAAACTTGTGTGATCCACAAATGTTTGTTTTGGAGTTTGGGTGTTTTCTATGTATAATATGTATATTTATCAGTTGTCTAGAACCCATGGCGTAAGCTTATAGCTTAGTTTGGGCTAGATGACTTTGTGTGAGAATGTGCAAAAATATTTATTATAGAATTTTAGTTTGGGGCTAACGCTAAGCGCTGTCAAAACGATTGTTTCTGCAGCGCTTAGTGTTTTTCCAATACGGTTTTTCCTTTCGATCCTATCTATCTTTAGAATATTAGTTAAGACATTTGGGACACAATCCATCGAGAACAAAACAAGCTCTACTAAATAATTACATCCTATTTAAGTATCCCAACGTGTGATTTACACAGACGTTATGTCGAAAAACTACACAGTTAATCTACACAACATATATTGGGAATTTGACGTAAAAAAGAACTATCCCGTTTAAACGTTAGTATTCTTTTATCTATGGTATAGAGTTTTTTATTCTTGCAGATGTGATGTAGCAAGGATCACTCCGGTCAAAGATATTATGCCATCGGGAGGAGCATTAGCAATAGTCGCAATGAAGATGTACGCTTCTCAAATAGAATTGAAAGCTCTACTGTGGTTGAGTCAGTTAGACTCTAATGTGGTTCATGACATTGAGAATGCGTTCGGTAATCTACTGAATGTGCATCAGTTGGATGACAGTGAGGATTGGTTCGACTCTGCTGATGGACCGGCTTGGCTTTGGTGGTTGGTCGCTATTTTACCTTTGAGGACCGAAATTAAGGTGAGACTAAACTTTATTTTCAGGTAGGAAGGGTCCGGTGAAGTTTGGTGTTTGTCGTAATACTGGGGCTACACTTATGATATTTTATAACTATAGACATGTTACCTTCATATAAACTGACACTCAAAATCTGTTCCCGCGAAACGAGCCAATTTGTAGCGGGTTCACATAACATAGAACAATTAACTCTATTTCGAGTCTTACAACGACGCGCTCTAGTCACAAATCTGCCCTTCATTGGGTTCTGTACCTAAAGGGCAAAACGGGAACCCTAATACTAAGACTTCGCTGTCCGTCCGTCCGCCCGTCTGTCTTCGGCTGTATGAACCGTGATAGATAGAATGTTGAAATTTTCACAGATTATGTATCTCTGTTGTCTCTATAACAACAAATACTAAAAAGCAGAATATATAATAAATATTTAAGGGGCTCCTTTTTTTGTGCCGTTTTGGTACGGAACCCTTCGTGCGCGTCCAACTCGCACTTGGCTGGTTTTTAAATATGGAATATCATTGGGTGTTTATACTTTGAATGTTGCTCTTATGTCTGATTGCTACTCTAAAATAATTATCGTTATGACTAAATATCTATGTACAGTCACTGTGATTTCACCAGTGATCAACAACTGCATCAAAATACTAAGGTCGTGTTCGGGAAACATTTTATGAATGCACGTGACGTCTTATCAGAGCCTTCTAATGCTTCGATGACGTTATATTTCAAATCCGTCCAGTAGTATCTGAGCCCATTCAATGCAAACCATAGTTCAGCAGAATTCCGATAGGTGGCTCGGCGCTAACCTAAAAACCGCGATCTAGAAGTTATATATGAGGCAAAGATTAGGATGATGTCGGTACGGTCATCGTAGCTGAGTAGTCGGAGCCTTCCCCTTGTTAGGGAAAAGCCACGAGTTCAGAGTCCTATCGATGACATTTCAGTTTTTATTATTTATAATTTCTATTTAAATATTTAGGAATAAAATACAGAAATATATCAATCAAACATCTTCTCTTTATAATATTAATATATATGTACATTTATTTAATTTTATTTTCTGTCTGGTCCAGATGTTGATTCTGTCCACCGACTGTCTGGTGAAGCGTATGATGGCGGTTTATCGCACATTGGAAGCCCTATCGAACGTCAGGATAACCTCCGTGTCTGAATGTTATCAAAAGGAACCCGAAAATGATCAAAGGACCCCTTAAATACCTACCCTACTAGTTCATAACTAATATCATTATTGTGTAGTTGTAGATTTTTAGTTTAGAATATCGCCATATTTCATAGTTAAGTATCGACTTTTGATAAATATTTACCCATCTTATTTTCTATAAATATGTAATGGGCCATTGGTACCCTTGATTATATCAGTCTTTTAGATGAAATTATGTCGACTGAACCTTTAAACTCCTTGCAGGGTCCTTAATGTGATGGAAATTTTATTTGTTGGTATTAGAGCCAGTGGAACAATGACTTTCATAAAAAATAATTTTTAAAGATACAAAAAATAAGAAATGTACAACCTTTTTTAAAATTGACTAAGATGAAATTCAAATCAAATCAAAATCAAATCAAACTCACATCAATTCCACTTCGCCAAACTTGCCAATTGATCACCCATGACATGTAAAAATTCTATAACACAACGTCAAAATGAGTGAAGGTCAATGTACTACTGGCCTTTAGACCATAAATTAATAGCCACATTTTGTATTTGACTATAGATTCGGTAACGACCAATACAAAGAAACTGAGCGAATTCTCTCGAATAGTCGCGGGTCCACTATTTGCTTCTGGTCTTATTAATTTTTAATAAATTTTATTCCGTCGCCTACAATATATAAGCTTAAAAAATAATGAGACAGAACCGAAAAACGTCGACCAAATTGATAGGTTTTTACAAAAATCTAATAGCTATTGTAGAAGGCAATATGATTTATAAATTACTCGAACTAATTAGGACTATTTTACTTACATACATGAAATTTTCTTTGACAATTAAAAAAAATATCTTTACTATACCTATTTAGAGATTAGCAGTAGTTCGTTTCGGTGTAAGTAGATTGTGTCCATACATTCCTAAGCTCAGTGTTTTTATGTGTAATATTTATAAGGATGCATGTACTGTGTAGTTTTAGAACGTATTAATGAGTAATTTTTTTTTAATAATACTTGCAAAGACCAACACTTTAGTAATCAGGTTACTGGCCCTTAATTAAGGGGAAGTTGCATATCCGAAGGGGTACCCGAGTCGCCCTGCAACGGACGATAAAGCGACCATAAAAAATGCACAGATATATAAACTTACCCTATCGTTGCTGATTTGACACAAGTAACATCATAATATAACCTTTCATACAATTTTCTACATTTATCGTTCAGTCCAATCCTAAAACCCTAATATGCAATTAGATGCATGTTGGACTTCAGTTTTTGGCGAGCCGCGTGGCTTTTAGGTTACCTCTGGCCCTGGGCAAAAACCCATGTTCAACGTTTCCTATCAACGCTCAATTGCAATACCGAATAACGGTTCCTTGTCCCGCGCCGTGAACTACTTGAGTAATTAGTTCTTCTGTGAACGATGGAGATACGATGGAGCCACGTTTTTAAAAAAGAAGAAGCATGTTGCATTCCATTTATTGTCAATTAATCAGATAATGTATCATTCGGCAATTAGTTCGGACTGCAAAGGACAGATGTTACATACAGCTGATTAGAAGCCATGCATGCCCGTTGAAATTTCGGTTACATAGTATAGTGTATATGGATTTTCTAGTGCCCGGCAACAGTTATAAGTGAAACCAACAAAGTTCTTGGCAATGTGTGTAATCCACCTTTGCCTACCCCTTCGGTAATATAGACGTGATTATGTCTGTCTGTCATTCGGCAAATGCAATGTCGACATTAGATGTAAGGGAATAAAAGGTAAAACAAAATTAACTCAAGAGAACTGGTGTGAGCTTAATTGGTACTAGTGCTAGTACTTTAATGCTGGAGAAAATTATTGTAAAACATATAATTTTCCCCCCTTTTGGTTCTAGACTTAACTTTGTTTTATACTACAATAATCTAATATTGTGCTAGTTTTAAGTTACGTATATATTTCGTCGAAATAATAAATTTCATAAAACCTTGTATTTTGTCAAATGTAATGTAAGATTGTCAAATATATCACTTACATGTTGATTTTATATTCCTTGGGTATACTCAACCAATAGGATGAATGTGTCGACATACTTCATCCAATGACACCGCAAAAAGTCGTTACCTAACGTGATTTTCTGCGATATCATTGGCCAAATGTCTAAGTCGACACTGTGATACTACGCTTGTAGGATATACAGTTCTTATCGACGATTTATAAGACGGATATACTTGATTCCACTCCATATTATTTCTATGGATACAACAGCGTTTGGCAATTTATTGGAATTGGAGTTTTAGTTTAAAACTATTTGATGTTGTTGTTTTGTGACTTCTAAATTGTTTTTAATCAAGGACTAAGTCTAAATGCTCTTCTCTTATTATATTGCTAAGCAATTAATGTTACATGCTTATATTTACGATCTCATCAAAATATTTAGCTTAAGATTATGTGTCGTGATCATTCAAATCTTATTATCTAAGAATAGTTTAGGAAAGTACGGACTAGATTAGTTCGTACTCTAATAATAATATAGCCATAATTGATGTAATTCAATATTTACCTTCACCATTCCTTCTTAAATATTATTTATGATCTCATATTATCAGTTGATCATTTTATTGTTAATCTCAAAATGTTTTAGTCCATATAAGTTCTTTTAGTGAACAACTATTATGTTCAACAAAGCTGAAATTACTTGCTGTGATCGAATTTAATTTAATTTTTTGGTTCTACGAAAAATAATAATTATAATGTGCTTTGTGTTATTATTAAAAATAAGTTGGTGTGATAGTTGGTTCCCAATAAAGTCTCTAAATGTGAATACTGACTTTTATTTATATCGACAAAGTAATGACATATAACATTAGATGGTTGTAGGTTTATCAAACATTTTGACTGCTTCGGTGGCGTGGTCGGTAATGCATCCGCTTTCGACGCCGGAGTCTCGGGGTTCGATTCCCGGTCGGGACAAACTGTGTGAAGACAGATACGTTTCTACCGAAGACTGGATGTATAATATGTATAAGTATTTATATCAGTTTATCTAATACTCATATCACGAGCTCTGCTTAGTTTGATTGTGGACTGATGGTTCCAACAGGATTTTCTAGTCCTTTTGTCCTCACTATTTGGGTGAGTGGGTCCAACAGGATTTTGACGGTACTTATGTCTCCAGTGGGTCCAACAGGATTTTGACGGTACTTATGTCTCCATGTGGGTCCAACAGGATTTTGACGGTACTTATGTCTCCATGTGGGTCCAACAGGATTTTGACGGTACTTATGTCTCCATGTGGGGCCAACAGGATTTTGAAGGACTCGTGTCTCCATTGTTCGAAATAGGTGGAGCTGTTAGGATTTATTATTGAGACTAGATGGCGTTATTTATTTTATTATTATACATTTGCTGAGATCCCCGGTTCTATACAACAAATAGGTATAGGTAATTACATACCGACGAATGTGGTAAACCCAGAGACTTGGGATGGCGCTCGCTTCGCTCCCTTATTAGACCAACAGAGCGTGGGAAAGAGAAGTCATCATCATTCGAACATTGCCTATGAGTAATAAAGATAGACGATGACTGTTTATGTCTTGTGTTTATGGAATAAGTAAATAGTTCTAATCCTAGTACATTGACTACCCTTGCATTGTGCAGTAATATTTTCTATTCACAATGAACAATTAATCTTTAATAACGTAAAATAGAAGAACGTCTTTTTACGATAGGGCTTGACCACCTGATGACGTCACGATTATAGATGTATCGATAAACCATGGCAAAATGAAGTATAATGTTATACGTTCCCGCCTGTTTTTCGGAATGATTATTTTAGATTAGATTAAACAAATTTTTATTTGGATTTCATAAAATCATAACATAGTATAAAACAAAGTCTGTCCGCCCCTCCCTATGTAAGCATAGATCTTTAAATCTACGCAACGGATTTTTTGAGGTTTTCACCAATGCATAGTGGTTCTGAGAAAGATAAATAATTTGTCAAGCAGGCGAAGCCGCGGGCGTCTGCTGTTAAACAAATTTGCGTAAAGGTAATGATTCTTAAACATAAAATGACTGTTACTGGCAAATACGATAAAGAGCATTTTAAGTTTATTGATAAAAAATGAATCAATAAAATTAGGATACACCTTTAGAGTAAATAGTGATGACATATTTTAATATTTCAAGCCTAGCCGTGGTGGGTTAGTAGCGCGAAAGCGCGCTTCCTGAATATATGGCAAGCTTCACAGGACGCTTCCTATATGATAAAGACTATAGTTAACTAAATTTTAATATTAATTTACCTACAGATTAAACTGCCTCAAACAAGATCTGTGTCTTCTTATGTACATAGGCATATTATTTCTCCGCCCAACAAAGGCACACCTGATGGTACGGACTCACTACGAGCTTCAAATTATTAAATTAAAAAAGGGTATTTTCATTCATTAGAATTCTACATAATTGCATGACTAACAATGTATACTAACTGATATGCCCCAGTGATTGGTTTTCAGACTTTTTGACCCACCACATTCATTTTTTGTTATTTTTTTAATGTAAATAGTAAAGACAACTTATTTTTTTCTGTTGCATTATGTAGAGAATATAATATTATTTTATTTTAAATAAAATTGTCTTAATGTTTAACGACTTATTATTTTAGCATTAAATCATGTTGTCATTATTTCTCTAATGTGTAGTTACATTGTCCATGAGTCAATCAAAAAGTCATGAGTCAATCAAAAATGGAAGTGGAACACTTTCAGTGGGAATTGGGAAGAAGAAACGGTTGATGCCGTGGAAATCTGCTATATAAGCTGAACTGTTTCATGATTATGAATGTCATATAATATCCTAAATGCTGAACTAACTTAAAGAAACATAGTTTTGTCATGACCGTTCGTCCGTCTGTTTCATTCTCGGCTTTCCTCCTAAACGGTTAAAGCTAGAAAAATGAAACTGCATAAATATGTGTTTTTATAACGGTCACCAAGGACTACAATTTTTTTTTGAGTTGCCTCCCCTACGCAATGTGAAAATTTTTTTTCTACCGTCAACCCCATCGTATATAAATAGATGGTGTTTTAAAAATATTTAGAAATTGCAAAGACAAATTTTTGGTTTTTCGAGATATTCAACTTTAAAGCCCATATTTTCGTTAAAACAAAGCTTCCTTAAGCAAAGTTTAATCTAAAAGCTATGCTGGCTGGCTCAAAAAATCATGATTCTATGTAATTAAACTTTCAAGAAAAAGTATAACAGATCAGATAACTTTGTTAATTCAGGAGTTATAGGCTAATAACATGACTACGGAACCCTATTCTTTGCGTGACCCACGCACTTGGTCGGTATTTTTAACTAATGCCAGTGCGAGGTAAGCGAAAAGTATAACGGATTAGTGAGATTCTATTGTGTTAGAAATAACACTCAATTTTTTATCGATATTTTGCGTATTCCATAGTATACACAACACTATTACACCCACACTTTTGCATTTTGTTTTTGGGATCGCCTCTAAAATGTCTTTGTGTATCTTTCTACATACTATATCTATGTGGTAAACAAACATGGCGGTCCATCGGGAACCGTGGAGCAGTAAATTATAGTGGCTGCTTAATAATTACAACCTATTAATACGATGTACCTATATGTCACCATAGGATTGAAAAAATAAAAACTCAAAATGTCACCGTTAAATTTGTAAATACCGTCAGATTCAGAGACTTGGGATGCCGCTCGCTTTGCTAACCCTAGACCAACAGAGCGTGAGAAAGAGAATTTTGGAAAAGTCATCATCAATCAAACATTGCCTATGAGTAATAAAGATAGACGATGACGTACTTTTATCTATGTGTGTCAGTGTCAGTGCCAAGAATTTTCCGTAGTTTTCCAAATTGCGATAATAGCGATTACCTTGATAACTGGCGAATATTAGATTTCTAAAATATAAGCGAATCCTTGTGTTGTTTACAGTAAAACTGTATATAAGAGCCATGGTGTCTTGTTCTTTAAGTAATTGTAATGTGACTAAAGCCGACGATTTGTTCTTAAATAACGTAAAATAGGAGAATGTTCTTTTACGATAGGGCTTGACCACCTGATGACGTCACTTTTTTTTTTTTTTTTTTTTTTTTTTTTATATTTGGTTCGCCAAATTGACGCCGCCCGCCTGGTGGTAAGTCGTGACGACGTCTAGCGATTGTGGGCCACTCTCACAGCACACATTACTATTGAGAGTGGCCCTCAACTTGACGACCTACTGATGTGCCTCTTCACGCTCCGCTTAAAGAACCCAGGATTATATGTGGGAGGAAACACGTGCACAGGCAGGGCGTTCCAGGCCACTATCGTTCGGCAGAGAAACGAACGTTTAAAACGTTCGGTTCTCGCGAACATGCTATCCACTGTGTGGGGGTGGCATCTCTGCCCGGCACGAGTCGTTCGGGATCGGAAGGAAGAGGGTGGGATCAGATTGAAGAGCTCTTCAGAACACTCGCCGTGGTAAATACGGTAGAATGCGGCCAAGGAAGCTATTGTTCGGCGCTGAGCTAGCGGCTCAAGGCTTCCCGTTACCTCCGGACAACCAATAATACGGATAGCCCGTCGCTGCATAGCGTCGAGAGCGTCCAGCAGATACTTCGCGGAGCCGTCCCAGAGGTGAGAGCAGTATTCGACGCAGGGTCTAATCTGCGTCTTGTACAGCAGACACCTCTGGTCCGGTGTAAAGAATCTCTTTACCTTATTCAGTATTCCTAGTTTCCGTGAAGCTAGCCCTATACATCTTTCGATGTAGTTTTTATTATTGAGCTCTCGACGAACGTCTATGCCAAGGATATCAAGGTTGTCCTTCATTGGTAATAATGCATTCTGAAGAGAGGGTAGGGGAAGGAAAGGGGATTTCTTCGCAGTAAATGCACACGCCTGTGTTTTGCGGGCATTGAACTCGACCAGGTTCTCGGTACCCCATTGAGAGATACTGTCGAGGTTACGGTCGAGATCAGCCACGAGTCGTCGTCTCTCCTCCTCAATCTCAGATCGCCCCGCCGTCGGAGTAACTCCCGTGCAGTGTGCTGTCATCTGCATAGCAATGAATGTTCCCGAGGGATAGCATATCATTGATATGCAGAAGAAAGAGAGTTGGTGATAGTACGGACCCCTGCGGTACCCCGGCATTCACTTGCAAGAAGCGAGAAGCCTGGCCATCGCAGAGGACCCGCACTCGGCGCTCGTTTAAAAAGCTGGCAATCCAGCTGCACAGTTGAGGAGGTAGACCATATGCCGGAAGCTTGGAAAGGAGCGAAGCATGCCAGACCCTATCGAAGGCTTTGGCGATGTCCAGGCTAATAGCCAAGGACTCGCCGTGCCTTTCCATAGCCCCACCCCAGACATGCGTTACGAATGCCAGAAGATCACCCGTTGATCGCTTTGGCCTGAAGCCGTATTGTCGATCATTGATTAGCGAGTGATCCTCTAGGAATTGCATGAGCTGCTTATTTATAAGGAGCTCAAGCACCTTGCAAATGACTGAGGTGACAGCTATGGGTCGATAGTTGCCTGGATCGGACCGATCCCCTTTCTTGGGGATCGGTTGTACGTTCGCCTCCTTCCAGACCTCCGGCACGAGCCCTGAAGAGTATGACAGGCGGTACAGACGCGTTAATACTGGAGACAACTCAGCTGCACATTTTCGTAGCACCACCGCCGGAATGCCGTCAGGGCCACTGGCTTTCCGCGTGTCGAGTGACCGCAGCACTGCCCGTACATCACATTGCCTGATAACAATATCAGGCATTGTGTGGCCACAGTTGGCGATGGCGGGGGGCTGCAGGCCACGGTCGTCGACCCGGGAATTAGCCGCAAAGAGGTCTGCGAGCATATCCGCTTTCTCTTGGGCTTTGTGAGCCAGTGTTCCATCTGGGTAACGCAGCGGTGGCAGCGAGGGCTGACAAAAGTTAGATTGCACGGCTTTGGCCAGTTGCCAAAATCCACGGCTGCCCGTGGGATGGGAAGTGAGCTCCTGACCAAGCCGCGTGACGCGCTGGGCATCCGCTCTCTTAAAGGCCCTCTTACTCGACTTTGTGGCCCGGTTGTACGCTGCTTTGAGGTGGCCCACGTTTGGGTCGCGCACAGCCCGGATCCAGGCGCGATATGCCGACTGTTTTTGTCGAACAGCTTTGGCACAATCTCGCCCGAACCAGGGACGGGCTCTGCGGATACTGGCGACATCAGTGAAAGGGATGTAATAATCCATCCCTAAACTGATCTCGCCAGCAATAGCAGAAGCACTATCCGAAGGAGCCTTTCCTACAAAGCAGCGCTGGCTCCAGGGGACGGACGCAAAATAATCGCGTAGACCGTCCCAATCCGCTGACGAGTAGTGCCATAGTCGTCGTGACGTTTGCACAGGACGTGCAGGAGGTGACACCTTCATGCCAGCGTGAACAACACAGTGGTCGGAACTACCCAGTGGGGCTCCTACCGAAACACTGTACTGGGCTGGGCGACTCGTCAGCAGTAGATCCAGCAGAGCGGGCGCGTGATCTGACCTGTCTGGTATCCGGGTGATCCCGCATACCATCTGGGTCAGACCGTGGGAGAGAGCGAACGCATGGGCGGCTCTACCCGCATGATCAGTCTTGAGGGACCCCAGCCATTCAATGTGATGGCCATTGAAGTCCCCCAGAAACACTAGGTCAGCGTTCGGGAACCGCACCTGCGCTTCATCAGCCGTCTCGCTGAGGTACTGGAAGAGCTGTGTTGTCTCAGAATCCCCTGTGTGGGATCGGTAGACGCACACGTAGATCTGGCTCATAGAGCCATGGTCTACGTGCAGCCAAAGGACGGAATTGGAGGGGTTCTCTAGGCAGCGCAACCGGCGGCAGCAAACATCCGCCCTAACGAACACGCACACCCCGGCTTTGTCTCGAAATTGTTCCTCGATGACATAGCCGGGGTAACACAGGTAAGACGTGTCGTCAGGGCGGCGTATTTGTGTCTCCGTGAGGAACATCACAGCGGGCCGTGCCGTCTCAAGGTGGTGGTGGACGGTATCGAGGTTCGCATGGAGTCCACGGACGTTAGTGAACTCCACCTCGAAATGTGAAGTTGTGGGGTTTCCTAGGGCCGCTGTGTAACGTTTATTTCTTTTTTGTTGCACTGCCATTGTAGATTTTGAAGAAGAAGCGTGAAGACAGGGCGAAATTTGGTGCAGCAGTAAGTGACAAAGCGTAGGGGCTAGCTTTGTCTAGAACCGTGTGGTTAGGTCGGAGCCGACCCGCCGGACGGAAGGGCTCCCAAACCCCCCTGATGCAAGGCCGCCGCTACCCCACACCGGTTACCACCCGGAGCGGCGATCCCACATCAGGATTATGCGCAACATGTGGGGCAGCCTCCTGGGGTGGTTGGCCCCAGGCGGGCCCCATGACTGTGTTGCGGGCGGCCGCGGCAACGCCGTTGCTAAGGGTCTCCCTGGCCGGCGAATCGACCCACACCACCCACACTAGACTCCGTTTCGCCCCCACTGGTCCCATGCCTGCTGCACCATACATCGCCCCGGGCCCGGCGGTGCAGCTGCTGAACCCCTAACGCAACCCAGCCTGGGCTGGGTTACTTGGGGGGCTTTAGCACAGCTGCACGGTGGTACCCCCCCGGACCAACACTGTTGTACCACCTGGTACCCACGTAGGGGCCGAAGCCACTCCATAGGTACCGTAAATTAACGAGCCTCGTCCGTTTATCAGCAGGTGCGCCACTAGCAGGTGAGGTCGCTGGGGCCCTATAGATGTTGGTAGAGCCCCTTTGCACCCTAAACGATTACGATTATCGATGTATCGATAAACCATGGCAATTTGAAGTATAATGTTATACGTACACGCCTGTCTTTGATCACATTAACGGGATAACAAGTAGCATATTATAGTGCTACTTTTTATCCCGCTAATGTGTTCCAGTGGGAATTGGGAAGAAGAAACGGGTGGAGCCGCGGTAAGAAGCTGAACTATCAATGAAAAAAACTTTCGAGTATATATAATATCCTAAATGGTAAACTAACTTAAAGAAACATGGGTATCTCATGTTCGTTCGTCTGTCCATAATATACACATATTTATGGAAAATGAAATTTTGCATAAATATGTGTATTTATAACGGTGACCAAAGATTACAATAAAATAATGAAAACAATTTTTTTGGGTTGCCTCCCGTATAAATAAAGTGAAAATGATGTCCAACCCCATCGTGTGTGGTATGAATAGATAGTTCTTTTAACAATATTAAGAAGTTGCATAGACAACTTTTTGATTTTAAGAATCCGTTTTCGAGATATTAAACTTTAAAACCCATATTTTCGTTAAAACAGAGCTTTTCCTCTAAAATCAGAACGGCTGACTCGAAAAATCTTAAGAAATCATGATATGTCTATGTAATTAAACTTTAAAGAAAAACTATAACAGATCAGCATTGTTAGTTCAGGAGTTATAGGCTATACCTACCTATAACATGACTACGGACTACACTTGGCCGGTTTTTTATTAACTAGATAATGCCAGTGCGAAAAGGAGACGTAAGCTAAAAGTATAACCGATTAGTGAGATTCTATTGAATTACTCAGAAATAACACTCAATACTATCAATATTTTGCGTATTTCATAGTGTACACGTATACACAACACTATTTCACACACACATTTGCATTTTGATTTTGGGATCGCCTCTGAAATGTCTTTGTGTATCTTTCTACATACTATCTTACGTAGTATTGTATTCTCTTTGCATACTATATCTATGGTCAGATTACAAGGAATCTCACAAGACATGCACCTTACGTAGTTTTGTATTCTCTTTGACATGCGCAAGACTGACAAAATAAGTCAATAAGGCCATAAGGCAATAAGTGCAATAACTGGTGATCGCTAAGTATTATATTCTCTTTGATCGCTAAAAGAGTGGCTGTGAGACTAGTTTTAGAGGTAGAGCGTGTGAGAAAAGAACCTGACAATAAAAACGGCCACTCATTTACAATCGCCAGTAATTGCAATCATGCTCGTGTGATTATTACAATCATAGAGATATTATAAGAGTAGAGATGGTGTAATACAATTTTCCTATTAGACAAAGTGTGACTCTTCGCGGATGTGAAGGAGTGGTGAGGAGGGGTATAAGGAACCTTAGTCCCACCCAATTCTTTATTTTCCATCTCGCGGTCAATAGCAAAACTACTTACTTCATTAAATGTCAGTTTACAACGTAGTTAGTACACTATCTCACACTCGTAACAGGGACGTACTCAGATTTTTAGTACAAAAGACTTTTATATTTTTTGAATTGCAAATATACCTATCCCAAACTGAACTGTCGAAATTTGCCGTAGGGGTTATATCCAGGTCTAAAGTATAACGGGGCCCTATACGAGGCTCCCGTATGGGCGGGTAGAATGACGGCCAACAACGTGACTATTTTAAATAGACTGTTGATAACCTTGGCTTCATTAAGTATCTGTTTCGCATCCATCTTGAGGTAACACCCTAGTGTCAACACTGCGAGGCCTCCGACGAAGACACTGCACTCCACACGTTGGTGGAGTTCTGACCGTGGGCGAGATAGCACCGGGACCTCATAGTGGGTCTGGGCGTGGATACCCTCTCGCTAGAGTCCATGCCTCAAGCCATGGTCTACAGCAGGAGTAGGTGGAACGCGGCCGTGTCCTTCTGCGAGCAGGTCATGCTCGCGAAGGAGGCGGCTGAGAGAGTGAGGAAACGTACCCTCCCCACTGAGTTCCGTAGTCAACGGCCAGGGCGCCGCAGAATTATTTACGCCCAGGACCAACGATATCTCCATGATCGGGGCCTGAGGACAGCGGGATAGCCACCCACCGTCATAACACTTTTCCCTTAAGCGCTCGGCAATGGACGTATGAGAGGCTGCGGCTTTTGGTCGCGAAATTAAAAATGGATGGTCTCAAAATATACTAGTTTCTCGTTTTTGTACATATTTCGTTGCTGCTCCGCTCCTATCATTTTTAGCGTGATGTTATATAGTCTATAACTTTGCTGACGTGGAGGTACCTTATTACAAGTATGTGCCTGACCCAGTTCTTGAATTAGATTTAATATTTAGCTATACTTTGAATAATAATATTCAACTGTACAGCCCATTATGAAACAGTGGTAACTAGTCTTGTAAAATTATCCGTTTCTAATTGCGGCCCTGTATTTTTGAAGTTTTATGTTTATTGTTGCCAGTTGTCAATAGATGGCGACTTAGACGCGGACGGCTATATAATAACTACAGAGAAATATTTTTGCAATTAAAAATCACTTACGAGTTAACGTTGAACGAATTCCTGTATGTTTAATTAGTATAAAATGTAAATAGTAAAATATAAGTAGCTATTTAAATTACGTGTTCGTGAAACAAAACGCCGCCATCTATCTTCGAGTAGTAATATATTTGAAGATGTCAAAAAGGTGAGAGATTTTTCTAGAACAATCTAAAAAAAATACAATTAAAATTACTTACGCATGAAATGTGATGCTATTCTTAGCATCAGAACGTCTATCTGAATATTTTCATTTCAGACCGACGGTACCCCTGGCCATACATGATAGAACACAACACTTCATTTTTATCTTCTTTTATCCTTTTATTTCCACAAAAATTACTGAACTGTCACAGAATATACATGTACGAAAGCTGATAGTACACTGATAAGCCACGCCCACTTTTAGAAATCACGCGCAAATTTTATGACGTCAGTGCTCACTTAAAGATTGCACTGTGCACAGTTGCTTATGGCATGTCCTCTCTTATAATACGTCCATGATTACAATACACAACGGTGCAAAATATATGCATACACAGATGAAGTATTTTAAGACTTATAATACAATAACAATACAGGAAGTCTGTGTTTTATCGACCCCATTTCTTTGTATATGGGATAGGGTAACTGGATAGTACCTACCTATTCTTCAACCTTGGGACGTGAACGATTCAGATGGTGTTGGTGTAAACCAAGGAATTTTCCGAATTGCCGAAGAATGACCCAAGATTTTCTCGCGCGAGAGGGACAAGCATACCTACATTCCGACAGGTCAATCTTTTTAAAATAAATGAACAATTAAACAAGGGCTACCAATTTAATGTTGTCCTTGAACAGTAAAAGGTATACAAGTCGTATATCTATCAACTATATATAAACTGTTACTTGGTGGCGTTAAACAAGTAGCCGTACATTCTTCTCGAGTTTCAAAATTGTTCTGATTGCCGCCACAACCCGAATACAGGCGACGTACGCATGTCCTAGAAATCAAGCATAATATAATGGTTAGTTATTCTAATCTTTTTCCTAACGAAAACTGAAGTCGAGACGACTAAAGTGGTCGAGGTGGAAGGACTGGACGACAATTATATTGTTGATCTAACCATCTCTCATCACCGCATCACTAGCAAGGCGGTAGTTGTTATAGACCCCCAAACGAGTCGAAGTCGCATAGGGATTAATTCTCTACTGCAAACAAGGGTCTTAAGACAATGGCAAACTACCAAATGCTCTAAGCATTTGGTCATCTGCCATTGTTTAGTCTGTTCGATAACGGGCAGGTCAAATCTGAAGGGATACTGTAGAGAGATGCCCTGCTGCTGCCAAACAACTTCCTTGTTAAATGATAATCCTTGATGATTTTAGAATATGTTTATTACTTGATGTCACATGTTGTACAATTTGGTCGTCTTGATACAACTGAACATTTAATACTAAGTAATTACTTGGTAGTAAATAACAATGCATTTCGCTGACGCGGTAACATGTACGGTTTAGGTATGAACCGTACATATTCCCGGGCCAGAGATGAAGGGATGATGTGCTAAACAAATAAGAAAAAATAAACAATAGGTGCTTAATTATTTCACAGAATTGACCATCATAAACTATACAGATTTCTCGAACATTTCACGTGTCCTGTTGAAGATGGGGCTTGCTTGGATAGCTTGGCGCGCTCGGAGCCGGTGTTTCTGGTCACTGGGTCCTTGTTCGCGCATTGGTACCGCTACCACTACCCCAGAATTCGCCTGCCTTGATGCCTGATCTACCCTGAAGCTGTTCCTTCGCCTTGTACAATCCCATTTATGCGATAGGCGTCGCACCATGAATCCAGCGTCGATAGTCAATATTATGCCAAACATGACATAAATCATGGCGTAATGATGTATGTCGTGGAAAGATATCCTGGAATCCGGCAGGACTTCGTTGTCCTTTAAAATCCTAATATTGTTTTCTATAGCCTAACTTGCTTCACGTGTGACACGTGAAGTTTCAAGTTTCATTCGAGATCTTGTATGTGGGAATGCTTATGTTAATTACATGATTTATTGGCGCTATCGTGGGTGTGTACAAATCCGGTGATATTCGATGCTCACTTGTGTGAGGTTTGTGTGGATATATAGTAAATTCCTCCGTCTTGATTAAACAGCCGTAACCTACATACAGTAGTTCGGCACCCGTCAGCTGATGCGCTGAAATCTGATCGTCGCATATTGTTCGCACGCTATGTTTATAATAAAATTATCTTGCCACGCATTCTTGCATAATGCGGTTTTTGACACACATTTATGGGTTTCTAGTTCGCATAGATTTTTATCACTCTTCATTAAGTATTCAGACCTCTGGCTATGACAAACATATGTTTCCTAGACGAAACAGCCTTTGATGTCCGCATCGCTCATAGGAATGAATGTGCCCTTCCTTATGTTCATGGCCACGTACTCGGCAACCTGCGATATCATAATAATCTTGTCTTCATGATATTTGGGAACTGGAATCAATTTGAGTATTTCGTATGCCTCTCTACTAATTAAGGGTATCCTTGCATCTAACAGTAGATAATCTTCCAGCATCCTGGCCTTGACCCTTAAAAATTTATATAACTTGCGTATCTGGGAGTGTATGTTGTCGACAGGCAAGGTAACGTCTCTGGGTAGTTTACTGGCGATGATGTTCAGCTGAGCAATAAGTTGGCCCGGTGTTACCAAGTGCAGGTTGAAGCGGCCTTGGTAAACGTCCAGTAATGCGCCATTAACGTGGATTGTAACGTTTTTAAACTATTAATTAGGTTTGTCTCTAATAATGACCCAATAGTAAAATCATTAATAGCGTTATTTTGTTCAGCCCTGTTCTTTAAACTATCTATCGCCTTGTCCAGTGCCATCATATGCTGATTTATCATTTTGTGTTGTTGCTTCATTGCCCCGTCTGAGCGTTTTATCAAGTTGTTTTCAGCTTCGATTAGTAGTTTGATTTTTCCAGTTTTTTTTTTGATTGTAGTTTGATTTTTCCAGAGGTTTAAGATTTGGTTTTGATTCTCATGTAATGTCCTTTTTGTATTGTTCCGCAAATCGACTATTTAGTACGCCAAACAATGTATTAGCGAGATATCCGACACCGTTTAATAAACCTCTCTTGTTACGCTGTTTATCGTACGGCGCGTGCGGCGCGGCGGCGGCGGTGCTCCGATTTGCTGACTTGTCAACAGCTGGTTATAGTAACCGAGTTCCTCGTATCCGTGACGTAGCTGGTACACGATCGCGTCACATCGAGCTTGCTTTCTTAATGACTCACAAGGGTTGTGTAGTGATTGGGCGTTTTCACATTGCCACGATGTCGTGACTACACAAGGAGACACGTGATTTCACCGTGATTAATCACAGCATTTGAGCATATGATTCGTCACTGCTCGCATCTGTTATCTCGCTCAATTTAGTGTAGTCTACTAATATTTTACTTATTTAAACTGCAACATAGAAACCTGTGTGAGAGGGGGGGAGGGAATGATTGATCTTGTATTACCAGGATATAACCCCCAGACCAACTCATAGAACCTAGATATGTAAGGGAACATAGAAACACGTCCAACTGTCACCGGTGATATCAAAGTTTTTAGGAAGTGGAATGGGAATTGGGAATTTTTTTATAGGAAGAGATGGAGTTTTATTGATACAAGGGGATACAAGGGGGGTCCGAAAAAGAAGTCAAAATGGCCCTGAGATGCTTACTTTCCGAGATATCAGGTATTTGGAGTCTTGGGTATTTTTGTGGCATGGGAATTCCCGGGTTTCTTTTTGCAGGCTAATAGAATAAGTCTCGGTCGGGGTGCTGGGGAATAAAAATTTGCTCAGAATTGAGCTGGGAAGCTCCGTAACCGGGATGTAGGGCTTCAAGTTTTGTGGAAAGTGGAATGAGAATTGGGAAGAAAAATTTTGTGGGAAGATGGGGTTCAAATACTTACTTAGGGTACTATGGGGCCGGAAAAATGAGGGAGAAATTGACCAGGGGTGCTTAGTTTTCGAGATATAGGGTACTGGGAATCTTGGGTATTTTTGCGGGATGAGAATTCCCGGGATTTTTTTGCAGGCGAATGGAACTTGTGATGGGAAGGGGTGCAGGGGGACAAAAATTTGCCCAGAATTTAGGTGAGAGGCTCGGTTCCCGGGATATAGGGGCTGGGCAGTTGGTAATGTCGGGAGTAACTAAATTCAACTTAGCATAATGATAATTGTACTCTGCAGTCATTCGGTTTGGTGCCTTTCTGGCGCCATCCTGACGCGTTGCTTGTGAGTTTAGCAGACTACCGATTTTTTGACCAATTACAGTTGCAACGTAGTAGTATAGCAGTTGCATGGCGTTTTACGTTCATTTACGCGCCCTGATGTGATGAAGTGGGTACTGCAGTACCAATCTGCATAATGACAACTTAAACATTTCTTAAATTGCTTAACAACACATATTATTAACGAGGAGAAACATATTTCAGCAGAAATTAAAGGTCTACTAAGAAAAAAATGCAAATTAATTGTTTGAATTCAAAGGACATCGTCGAATCTCGCCCCAGAACCAACAAACATTTGGCTTATACCAATGATATTACATACTAGGTATGCAATACATTCTGCTGTTGCAATAATTGAGCTGAGTTTGTCGGTCCGGGTCGAACTCCTAAACGACTGGACCGATCTTTATGAATTCAGATATATGCATTTACGGTCACGGTGAAATTTTTTGAAACTTTTTGAAATTTGGCACGGTTTAGTGACCATGACCGTGCCAAATTTCAAAAAGATCGGTCCAGTCGTTTAGGAGGAGTTCGATAACGAACGAAATACACGAGTCGCCTAAGAAAGAGCTTCGTAAACTCCGCTCAATTATCATTGGCTTATACCTCAATTATTTATCTATTTTAATGAATTAGAGGCAAATATCTATATCACACGGACAAGGATCTATTCTAAATTAATAATTAAGAATAATGTAACGATTTATACTTACTACCGACATTTTCAATCAACGACAACCGGTTAAGGATGCGCAACTGAACCAAATTCAAAATGTAAGTAATCGATTATGAAGTAATATAATCGTCTTATAACTTCTATAGATTACCAAATAATCGATATTTCACGTATTCATTATTATTTATTAACTAATGGTCACCCGCGACTTCGTCCGCGCGTGATTATTGTTCCCGTCGCCGTATCTTTATAAATTGTAGCCTATGTGTTATTCTGATGTAAAATCTATATTATTGTGAAGTTTCATCAAAATCCGTTCAGTAGTTTTTACGTGAAAGAGTCACAAACATTCATACATCCTTACAAACTTTCGCATTTATAATATTAGTAGGACATAGTAATGTTTTACGTCACAAATAAACTAGGTCGCCGCAGTCGCGAAACGTACCGTTACGAAGCGAGTTTAAATTCAAAATTCTGGCATCGTATTAACCTGGGTAATTCTGTAAGCTATTGATGAGTGCAAGAAAATCCGAAATCGGCCGAGTATTCGCCGAGAAACAATTTAACATAACTCGTTTGAAAAATAATTTGAGTCACCCGTTGAGAGCTCCGCTCAATAACTACTATTTTGACCCTCGTTGTGACATCGTTGATGTCAGCTTACGATCAAGCGAGGTGAAGTCAAGTTCAAGAGCAATATATATATAAGTAGGTATATATAAAATAAAAATCGATTTCCTCATAATTAATAATATCAAATTACATCCTTATTCTACAATCCACAAGCAAGTAGGTCATAACTGATAACTGATAACTGTCAATACTGTCACATATTACTTTTTAAATACTATTGATAGATACAGAGACAATCAATACGCCATCAGATGACGTAATGTCAGACACTTATTCTAAAGGCTGGTTTACATTGGTCAAGTTTTTAGTACAGTAGCCAAGTACAGTGAACAAGGACAGTGGTGTAAACCAATCGGACAGTAGCGAGTCAACTTGGCTTGCAACTTGGCTTGCAAGTGGATCCGAATAGAATGGTTTTCTATTTTTTGGACAGTGATACCCCCCCCGCCCGACACTTGACTCGCCACTGGCGTAGTGTAAACAGTAAAATTTAGTACAGTGCATAAGTGAGCGGCTTCAAGACATGTTATTTAATTCATAGCTTGTTCCTTTTTCTAAAGAAATGGCGGGAAAATGGTCCGAGGTCACCACAATGCACACAGTACCATAAATAAATTGTGCATTTAATATAGATTAATATGGCCGTTTACAGCATTTAATTTAAAAGAATATTTTAGGAGATATTACAGATTTAAAATGCAGGGACATAGATGTTGCGGCGATCATTCGTATTTCATCAGACATATTTTTTGACGAGACTCGTCCATTTGGCCAGAGGAAAGACACTTGACTGGCCGTAGTGTAAACAGTCACTGTCCAGACTCGAAATACTCGCCACTGTACCTGCACTCGCCACTGTACTAAAAGCTTGACCAATGTAAACCAGCCCATAGTACAGTGGCGAGTATTTCGACACACACACGACAGCCATAAGTCTACGACCTTTGTAGCCATGCACACGAAGACCCAGAGATTTGGGATCGCGCTCGCTTCTCTCGAAGACCACATATCCTTTTGTGGTTTTTACACCACGACCCTTGTTTGTCTTCAAGAGGACGTGACCGGTAAAATCTACGCCCGTATGCCTGAATGGGCGAGAAGGACGAACTCGTGCTTCCCATGATTTGTTTCGATAGCGTAGTAGGCAAGCGGCAAACCCCCGAAAAAGTGCTTAGAAATGAAAATGACTGACCAATCAGTGAAAATGTGATTTCCCCAATACAAATTTGTACTTTTTGTAAACCTTGGACTAAAAGGCGTCGATTGGTAAGAAAACAAAATCTGTGCCGGTGGGCTATTAATTGTTTTAAACATATCAATTTGTAAACTGACAAAAAGTTGGTTATTATATTGGAAAATAATTTCTAAGGGTAAAACGGGCAAAATAGAACACTTTTTACTTTGTGATTTTTTCGAAAAAAATGCGTTTTAAAGAAGTTACAACCATTTTAAAGCGCAAAAATGGTCACATTCAACATTTTTTATCTCGCCGAGTTTTGATCGAATAAAAAAAATCCTGCGGCAGAATACTTATCAGATCTTAAGCTTCAACTGACTATTTTTCGAAATGAGAAAATATACAGTTTTCACATCATTTCACAAATATACTAACTTTTTATCAGTTTACAAATTGATATGTTTATAACAATTAATAGCCCACCGGCACAGATTTTGTTTCTTACCAATCTACGCCTTTTGGTCCAAGGTTTACAAAAAGTACAAATTTGTATTGGGGAAATCACATTTTCATTGATTGGACAGTCATTTTAGTTTTTCAGTGGGTTCGCCGCTTGACTATAGGTTTGTATTTTTACACACTACACAAAGTCGAATGAATTTTTTCGTTGTTCGTGTTCCACTTAGAATTCAATACCTTTGCCTTATAAATGCTAACGTCAGCCATCCAGCGCCGTGTAATGTGTGATTGTGGGCATTGTTTATAACTATTATAGTTCTGAGAAGCGATGATTTTGCTGTAATATAATAGGGTATTTTCGATCAAAGCTAATACATGCGTTACGCAGCCTCCCGCCGACGCGAAGAATGCCATTTTCGTCCAGAAAAGGGTTTAAACTTAAAATTCTGCTACTAGTAGAAATAGACTTCTTTTGTTTTAGGTGGCATTTTCATCTTGAAATGTTTCTTTTTGAACTTGTTTTATAATTATTTTGTGGTTTCTCTAAGCTCAGGTATAGTGAACCATGGTGTCGCCTCTCTGTCCTGTTTTTTGGTTCCAAAACGGTACACCCACGCGAGAACCCTTGTAAGTTTCGAAAGTGAACTATATTTTTCTATCATCGCCTTTATCATGCTAGTATCGACGTCTTGTGAGATGACATGTACTGGTTTTAAACATTTTTATTCTTGGTTAGGAGTGTAGCCATGCCGGGCCCTGCCACCATAGGTCATGTCGGCTGGATTTGACGCTGATTTGACATATTGCCAGCATTCCGGTGGAATTACTTCTACAATTTGACGCACCCTGTTGGCGACAAATGGCTTCCAGCGTTCGAGATTTCCTTGTAGCCATTCCAACACCGCCGTGGAGTCAGTCCAGCCATGAATCGTTACCTCTAGTTCAGATGGTATTGCTTGCTTGATTTTTTCCATAACGTTGGAAAGAAGGAGAGCTCCACTCAGTTCCAGGCGTGGTAGGGAGATTACCTTACTGCAGGGCACAAGTCTTGATTTGCCTGCAATAAGTTTCACTTCCGATTGATCCGATGGATCCCGTTTTATTAACTTGAATGTTAAAATTTATGAATTGATAAATAACACACGCGTATGCGCGTTGCGAGGCGTCACAATAGCCGTGTAACTCAAGCTTACTCGTGATTTCGCAACCTAACCATCGTGGTATTTCGACATTGTTTATTTGAACAACATCAGACTTAATTTTTTGCTTGTGGTTTGTCGAAAAAGAAAAACGTGAACAGCAACAATGAGTAGGTAATAAAGGTCAAGAACGAGCAGAATAATCTTGTTTTTTTTATATGAAGTTCGCCAAATTGCCACCGCCCGCCTGATGGTAAGTCGTGACGAGCAGTGACGACGTCTAGCGACTGTGAGCGACTCTCACAGTACACAATACTATAGAGACTAGACTTGATGACCTAGTGAGTGCCTCTTCACGCCCCGCTTAAAGAACCCAGGGTTGTATGTGGCAGGAAACACGTGCGCAGGCAGGGCGTCGACAGAGAAATGAACGAATTTAATGAGAAATAATTACCTACTTTGTAAGCTTATCCCACGACCAACGATTGTAGTGTCCAAAACACGTTCCAAAATCGAAGGAAAGTTGGCAGAAATGAGGAATATGTGCTGTTGATAAAAGAGATAATTTTAGAAAAAAAAACACCACAATGGGACGAAATAATAGTCGGAATGGAAATATTATAATGGAATAATTTAAAAAATCGGTTCACTCAGTCCAAAGTTAAACAAACAAAAAAAAGTCCGCTTCCCATGGCCGCGGCCGACCCTACGTTCATTGCTCGGCGCCTCAGGTCGGAAGTATTCCCAGTGGCGCCCAGCGAACTTTGGCCACCTTTGTGGCCTCTGACTGGGGTTGGGTCATTGGGTTGGGTTTTATTCCGCGTCGGTGACTGAATCTGCTTGCTGAAGGGCCTCAGCCCCACAGCACGCAACCTTCTAGCCTACCTAGGTAAGGACGGCGCGGCGGCTAGCTAGTCCGCCATCCTCAGGTGCCTTGCGCGATCCTGGGTTAATTAAGGTGCATAACTCCGAGTTATCCATTTCCTACTACTTAGGTATGTACTAAAGAGTGAATAGACCGGCGGCTTGCATTTGCTATATGGTACATCCAATTCTGCCATCATATCGTCGGTATTTAGGGTAAGTCCGGGATTCATGCCCCACTTTTTGAAATGTCCTCCTAATAATAAAACAATGCAGTTGCCATTAAAAAATCTTTATAACAACATATAGCTAGTTTACCTTTACCTACTTTACCTTTACCTTTCATTTTGACTTAATTTTGTTAATCTAACTATCACAAATTTTGAACTAATTAACTTTTAGCAAGCCTGTTTTTTGAGGATAGATGCTCCACTGCTATGGAAAGATGCCCATTAAAATGCTAAGAGGGATAGATGCCTGCAGTGTGGGATAGACGCCCAATCGAATACAATAAGTTAATTATATAGTTTGAAAAGGATTTATTATTTATTTTTGTTATACAATTCTAAAGACACATAAAACTTAATCAATTGTTAAACAAAAATATTAATATTTGAAATATTTTTGAAACATTTTCAAAGCAATGAGTTTCCTATAAACTATTCTTAAAATATTAAGAAAGAAATTATAAATAGATCACAAAAACTGATGTCATCGGCAGGACTCGAACCCACGGCCTTTCCCTGACGGGGCGAATGCTCTGACCACTAAGCTACGATGACCAATACCGACAACATCGAATTTTTGCTTCATATCATATTCATAATTTCTAGATCGCGCTATTAATTTCGCGTTGGATTCACCTACCGGAGTTCTGCCGAACTAACGGTACCAGTGTATCGTGTTACAACGATATTTAAACACTGAATTATGAATAGATGAACCAACGCTAACCTCCCGCTCCCGCTCCCATGGAGGGAACCTGGAAGCGTGAGCCCTTGCGCCATCGGAACAATGGAGGCGCTGTAGCGGGACCACAGGCCTGCGTCTCGAGAAATCGAGGACTGGCGGTCCCAACTCCGCCAGGATCTCATGGAGACATGGAGGGTGTGACTTAAGCAACCCAAGTGGGGCACCACCGTCATAGGAAAAAAAGATTTTTTTTTTATTGTTGCATCACGGTCATCGCAGCGGTGAGACCTATCATGGAGGAGTGGCTGCAGAGGCACCATGGTGATCTCACGTATCGTGCGACGCAGATCGTTACCGGGCATGGATGCTTCGGTAGATATCTGTTTCGCATTCATCGTTTTAAAAACCGGTGTGAATTTAGGATCGAGGGATTTTTGAAAGCGGGGCTTCTATCCAACTGCGCCGTCTATCCCGGACTTACCCTATCAGAGGTTCAAAGATATTTCAATGTCTTATATCTGTGATATTATATTATTATATAAAACAAAGTCCTCCTGCGTCTTTTTGTTCGCGATAAACTACTGCACAGATTTTCAAGCTGCTTTCACTAAGTAATGGATAGATTGATTCTCAAGGAAGAATTTAGTAAATAAATAGTCGAGGGCGAAGCCGTAGGCGTCTGCTAGTAAATACTAAAATAAAAGTTGATTAAATTTCAAATAGTTAAAATAATATACAAACGTACGTTTCGCCCCTGTTTGATTAAGGTGACAATATTGCATACATGACTTTTTATCCTCAAATCTATTCCCATTCCCTTGACAGCCACCCCAAAAGAAACGGTAGCATCTCCCCATCGCGGCGTCGAAGTAATACTGAATAATGTCTGCTCTACATGGTCCTGTGTCTGGTCGCAACAAGCACGATTTATGCACAGCTGTAAATGGAAAAATATAATACTGTAACAATACTAGGTATATGTTCTCGTACATACCCTACACTAGTTATAATTTTGAGTGTCTGTCTCAATCTTACCTTGGAGAGAGTTCTTATCTATTTCTATGCATATTTTAGTTGTAGGATTCTTTAATACGTGTAGTTGTACGCTATGGTCCCTATGATGTCCACGAATTGCAATAATGGCCAATAGTACAACAAATATTTTTTCATATCCGAATATATGTTGACGCTTATATAACACAGCGAGCACTTCATACATTATTTCAACAGAACTCACCTACTGTTTTCCATTAATGTTTGATATTTTATTGCATTTTAGTAATACCCAAGTAAGTAAATACTTTTATTATTTTAAATTTATTGGTAGTTCAAGTAGCACTAGCACCGAACATAATTATAATATACATAAATTGAAAGTAAACTGAAAGTAGGTTATATAATTATGTGGGTTTTTTTTTCATTAATATATCTAACTAGCTGTTGCCCGCAGCGTGCAATAGTTTTAAAGTACCTACTTGTTATATTTTCGTCTCCGTTCCCAAAACTATCCCTATGCCAATTTTCACTCCAATCCGTCTAGTCGTTTAACTGTGAAGAGGGTAGAAACAAACAAACGAATATACTCACTTTCGGATTTATAATAATAGGTAATTTTCTGCCTCTTAAGGGCTTCTCCGTATATGGTCACCCAATTCTTTTTCTGATAAAGACAGCTGACAGCTTGTTTCAGAAATATTTTTACCCAGAAAAATGGCAGTCCCTATCAAAGCCATGTGGTCACTTTAAATATGATAGAATTATCTGAGGTGAGGCGTCGGAAAGTTTCATGCGAAACCCCATACGCTCAGCGCTCTCTTTTTAGGTTTCAACATCTCCATGGACCAAGTCATCCTCACGACCTGCTGGCAGACGGCGAGGGTCGGGACCAGCTGTGACTGGCGAATGTGAGCGTAATGAATGCCTCAGTAAACACGGGATCACGTCTTTATCCCCAAAGGGGTGGCCCATTTGTTTGTCGTGTTTGTGGTTTGGTAAACGGTTGGCTTGAGATATGGAAAATAAGGGTTAGCCAAGTTCCTGTATGCAAAATTTCGGTCCCAGGAAAAAAGAGTAGCCAAGTATTATTTTTTGGTCAGGCGTGTCTGAAATTGTAGGTATAAGTATGTAAGTACTATTCCCTATTCTGTGGTATAGGTTCTTACTTGTTTATCACAAATCGTGTAAGTAGGTACATCGTACATTCCAGAATTATTGCTCACTTGTAATGAGGTTTCTGATTCTAATACTCGGCAACTACCATGTGATATTCATGTCCCAAAACTATAGCAAGAACTTGGGGTTATTCGGCAAGTTCACGGAAGGTTAAAAGTACTAAAACAGGCGATACGAAGTTTACCGGGACAGCTAGTATATTATACTTACTTTTGACTATACTTTTGACTGCCTCGGTGGCTCAGTGGTATGAGTATGCGACTGCCGACCCTGAGGTCGATTCCGGGTCGATTCAAATTATTTGTGTGATCCACAAATGTTTGTTTCGGAGTTTGGGTATTTTCTATGTATAATATGTATGTATTTAGAAATATATAAGTATGTTTATCAGTCGTCTAGATCCCATAACACAAGCTTATATTAGCTTAATTTGGGCTAGATGACGTTGTGTGAGAATGTCCAAAAATATTTATTTATTATTTATTTATTTATTTATACTTATTAGGTACTAATTTAGGTACTTCATAACTATTTATTAACCTATTACCTAGTAAGTCCCTTGTACTAAATATTCATCAATCATTCAATAAAGACACTTTTACTTAGTTCCTATTCATTATCCTATATTCATTAAACGTTGATAACTTTGAAACTGAATAGTAGGTGGAACTTTTTAACTATCGCGTTTCATTGTCTAACTATATCTTACTTTTGACCTGGAAATAACCCGAAACATAACAACATTTTTTTTAAGTTAATTAGATACCTACATAATACCGACGTTTCGATCAAGTTGCACCGGGCGCGGCCGTGTGTCGCCTGCGTCTGCGGATAGGTGCAAATTGTAGATATACCTAGTAGTTATACTTAGTAACCAATTGATACATTTATTTACAATAAGAATTACAATATATCTACATAGTTATATACTAGAAATATTTACATTACAAAATATCGTTTAAAAAATCCTCCGCGTCATTGCCGACTGGGAAGGTTCCCAGAATGCTGGCTGTGTTGCCACGTTGGATGGCGATACTTGTTCTTTGGGCCAGAAAATAACCAGCCTTCTGGTCCTGAGAAGCGCGAATGATGCGCTGAAGAATCGATATACAGGGTTATGTAGGTACTGGTGTGTCTTATATTTTAGCCCGTTATTGACATCCCCATTTAATGACAGCGCCAAGAAAACTAGTAAGCGTATTTGTAGGCTTGTTGTTTGTTATCCAGATCTGCCGCCGTTTAACTGGTTATATCACGATATAACTTTATTCTACAATCTTACAACAACAACTTGTACTACTACTGCTACCGCCCGGCAGAAAGAATATTGGCATAAAGCCACTATGAAATGGACAACGATGATATATTATCAGCTGTGAAATAAACTGTAAAATTGAGTATGTAATCTATTTAACTGAAATTCAAATTATTTATTTCAGACTAGCTGTTGCCCGCAGCTCCACCTGCGTGTTACTTTAGATCTACATAACTTTTAATCGTTAATGGAATTATAATTATCTCTCTGATTACCACAGTGGAGAACTGGTAATCTGTGTATGGTAGGATAATGGAATCAGAAATTATTTATTTTATATTACTATGCATGTAATTTCGATGAAGTCGTAAATTTCTTATTGATTTTATTATTGACAATTAACTTGGTACATTTTATTACAAAAAGTACATTGATAAAATTACCCAAACGACGCATTTCTGAACATTGTACAACCCTACAATATGTTGTTCCTTAGATATCCCTTGTACTTAGTAACGTTGATTTTAATCTTGAGTTACATCAGTAATGCTGTAAGTATTTCGAATTACTTATTATATAACTTTTTGTAATGTTGAGACTGATATGTGACCATTTATGTATACCTATATGCTTTGCTCGATTATGTGACTACCCATTCTTAAACGTAAGAATAAAATGACTTCAGGTAGACTTCAGTATACTGTCTAGCTATAGTATAAAAAAATTTTGATAATGAATAAAATCACTAGCCGTATTTTCATTATACAGGCACCTTGTGGAAAAAGGATCAAGTCTGTTCAGCGAGAAACAAAGCCTCTGGTAGTGTTTAACCATATCGTTTAGTAGAGTAAGGACTTTACTCTGTGAATAGTATCACGGAATTTACTTATAGAAATATTCTGTGAAACTGCTAATAAAACCATAAAACGTATTATATAAGTACCTATGTTATATCTACAGTATTTGAAACAGATTGAATTCGCAACAGAATATTTTTTCCAGTGTCTCTTTTGCGCTGCTCGACGTAAAGCGGACCCTGCAGAGAAGATTGTCAAACTAGTTTTACCTCAAAGGAGACACTTTTACCGTGTGAAAAATAGCACCTCCCCATACTAAAATACTTACCCCTATTATATCTATTAATGTACACTTGTCTGACTAAATCATATGTTTCCCGAAGGAGTAGGCATAGAGAATGCTAATTTTATTTATATCTTGGGGCAATGGGGTTTTATTTAGTTCAAAATGAGATTGATTCTTGATATAATATATTCTGGATTATAAGGCATGTTCCATATACATAATGTACTTAGTTATAGACACACAATCAGTAGGTAGAGAGTAACAACGATATTAAATCTGGCAGGCGCGACGTGTTGCTTATAACAAAAATATGTTTGAAGAGGATGCTCCAAGGGAAACCACTGCAACTATATCGCCGAAAATACAAAAAATTATAAATCAGTTGCGAGATAGTAATGTTTTAAAACAGAAGAAAAGTTATGATGACCTCGTGGAGAAACTTCGAAAAGAATTCCAACCTCAGAATGCCAATAAAGCTCCTACGTGTACGAAGTGTAAACATTAATAATTATATTTGGGAAAATGGTACTGTTTTGTTTCAATCCTTATTTTTCCAAGTGGTTTTGAACTAGCATACATACGCTATGCTGTAAAATATGACTTGCATGCATTACATTTAGATTGCATTGGTTAAAAACGCTATTTGGTGATAGATCCTGAGTGGTCAAAAATAGCTTGTAGCTTGTCCGGATGTATATATACTTGACAGTGATAACAAAAAACAGAGGTGCAAGCGATTTCCGACCTTATACTAAATTAAGGATTTCGGGACTTAAACGCGTAATTTACCTTATTATATATACAAATATTTACCACGGCCCGGCTGGTCAGCCTGTGACCACGGCCCGATGTAACTCGGTCGAAACGTCAGGCCCAACAGAAGGTAAATTACGCGTTTAAGTCCCGAAATCCTTAATTTAGTATAATGAATTCAGAACGCGAAAGTTAAAAAAATATGATTTTTGACCTTATTGGTTTACTCAGAAATACTCAGAATCATCATTATCTCAGCCCATTTGATACCCACTGCTGGGCATAGGGTTCCCCCAAAGAGGGGGCGAATTCAGTCTACATATATAGCACGCTGGGGCCAGACGGGTTGGTATAGGGTTTTATGTTGAGTTTTCCTTCTCTAAGCATTGCCTCTAAGTCATTCTTACTCTAAGTATAGTATTCTTGATCTAAGCATAATATGGACGACTTTCAATGGGGGCAAAGTAATCTGTACTTGTAGCCAACATCCCCACCCAGATTTTGTCCCTGTCTTCAACATGGAGAGTGCGACTTGAGCAACCAAAGTGGGGAACCACCGTAATCACGGCGGTGAGACCGATCATGGACGAGTGGCTGCAGAGGCGGCATGGTGACCTCACGTATCGTGGGACGCAGATCGTTACCGGACATGGATGCTACGGTAGCTATCTGTTTCGCATACATCGTGATGTCACACCTCGGTGTCAACACTGCGAGGTTTTCAACGATGACACCGCACTCCACACGTTGGTGGAGTGCTCAGCGTGGGCGAGTCACCGCTGCAACCTCGTAGTGGGTCTGGGCGAGGATACCCTCTCGCTGGAAACATTGCTTCAAGCCATGGTCTCCAGCGCGAGTAGGTGAAACGTGGTCATGTCCTTCTGCGAGCAAGTCATGCTCGCGAAGGAGGCGGCCGATAGGGAGAGGGAGCGTGCCCTCCTCGCTGAGTTCCGCAGTCAGCGGCCAGAGCGCCACAGACTTATTTACGCCCAGGACCATCGACCTCCATGATCGGGGCCTGAGGAACCATCCTCAGGCCCCGATCATGGAGGTCGATGAACTGTGATGCCACCCGCCGTCCTTACAGAAGCAGGCTAGAAGGGTTGCTTGCTGCGAGGCCTCAGCCCCACAGCACGCAACCAGGTTCCCTCACCGACGCGGGATAACACCCTACCCCAACGACGCGGGATTCTTATCGCGACCAAACCCCCGAAGAGGCAACACAGGTGGTCAAAGTCCGCCGGGCGCCACTGGAAATACCATCTGCGTGTGCACCAGAGACACCCGGCAACGGACGTAAGAGAGGAATTAAAAAAAGCAAGCTTTGCCTGGTGGCCAAATTAGTAGCGTATTTCACGGTAGTAGGTACGTCCATGATTGTCTATGAGTCTATGGTTTGGTTTGACCACATAGGTTTTTAATGAATTCTCTTATATACGTCTTGTCATAAAAACTTGACAAAAAACCAAATTACTAACCTGTGATAAATAATGAATTTTACTAAAGAATAACATAAAGCAAAATATATTTTTACAAATTTATCAATTACTTAACAGAAAAAAATTGCATTTTCTTAAAATGTCTAATGACTTCAGGCCATATTTTATTCAGATAAAAAAGGAAGAGGAAAAAGGTGAAAGATATGCTAAGCTCAACATGGAAGTGAAACATGGCATTATATCAGAACAGGAGAATCCTTTTATCAAAAAAGCTGCTTTCACACAAACTTATCCGACGACTTTGATGCCAGCAGCCCCAAGAAAATCTTGCTGCTATTATTGTTCCTGATTAAAATTATGCAAGGTAACTTGGATGTGGGCCCCAGACAACCCAGACATCTCGTCAACATGCTTGCAGCGTTTTGGGCTCGAAGTGTTGGAAACGTTTTAGGAACGCATGTGCGACTTGTAATCTGTCACAAGCTATGTTCGAACTTCTACATATTCTTTTTAGAAACATATCGGCACTTTTCTTATTTCCTGACAATAAATTTCATTTATGTGGACAACGCTGAATCAAGAGTCGAAAAAGAAAAGGAAACAGCACCCAGCACCAGCACCAGCACCGCTTAATTTGTTCCCCAACTATTTTTTTGTAAAACATTCTTGAACTTAATTTCAATATATTTTTTGGAATACAGGCATCTGCTTAACTAAAACAAGAACTTTTCTTTGTAATCCTGGCCCGATTATGCCCAATATTTTCAAATAGACAGTGTAGAGATTATAAAGTGATGCAACCGTACCTGATACTTCATCTATTAATCTGCGGATACTTATATGTGGTACCTATATAAATATGTTTGTCAGTTTCGTTTTACTGACGCCAGTGCCTGATGCAGTACCACGGATAGAGATACCTTTATATTAGTTAAGCCTATTTACCTACGCCTACCACTTTTTGTTCTACAAGATCTATTCATCCAAAGGTTGCCTGGCAGAAATCACTGTAAGCGGTAAGGCCGCTCATTGTAATGCTTTTAGACATAGTAAGACTTCATAAACAGTTGCACCATGAGAATTCATGCTCTAACTAGTTAAAGAACTGTCGTCCCTTTGCCGGGTCCCACGGTTGGGTCTAGTCCCACAGGGCTGGGCGTCCCACATGAAGCAGCCTTGCTACTCATCGCGGTGTCGGGACGGCGAAGTGCGTAAATGCATGCTACAGGGTACTACTGGGTAACGGTGTCCGTAGGAGTGGCCATAGAGAGAGTCGACACGGTGACTTCTTCTTTACCGTGCGTCGAAGATGATTACTGGACGGATGAGATAATAGTTAGAATATCTTATCCATCTACTTCAGTAGTACAAGTAGTATTACGAGGCTCTCGGAGCGAGTGGAAAGTGGCTGCGTGCTTCATGCGAGCAAGTCCCGGCTGTTTAAATTTTGGTTTGATTTACAAAGTGCTTATGGATTTTCTGTAGTCACATGTTTTAGAGCTCCAACTACCCGTAACGACTGCCAATAGAGGTTCGTATGGCAACCGATACCGACGAAGGCTTAATGTGCTCTCCATCAATCAAACAATCAACAGGCAGACGTGCATTACACTGCCATTTTTTGCCGGTAATTGTGATGGTCCCTCGTGATAGGGGCAATCCCATTATCTACGATTGCCGGGCACTATAGAATATCTATAACTACTCTGTAATTCACACCAAAATTCCATCTGCCAGGACATTATAATATTACTAAATAGAGTCTCTGCAGTCCGAATGTACCTACTTAATATTGATAACAATGTAATGTAGCTTGGTTGAAATGCAGTCGTAAGTCGTAGGTAATACGGAAAGTTGGTACATTAAGAAACACTCAGCCCTAAGTCGTAAGGGGAGAACCATTGACGAAACAACACAACTACGAGTAATTATCCGTGATTTCCATAAATGACACCAACGTCTAATAACATTGAACACTGTTGGAAAACGTGCCTCAAATGTTCAATTGATTCATAAAAATTAAAACAGAAGAAGAAAGTGTGAGATCGTCACTGCAGCAGATACCTACTATACAGTAGGTGAGAAAGACTCGATATCTTCAAACATTTTTTTTTAATAAAAGTTGTGAAATGATAAGGCCGGGAGGAGGCAGCCTACAGCATCCCTCGATTTGTAGTTCCCAGTAGAACTCAACACTACTCAACAGTAGGAACATACACGTTTAACTTTTTAAATAACTATAATAATGTTTTTTTTTCTTTTTTTTTTGACATTCTCACACAATGTCATCTACCTCAAATTAAGCTAATATAAGCTTGTTTTTATGTTAAATGTAACTATAACACGTGATTATTATTTTTTTATTAAAGTCATCATCATTTCCGCCAAATGACGCCCACTTCTGGGCATTGGCCTCCCCCAACGAACTCCACAAAATTCGATCCTGCGCTTTCCGCACCCAGCGGCTTCACGCGACCTGTCAGTCCCCGTTGTAACTGGCCTACACACGCTGTGTCTCCAAATACACGGTCGCCACTCGAGGATTTTGCGGCCTCATCGGTAATCGGTCCCACGAGCAATGTGTCCTCCCCACAGCCACTAAGCTTGGCGACACTTTGGGCCATGTCGGTGACACTGGTCCTCCTTCGGATCTCCTCGTTACGAATTCAATCGCGAAGTAGCAGTCCTTTCCATTGCTCTTTGGGCGACAGTTAGCTTCTGCAAAAGGCGTACCGAATGGCCATGTCTCAGTTCCGTAGGTCATCGCTCGCAACACACATTAGTCGCAGACCTTACTTTTAGGACACTGCGTTATGTTGGACGAAATGATGTAACGTATAAGTCGTAATTTTAATTAGACGAAGCCAACTGACAGTAGCTAATGTCACTTTGTAAATTAATGTTGCCATATTTAAAGTAATAGTGATGCGTTCAGTTCTCGTTCAATCAGATGAATGAACAATGAGTGTGAATAGTTAATCATTTCAAACTATAAAAGAATATTATTTCTATTTTACAATAAAATTGTATAAAAGTGTTCTGATATAAGTTACTATATAGTAGTATGTAACTACAATCAGTTTTTTGACGGGTTATTACAAAGAGCGGCGCGGCGACTAATTGTTATATTTTATACACCTATAGTTTCAACTGCATGATGTATTGACAATAGGACAGTCTTACAAGTTTCCTCGCAATGTTTTCCTTAATGTTTAAAACACTCGGTATTCAGTATAGGTAGATACTATAGGAACATAGTCGTCGAAAACTCGTTGGTATGTACAAAGCACGACTAAAATTCGAACCCCGTACCCGATATCGGCAGTTCGGCACAATAACTATTCACTAGACAATCGAGGCAATTTCATTAATTCAGGAGTTTTTTCCATCATTCACTTTGTCACAACACTATTTTTATTTCATCAAAAACTGACAACACAGTAAACGTCAGTTGACTTCGTCTAATTATAAAATTACGACTTCCTTATTATTACCAGCTTCCTTAGCTGAACGCTGCCCAGCCGAGTTGAATCGACCTTTTTCTCGAAGTTGGACTTACTTAACTAATAATAATAAATATGTTAGGACAATTCACACAACGCCATCTAGTTCCAAAATAAGCAGAACTTGTAATATGAGTACCTACTAGATAATATAATCGTACTAATATTATAAACGCGAAAGTTTGTGAGTATGTATGTAGGTATATATGGATGGATGGATGTTTGTTACTCTTTCACGTAAAAACTACTGAATGGATTTTAGTGAAACTTTACAATAATATAGCTTATACATCAGAATAACACATAGGCTACAATTTATAAAGATATTATGTGAATTGTTCAAAATATGACGCGGCGCGACGGGAACGGGAAAAAATCCAAATTACCACGCGGACGAAGTCGCGGGCGACCACTAGTATTATTATAACTAGGTTTGCAATGCATGCTGCTAGTTGCAAATGTTGAGTGAGCAAATGTTTTTATTACATATCATAATCAGAATCGACCACTTAAATTAATTAATAGAATAAAAAATAAAACTATTTTTATTGTTGACGTACGTGTTTCCATGGCAACCATTTAATGATCTGGTTTTTCGGTGATGTCCAGGACATTTTCGGTGATTATTCCTCCGTGGTCAGCTCTATTTTCATGATTTCAGAGATTGCACTCCCGGGTATGATGTCGAACAGTATGGCAATTTGGTCAAAATCGGTCGAGCAGTTTCGGAGGAGTTGGCACACAAAAGATTTACACTTGTCGCCTAAGATTGAGCTCCGCTTCGCTCCGCTCAATAATATAATATAAATATGTTAGGACAATTCACACAACGCCATCTAGTCTCAAACTAAGCAGAGCTTGTGATATGAGTACTAGATAAACTGATATAAATACTTATTTACATTTTTTTTGTAAATACATACATATTATACATAGGAAACACCCAGACTTCGGCACAAACGTATCTGTCTTCACACAAAGTTAGTCCCGACCGGGAATCGAACACGAGACTCCGGCGTCAAAAGCGCATGCACTACCGACTACGCTACCGAAGCAGTCAACTGGACAGTGTGTCTGGCCGATCCCAAATGGAGTGGGCACAACATGGACGTCCGAACTATTTTTTTTTTATATTTAGTTCGACAAATTGACGCCACCCGCCGTAAGCTGAGGCGACGTCTGGCAATTGTGAGCGACTCTCACAGTACACAGGAATACTATAGAGAGTGGCCCTCAACTTGACGACCCAGTAATGTGCCTCTTCATGCTTCGCTTAAAGAACCCAGGGTTACCTATATGTTGGAGGAAACACGTGCGCAGGCAGGGCGTTCCAAGCCACCATCGTTCGGCAGAGAAACGAACGTTTAAAACGCTCGATTCTCGCGAAGACGGTTTCCACGGTATGAGAGTGACATCTCTGCCCGGCACGCGTTGTTCGGGATGGTATTCATGGTATTCGTCTTGTATACAACTCGTTCGGACGCCTTACTGTGGTCGCCGATCATCATCGGGGTGCATCGAAGTGTGACCTTCAGTGAATACCTATTAGATATTTTGAGTGAGTATAAGGTATACGACCGTGGTCGACACACTCTCGATCTTGACAACGTTATTCACAAGGGATTTGTGGATAATAAACCCGACACCGCCCTGGGACAGTTGCTCGCCCTCCCAGAAATAGAGATCACCAGATTTTAGGGTGATCGTGTCCTTACCCTCTCTGCGGACTTCCGACAACTGTCATGACATGTGGCAGTTTGACGAGTGCCAATTGAACGACATGGGAAGGTAGTACTTTCACTGGGAAAATTGCACGTAAAAATTTCGTATTAGGTGTGCATGTGACCGTAAGAACTAGATTAGCCTCTGCCACATAATATTTCGGCACTATTATGCGTTATATACCAATCTTAGTTACCTAAACATGGACATTAATCTGCTACTCCCACCATGACCATAGCGCCATAGCCACCGATGCGTTAAGTTAAAATGGCTTGAGTTCCAAACTTAAATAACAAAACAGCATATAAAAGCAGTTTTATTTAAAAAAAAACTTGAGAACTGTGAAATTCATTCTATTAAGTATCATAAAAACTATTAACAAAAGAAAATATTTCAATGGATCTGTTATTTCACGATGACTATAAGTCATAGAGCTACACGATCGTCGTATAAGTTGATGATGAAACAAATGCATCGCCGACATCAGACGTAGTGTCATTAGAGGGAAATCTCATCTGAGTTATTGCAGCAGTCACTTCGCTACTATTGACATACGCGAATCGTTTAGTAGCACGCGCACTGACAGTTTGCGCTCTCACCTGTGCGCACGCGTACGGTATTATAACTTTTATATCAGATTCTGTCACAGTGCGTTACGTTGTTCGCGGGTAAATAAATAACATTAACAGTGCGGTTGAAACTGATTCTCGTTACCTTACAATGGAACCTACCCCTCAGGTTAGTTGTATAACGTATTAAGTATTAACTTTATTGAGTTAGTTAATTAAGATCTGTCTTAATATAAATTAATCAACAAGTAAGTCATGCAAATAATGTAAACTTATTTCATAAAGAGGTAGGTACCTACCTACTGCAGGACTGTATATAAATAATAAAGAAACCGATAAGATGAGAATAATATGAGAAATTGTCTAGACCTAGACACAATATCGTTAGGTACTTACCTACGTACCTATGTACCCAGTGCTGCTGCTGTCTCTGTTACCTATGTACCAAATTAGAGGGAGGAGTTCCTCAACTTCCATTTTTAGGCTACGAGAAAAACGAAGGATGTTAAAAGTTTAACCTGTGTATCTGCTGTCTGTGGTATCTTAGCAGCTGAACGGATGAACCTATTTGGATGCTGATTTTTTGTTCAAAAGCTGATGAGATTGAGATTGTTTTAGCTATCTTTGAAGATTATCAGCTCACATACTAGCTGATGAAGGGATCTAAGTCACAAATCGGGATTTTTAGTTCTTTTTACTTATTATCTCTTTTAATTCAGTAAGTACTTGATTGTACCTATTAATATTTACTTAACTGAATTAAATCGGTTCTTTACTATTAAATTTTACTGCCCAAATAATGTATCTGAACATTCAATAGGACAAAAATGTTGGGGATTTGTGCAGCATCGTCGCGTAAATTAGGTCATACAAGTCTACATTGTCATAGTTTTCGAAACAAATCTCTCAGTTCCCTGACGATACCGCAAGGGGCGCTAATGTGAAATGTATGGGGAATACTAAAACGTATTTCGTGCAAATTAAGTAACGTAAGGAACTGGTACTAGACACACAGCATTTAAAACTTCAAGACAACAATCTCAACGTTCATCAAACTTTTTGACATACCATTATGATCTGATTCTGTTTTTGTCGTAGGCACCTTATTGCAATTGTAGAAAGAAAGAAACATACATGGGCCTTGGCTTTTTAAGTGAATTTTATATTTGCTTTCTCTTCGAATCTTTTTAGGGTTCCGAAGAATCCGAGTTCGAAACCTTTATAGTTTCGACATGACCGTCCGTTTTCGGCTTTTCTCCCAAACGGTTAGTGCTATAATGACCCAATTTTGCATGGATATGTGTATTTACTACGCCAACAAAATGTTTGTCTTCTTCATTTATTTTTAAATAATTTTAACAATCGCAATTAGGTAGGTACCTATGGTTTTTTGGAACGAAGTTCTCTAACGCGGCTTACGGGTAGTGTGATTTAGTAGAAATCGTCACTTTACGCTTATCAGTGGTTCCCAACCGGGTGGTCCGCAGAAGCCAAAATATGGTCCGCTTATCTTTGATGTTTTTTTTAAATTTAGCGTCGGTGTCGTTTGTAAAACGTAAAGTAACACAAACCCAGGTTGGGTTGCGTTCCAGATGCGTAAAGAACTTCGTTCCTGGCGGGAGTCCCCCGACCGCACAATTTTTTTATTTTTGTATAGGTACTTATTTCAATATTTTTATTGGGTCAATAATAATATCAATATTTATTATTGACTGAACTTGGCGCAAAGGTGCCCAGGACTCTAGCGGCATAACCCTGCTGGATGGCGATGGCCTGTGCTCCTAGCTACACAATCCCCGAGTGCCATAGGGTGCATTTTGTCCCGATTATGTGGGAATGTACTGTGGGAATTAGCAACGAGAAAACGAAAAAAAAACGTGGGCGGAGCCGCGGTTATCAGCTAGTGTTAAATATTCAGAAAAAATACCCAATGATTCAACAAATGTGCCTATTGATTGCCGACAAAATAAAGTAATAACGGATGGTAAGCATCACAAAAAAAGTGTCAAGGACTTTCAAATATAATTATGCGCCTGTCTGTTTTATAAGGCATTTGTTTTAATTTAAAACAGATTTCTCACTGATACTAGTTAGTTATATTTTAATTTGAGTATCAACATACAAACTAAAACTAACATACAAATTATAATACTGTAAATACTCGTAGGTTAGATAATTGTTAATTATTTTGACAATGAAATGCAATTTGAGGAGAAGAGAAATGACACCTTTTCTTATTTACTTAAGTTATTGTTACACAATAAATTGTTGTCTATCATTGGGCCGAAAGACCTTACCAGTATTTTTTAAATTTATTGTTACTATTCTTACAATTTTGCACATTGATTTAGCCATTTATCCTACAAAACTGTTAGCACAGTTTTACGGCAGGATCTGGTGAGGGCATGGATGCTTCGGTAGCTATCTGTTTCGCATGCATCGTGAGGTCACACCCCGGTGTCAACACTGCGAGGTTTCCGACGACGACACCGCACTCCACACGTTGGTGGAGTGCTCAGCGTGGGCGAGTCAGCGCCGGGACCTCGTAGTGGGTCTGGGCGTGGATACCCTCTCGCTGGAGACCATGCTTCAAGCCATGGTCTCCAGCCGGAGTAGGTGGAACGCGGCCGTGTCCTTCTGCGAGCAAGTCATGCTCGCGAAGGAGGCGGCTGGGAGGGAGAGGGAGCGTACCCTCCCGAGTTCCGTAGTCGGCGGCCAGGGCGCCCCAGACTCCGTGACTACGCCCAAGACTATCGACCTCCATGATCGGGGCCTGAGGACAGCGGGATCGCCATCCGCCTTCCTTACAGAAGCAGGCTAGAAGGGTTGCGTGCTGCGGGGCCTTTGCCCCATAGCACGCAACCAGATTCACTCACTGACGCGGGATAAAACCCTTCCCCAACGACGCGGGATTCTCGTCCCGATCCAACACCCGAAGAGACCACAGAGGTGGTCAA